>CM034471.1:4811034-5306448 GCA_019925255.1 Litchi chinensis
TTAAAGTGAGTGTCCTTTCCTCTATATTACACATGCAACTGTCCACTAACCGTCCCACTGAGTCACTGACAATTTTAAGGTCACAATAACACACGTAGAATTGTTCATTTTTGGACGGTTCCTTGACAGTGCTGTTTAGGCCCCCTTCTTTCCGCTTTATATTCTTTAGAGACGAACCTAACTTTACAGCCACATGTCCAAATTAATTAAATAAACTTTTTTTTTTTTTACCAGAATTAAATAAACTTTTGCACTTCAAGAACTTCAAAGAATTTGCTAGCTAGCTAGCTTTTACATAACATGAATGATGATCATTATAGCCTCTAAAATCACAAGATTCCCTCACTTGCAGTTAATGGCAAAACCGAACCAACGAATCAAATGAGAGGTCTCCCCAGATTGGGGAGGTTGGCTAGTACTTTGTATAGATTAATTATCACTTCTGTTCCTGACAGATATTTGTTGGACACTGCTGTCAACTACATTTCTTTTTTCGATGTGATTTGTTATTCTATACAAAATTTTTAGAAAAAAAATTATATTTGGGTTGTTGATCGCTTGAGAGAGAAATTTCACTGCTTTTGCATGAAATTTCTTAATCGGATCTTCTAATTTCTTTCTAGAGAATCTCGTAATTACACATTTTGCTGCTGTTTATGGTTAATTACACATTTTGCTGCTGTTTATGGTTTCAGAAAATATTGTAGGTAGTAACTAACTATAAAAATAAGGTTTTCAATATCAATGCAGGTGAACTACCTAGTATGCTCTGAATTAAAGATAAAAATTGACATAATATGCTACGCTTTTTTTTTTAATAGATTTCCATTGTATTTAATATATGTATGTATTTTTTTGTTTTCAAGAAATATTTTTTTTTATTCGTGAATTATTGTACTTATTCAAGAATTAATTTCTTTAGGAATTATTTTCCTTGTTCATGAACTATTATTTTTATTTATGAACTAATATGCTCGATAACTCTTTTACTAAATTATCTTTTTTGGGAAAACTTTTACTTTGTGCGCAAAGTAATGCTTTGTTCCTAAATTAATTGTTTGTCCTTGGTCACGAACAAATTCTTAATGAATTGGAGGGCCTTTAATGTTATTTTTGTGTCTTTAATGCAACACATAATAGGCAATTCACCTATTTTTGTGCTAAATAAACACACTTTCATAATCCTATGCTACTTTAAAACTCAGGGTCGTTTTTTTTTTTCTATTTAAGACTTAATAGTGTTGAATTGCATCTATTAAATTATTTTTATTTTTTTTAAGTGGTCAAACCACTTTAAACTACAAAAAAAAAAAAAAAAACTAAACAAAATTAAGTAAGGATTTTTAACTTTTCACTTAATTTTAAATCACTTAATAATATTTAAAAGTTTTTATTAATCCATCCTCCTTAAAATAAGATAATTTCAAATTTATCATAATTTTATATTACTCAATTTTTTTTTTTTTTTATACTTACAAAAAATATATTTGAAAAGTAAAATTTAAATACATTTCATCACAAATTATCTTAAAATTAACTAATGTATTTTAATTTACAATTTAAATATTCATTTTTTAGTTATTTTCTTAAATATATTAATATATATAAATATGACTAATGTTACTATATTTTTTAATAATATTTTAATCATGAATAAAATATTATTAATATGTGTATATAAAATGTTTTAAAATTTATTAAATTATTTATTTTTAAATGTTTGTATTAAATTAATTAAAATTACATAATAACAAATAGTAAAAAGGGTATAAATGTTAACTTACTAGTTTTTAAACAATTTTAAATTTAAAAAACAAACAAGCTTACAACATATTCAGAGGTAAGGAAAAAAAACAAACATGCTATTTAGATTTCAGATTTCAGTCACTATTTAGTTTTTAATCTTCAACAACATTGTTTAGTTTTCAGACAAAAAAATAAATGACCCCTCACTCTATTTTTAGTATTATTGGATATGTAAATTAAAAAGCAAAAATAAACGTAAATTTGAAAAGATACAATTTTATCAAAATCGACAATACGAAGGAAGACCATGCATCGTAAATCAAGAGTGGCTGAATACACTGAGGGAGAGCCTATTGAGATATAGACAATCGAAAACATCAAATCAAATACACACCAGCAGAAAAAATTAAAAAAAGATGCAATTTTTACGTGTTTTGGTAATCAATATGATCCTTGCATTCACAGAGCATACCAGCACTCAGTCTATTATCAAAGAAATATTTACAATCTCTCGGTTCGGCTTTTTCTCACTTTTTCCATACAAAACTCAGAAAACCTAAGTAAATTAAAGACACCAAATATTAAGATCCTTGAGCTAAAAAGGAAAATGTCACTTCTAAACAAATCAAGAAATTAAAATTCACGACCAAAACTAAAAAAAATTCTTCCTAAAAAAGTTTACTACGTCATATTACTAATTCGGGCTTTCCAATTGAAAAATCCCGCTATTGAAAACTAACAAATTTGTAGTTCGTTAGAAACAGTATTCTCTGATATGAGAGCAATGCAAACAAACCAATTTGATGAACAGCTAAACAATTTTACTTTGGGTGAACTTGCCAAAGGAGGATCAATACTATTAGTCTGAAACTTTGGATTGACATTTAAGTAACTAAAACCATTAAAATGGTTCTTTGACACAAATGATCACTTTGGGTGATTTGGATACAGACTTTGCCTTTACTTAAATTTCTGAAAGCTTGTGATTAGCTGCTTATAGAGCAATAATTTGAAAGATATATATTATCACCAAAAAATGTTGATATATTACAAGATTATCAGAGAATTTTCAGCCACGTCATTTAGTACACCGTAAAGTTTGATATACGATTTTGAGTTCAGATGTATACTTAGCTTTGATTTGACTTATTTTCATTGTTGATAAGGATGAGAGTGAATAACAGGATGAAAAAGGTCACCAAATTAAAACAACACCACCATTAAATTGTTATTCTGAAATGACAGAATTTATATGCATTTTTAACTTTGAACATGATAAAAACCATCTGCCGGCATTGCTTTTGGCGATATTTTAACTTGTAAGGCAATACGAATTTCTTTTGTTTATATCAATCAACTGAGAGGTCTCCCCAGCCTAATGATATATTCCTTACTTGATCTTCCTATATATAAGTCAATCCCCTAACAATTAATTCCTAGTATAAAGGGTTTGACATAACAGTTAAAGTTGCCACCTTCTATTATTCCTTTTTATATGGAGCGAAAACATATCTCATCACATTAACAGGAATTAGATAAAGTATGCTACGCGTTTTTTGTACAAAGGGGATATCTTTTTTTCAATTCTGCAGGATTGTGATTATTATTCCCTGAACGGCTTCAGTGGTCATTACCAATTATGCACAGATAATTTTATGTCCAAAGTCCGACCATATAAGCAGGCTAAAATTCATTACTTTTCCAAAAATCACCAGTTGCATGTCCAATCCTCAGCCTTACCCCTAGTATCAATTCTTCACGCATATTATCATTTCCAAAGATAACATTCTCCATATTACATAGTTTAGTTTAGTTTTTTTTTTTTTAGTAATTTCTTTAGCACATTGCATTGAAGTTTTGCTTTGAAGTTTGCAAAAAAGATTCATAAGCTAGCCATGACTACTAATGTAATTTTGGTGATTAATTAGTGAAGTATATAAATAAATGGAGTGTAGTAAAGAACTAGATTCGATGCATAGCATTTATTAATTAACAGCCCTCTTACACACTTGAAACAACGCTGATCACATCTAAATAGGAAGTGGAAACACATATTATACATCGTTGCATGAACTAAACAATAACAAGGAATGCAACAACACTACCCTAACAACATGTTACAAATAATGCAACTAATACGATGGAAATTAATACTTGCATTGGTTATCAATGCCTTAGTTATGAATGGAGTGACCGACACCAGGACTATGACCGGGAGCTGTGGGACGAAAAGCATCGATAAATCCTTCCATCTTGTGTAAATTGCTCGTTCTTGCATGACGATGTTTTTTAGTGTCTCGTCTAGCAACTCTTTGTCCATCTGGACTAAAGAGGCATTTGGCACACTTCAAGTTCTTTCTCGTTCTCAACTTTCTTGCTTCGATACAAAGTTCATGAGAGAGAATCATTACTATGAAAAACAAACAAACGTAAGTGAGATTGGCCATGTTAAAATAAAAAAAAAGAAAAAAAGAAGCTTATAAGCTTAATGCTTGAGAAATAAAACTAAAACAGACTCAAGCTAAAAGCTTAAATGAAACGAGAAAGAAAATAAGAGGAACGCTGATACTTAGAACTCTTCATATATATCATGGTATTTATAGAGTCAAAAAGTTACATCATGCATGTGAGGTCCAAGCTCTCAGACAACCATTAAAAAAAATAAATTAATACAGAGTGAAAAATGTCCCAAATATAAAGGAAGATTCCATTTCCATATCACCTGCGTCGATGAAAAACAAAGAAATGAATAAAGGACTGGACAGCAGCATGTCGCAAAACTATTCTAGGGTTCTTTTAGGTTAAACCCCTTGACAGCAAGAGCTGTAAATCGTCACAGCTTAGATTGCAAAAATCTCTAAGATATTCGTGCAGGTTACGTGCAATTAACTGTAGCCTCATTTTTCACAGTCTTTAGCTATACTATGAGCTTAAATTTGAAGGACGATTTAATCCCTTTTTTTTTTTTCAATCAAAATATTTCTTGTAAAGATGATTGTTAATTGAACTATTCACACGTGACAAAGGGCTTTCTACCTTTTTTTTTCTCTACAAAACGTGACCCAAGAGGGTGAAATGATTCTTTTGGCCTCCCTTCTGACAATGTACATTCACATAAAGCCATCCGTTTTAGGGTTAAAGATAATACTCCTTCAAAAAAAACTTACTGCGAAAGCATGAACGCTTGCTTCGCTATTAGAATCTTTGTAGCCTAAAAAGTAATATCTGACTCGGTCATTCTGTAAATTACCGTAAAAGACAAGTGTTACGGGCTGCACATGGCGGAACTTTTGACTGACAGGTCTTTGACAAAAAAATAAAACAAACAAGAAAATCTGTCATGAGCATAACTCCTATAATTATTAATTTTAATTCTATAATTCTCTTTGTTTCAACTGGCAAGTTGTAACGTGGGGCCCGCAGAAAAATTAGGAGTTAGACACGCTATTCTTTATGCATAAACTCTTCGCGGATTTCGAGGAATTTAGAGCTAGGACTGCTTAAAATAATGTATTGTATTGGATTCCAGAGAATCCACTGGAGAACTTGCGGCTGCGGACGTTGACAACTACTCCATAGCTGTTAAAACTTTCTTAAGACTTTGGTGTTGCTAATTTATTAGTTGGTTAATTTCCTCATTAATAATAATCTTTCTATATCATCCTTATAATTAATCTAAAAATAATTATTGATGGATAATCTTATCCAATTAATAAGATAGTTAAATCCAATTATTAAATATAAATTGCTGGTATTAATGGTTAAATTTTTTTAAGGGAAACTTGCATTCAAGCATAGTGAGGTTTGCTCAAACCGCCGCAACCGATTTTCCCCTAAATTTAGAATCTGAATTCTATAAAAACATGCCAAAAACATACCCTTGACTCGGATTTACAATTAAAATTAATGGTAATGGGGACTTTCAAAAGGAAAAATAATAAAATGCACTTTTCTTAAAAGTTTTTTATTATTTTAAGGTTAATTTTTAAATAAAAGTAAAAATATTGCAAATAATTAAAAATTAAAAAAAAAAATTAAAAGAGAAGAAGAATGCACTCACATTGCAATTATAGATCTGGGTGCATTGACATCTCGCACCAGTCTTTTGGAGATTCAATTTCTCCATTTCACATCAACACCCAAGCAAAAACTATTGAAACAAAAAATCATATCTCCATCTCACATTCAAACAAAAATTTTCAAATAAAAAAAAAAAAATCTCCATTAGATTACTACTCCACCCACCAAATTCCTCACTGCCATTGTTCACCCATGTCCATCCTGCTCCCTCTACGCGCCTTTATTGCCATTCTCCCCATCTCCTGCTTGCCGATCGCCATTCTTCCCCTCTCCACAACAAACTTTGACATCCTATATATTGGAAAGGATCGAACTAGATCTTCTCCAATATATTATGGAGATCTGATTCGATCTTCCTCCATATTTGGAGAAAACACAACCATCTTCAAAAGATGAATGAATTTAGGTTTGATTTTTTTAATTATTTAGTTTTTAATCAAGTATAAAAGATAAAATGACAAAAACACCCTTCAATGGTTATGTCAATTGTTAGGTTTAATGATCAACTACCTAATCAAGGGTATGCTCTTGTAATTTAGGGGAAAGTTAGTTATGCCTCAAATTTGAACAAAACTCGGGGTGTTTGAATTTTTTTTTTTTTTAAAACACTACAATTAATCGAGGGTTCAAAGAAGGTATACAACTTAAGCTCATAAGCTTAATCGTGTATATACCACTGGATTAAACTTATTTTATCTTTTATATTTATTTAGTGGTTAGAGTTTGATAATATCATTTGGCTGCGTCATAGTACACCAACTCATAATTAATTGGTTACTCCTTCAAAATATTTGCGGGAGTATACTTGAGTTGGTATTTTTCTACAAATTTTATTAAAAATATTTTTTGATCCTATAAATACAATGCTTAAAAGAACTAAAATTATAAGAATATTACTACTGATTATATAGCTCAATCTTCGAAAAAAAAGAAAATAAGACAAATTGTCACGATGAATTATAATCAATAATTTCAAAGGAATACATTATATTATGGAAACTAAAAATATGACCTTAGTTTTCTTGATGTCGATGCTAAGAGAAAAATTTGCATAGAAAGAAAGAGATGGCATTCATAATTTGTAATGATATAAAAGACTGCTTACTCTCTTTGTTTTGAAAGAACCATATTGCAAATTTAAGAGGTGGAGAAGGAGATATAATTTGAGTCCACAATAGTAATAATGCAAGAGTGTACTGTGGGGGCTTACCACTATATAACTTCAACTTCCATTTGACTGACTTTGTTAATGTATTAATTTCATGCCTTAAATATTATTATTAGAACTTTTTATAATGGCGTAAATATATTTGATTTTAATATAGTAGTGGAGCCATGAACTCTAGGGCTTAAATCCTCCTGTCTCCCTCTTTTTTACTCTAGATTTCCTGACTTATGGTTATTGACCACACATTACATGTTGTATAATAACGCAGCCATACATGATAATAAGTTATAAGGTGATCACTTAACTCCCATAGAGCTAACAACGAACAATTAAATTAAGCATTATAACATATACAACCGTAATTCATAAATTGTAGAATGTTATAGAGACACTTATGAACAATTTTCAATTAAAATTTTTGGAAACAAAACCACACTGTATACCATAATCCCTCATGCACACGAATCTTGCAGGTTGTACGGTAAATAAAATAAATATATCTTAAAATTTTCATTAATAAGAGTCTTTCTCACATATACACTCTAAATGATGAGCGATTTATGAAAACTCTAAGTTTGAGATTCTTTATATATAGAAATAAATAAACTAATCCATTGTAAGTACAGTACTTTTAATCTACAACCAAACAATTTAAATAAAAAATTAAATTAAACTTCTTGATTTGAAAGAAAAGATATTCTTTTGGTCGTCTCAAAACAACATAAAAAAAGTTCTCACTTCTTAATTATGTTATCTTTTAATTCCAATCTTTTATGACAACTTTATTCTTCATGGTAAATTCGTTTATATATATAAGATCAGATAAGAATTATATGTTAAGAAAAGAAACTGGCGGTGGAGGTTGGCGTCATGTGCATTCTTTGTTGCGCTTTGGCATGCTTGATCAATTCGTAATATTCAATTTCTCTTGATCTTAATTATTAAAATTCTAAAAACTGATCCATTGACCTTTCCGGCTGGGACTTGGGAGAGCTTTTCTCTAGTTTATGGTTTTACACTTGGAAGATACTTCGATGCTTTATGATTTGTTACAATATATAAAACACTTTTGCCCCATATAGTAAGCTTTTGCATGCTATAATCTTTGTCCTAATTAATTAATTTATCTCAAACCTACCATCCCTTTAAGTTCCTTTAATTATATATATATATAAGAGAGAGAGAGAGAGAGAGAGAGGGAGAGAGAATTAAAAAGCATATATACATGTATACTTATATTTTCCGGTAACTTTGGCTTCCAATAGAGTATTGAATAACGATGGAAACATAGTAGATCTATAATAATACACATAAAAACACCAATGAATATAATTCAATATCTAAATAATTATCAGTAACAATATAATCTCTTGAGATGATGATTCATTAGAATGTTAATGCTTCTCTGTAATCAATTGGAGAGTACATATATGTGAACAATTCACAAAACATATTTGTTTAATAAACCGAACTATATTGGCCTTAAATATTTCAATATCCTAACAAACCATGTCTGGTCTATTTTTAAAAAATTATTTTTACACCAATAGCTATGAATTAAATTCACACCTACCTTAGTGTGAGTAAATCTTAAACAATAAATCAAAGCTAGTTAATTAGTAATCCAAAGTTGCTCTAATTTATTCATTACAATTAATTAATCGATAAATTTGTGACTAATATGCTGTAAAGTTTTCTGTTTGAATTCCCAATAGATCATTATTACAACATATTCATATGATAGAGAAAGCAATAAGATAACAGAAGACTTTTATTTCCCACAATAGGTGGCCGCTGATGAGTCTGCCTGGACTATCTAAACCAACATACAAGGAATATAATTCCAGCCCATGCACAGATATAAAAATTAATATACATAATACATACCTGACATTATAGTTCACATATATTTCTTCATACATGAAATTGTAACTCTATATTGAATGCTGGACCAATCAGAGACCTAAATAAATGGTGGTACATCATGCAGGATTGTAAGGACAGACTGATTTTGATAATATTAGTTCCAACATACTATATAAATATATATTCATTTGGTTCTGCCTTTTAATTAGTTTCGATGTCCAACACCAGGACTGTGTCCGGGAACTGTGGGTCGGTAATCATCCTTAACTCCAGTCTTAAAATGTCCTGCTTTCTGGCTATTGTCACCTACTAATTTGGATTCAACATTTTCTTGTTCTGGAGCAAAAGAGTGGCCAATTGCAGGGCGGTTTCCTGGGCTTGTAGGCAAAAAATCGTCTTTATAACTTGTTTCCGAATCTCCGAAACTCATGGTGGGTGGAAGTAGTTCTTTCATCCCTTGTGTGTTTTGGAGCAAGTTGTTGCTTCTGCTTCCCTGCTTCGCTGTTTCTCCAATACCCGAATTCGCTTCCTTCTTGTTCATGGACTTTATATGCCTTCCTTCACCAGAAAGAATTGCATGGCAGGCAATCAGTGTAAAAAGAATTGAAGATTTGTACATGGAACGGATATCTGCCATTGTAAGAGAAATTCGGGAATCTCTTGTAAAATTGAATGAGAAATTTGATTTTAGGTTGGAAATGCAAGAGATCTCAAGGATAGAGAGAGAGTTGGTGTCTTTCTTTAAACTATTATAAATTTAAGAATTGAAAGATACTCAAACTCACAGTTTTAAGAACGTGAACTTGAGAAGCACTACAACTTCTATAGTAAAGAACAGAGAAAGAAATTAGAAATCAGTGCAATGATAGTAAGTTCTAGTCTCCTTAGATATTTATAGAATTACAGAGTGGTACTGTGAGGATTCACAACCGCTAATTATTTCATAGACTAATTAAGTATGCTCGCACTACATCAAATTGGACAGTTTATATGCTATCAACATATATAAAAAAAGTCGGTCTTCTTTGCCTATATTTCTTTATCATATTTGCATGTCCATTCTAGTATGCGTAGGGTACTTCAATTCTTAATTCACCCCCTTATTAAATTATGTATTTTAGTGATGATAAATGATAAATAAATTTCACTGAATTCTCCTGTGTTATGAATGGTATATTTTTTTCATAAAAGACCTTCCTGTAGAGGAAACTTTTGAATATTCCAGGACATTGGGGTGAGATAAATTTCAGAAAATGTTTTATATTACTAGTGAAGACAGTCTTGATTTCAAAATTGTTTCTATAATAATGTCAGAATAACACAGAGTGACAAACTGACAATGACCAACTTAAGATTTTGGTTATAAAACACCTCTCCTACCTGCCAAAGCTGAGGTTTGATCCCTGACCTTTCAATGTGCTGAAATGCTGCCTTACACATTTGCTAGCTAGATTAATATGTCAAAGTCGGCAATCGATTATTAAGTACTTAGATTAAAATAACGAAGAATTAATTATTTATTTAATTTGAGCGCCCCCACCGTGGAAATTAAATCCAATACACCAAAAAGAGAAAAGGATTCTCATGTGCTATCTATCTACTTTCAAAGTTTGATGGCTCGTGTGTAAGCTCGCAACATTTTTTTTTAATCGACAAACTCAAGTCAAACGCATCTGTCCTGTGTACTTTTATATTTTATGGTGTCTGAAAACTTTCAAGTGGGTTGAATGATTACTTGGTTACTCTAATGAAGATTCCTTAAACCCACCTTCTATACATACTAGTAAATTAAATCCAAGGATATATCACCATCTAGTTGCTTAGTTGTGAGTTGTGACCGACTCACTAAGATTGTGGTTCGAGAGTCTCTGCTACTGCTATAGCTAAGTGCATCACCGTCCCATGCACGAATATGATAACATATACATCAAGTCAAATCAAGCGAATAATGGCCTCCAAATTAAGTTCCATCTTTATATTAATTTTCCTATATATCTATGTCATCTATTTTATTATTATACTTTACATTTGAAAAATTAAAATAAAATATTTCTAGTGTTCCTAATAATTTTCAAATTTTTTCTAGAGTTATATACCATTGTTTTATCATCCATGAAATAATATAAGAAAACTCATTGAATTTTATCAAGACCCATAAAGTAATATAAGAAAATTTATTAAATTTTATCATAGACCTTAGGATCTGATTGCATTTGCTTAATACAAAAAACCAACCTGTATAAAATGTGAGGTCTTCTTTAGTGCGAACTATCTTGTTTCCAATTAAACTATCAACACTTCAATGCAATTAAATAAATTTTAATAACGGTTGTTCATATGAAATTTTGAAGACATTTAACGGATTTTAATGAGTTTTTATATGGATGTTAAGCAAAATGAGATATGCTTAGAAAAAACACAAATTAATGAAATGTTTGGAACGTGAAACTTTTTTTTTTTTAATGTTGTTGCAACTTTTATGTTACTCTGCTTTATTTTAATTAATGTTTTTAGCTTGAAAAGTAAGACAAATAGTTTTTGAACTCAAAAAATTTTAAAATTTGTTCCGTGAATATATTTTACTTTTGTTATAATCCATATAAAACACTTCATCATAATTCATCTAGTAATAACTACGGCACAGCTGGTATATATAAATATAAGAAGGTTTATATTTCAGAACTCTCATGTATATAACATAAGTTTTTACTTATTCGGAATGAATTGATTTTAACTAAATACGCGTCTTTATTTTTTAGTGAACTTTGAATTCACAATCTTATAATTAAAAAAGTTAGAAGTTAGCTGAATGATAAAAAACTGTATTGAAATGTGTATTCAAATTAGATCTTCTGCTAATTATTGTCTGGGATTCCTTTTGTGTTTGGTTAGTTAGTCTCTTTACCTTTGGGATGTTCTTTGTACTCTTCCTCCTATTCAATAATATTTATCCCTTTTAGGGGCTTCATGAAAAGAGGAAAAAAATCTGTGCTGAAATTGAAATGGAACAAATAGAGTTATATATAATATGAAAAATGTTAAAGTAAAACAACTTTAGAACCTGACTTCAAAAAAATATGCGTACTTTGAAGAACTAATGAATATTGTGTTGATTTCAGCTTTTATTTAAATAAATTAAAACCTTTTGATTAATTGCTAATAACTGAATGAATATAAAAAGACACACCCTCATAAATTATTAATAATGCTTATAGATCAGATCAATAAAGCTGGACAAAAGCTTTAATTGACGCGGCATTTTCCATAAAATTACACACTCAATTTTGTTGCTTTATTTTACCCTTGTAGTTTCGCATGGCATAATCACATCGATCGTAAATCACAATTTCAATCATTTAAGTACTAAATTAAAATGCTTCAGCTGTTAAAAAACAAAAGGTTTCAGGCCAGTTTTATAGATAGATTATTTATTGATCTTTGTTTTATCATGTCAATTTGTAAACAATTGATCAAAGAAATTAACTAACTTCACCTGATCATCATCAGGATTGATATCTTAAAAAGAGTATCATCCTGACATCATCCAGAGGCTCTTCTACGTGTTTCTAACATTATCATTCAGAGGCTCTTTATGATTGCTGACAGCTACTGATATCAGCAGCTTGACGACCTCCTAACTAACTTCAAATTAGTTATCAGTTGTTCAAGATGGCCATTTATGTATAGTGTACTTTCATTGTCACTTTGATCATAGCTCTGTTGAGCTTTAGTTTTCATTTGATATCTACTACCATGATCGGGAAATAACTATTTTTATGATAAAAGGAGAAAATTAACCGTATAAATCTTAAAATGAGTTTGGTGAGAACTGAACCCGTAACACCTTAGTAATTAGGAAAGGTTCAACCACTTGTTAAAAGGTTAAGCAGCTATTGAGCTTTAGGTACTGCTGCTAATTAAGCTGCATAGAGGTGACTTAGTCAATTGCTTGCTTGGTTGATAATTGACACCTGAATCCATAACCTTAACAGATCAAAATGTGTGTGTGCCATTTCCTTCTTTTTTTTTTTTAATAAAATTATATTTAATTAAATTGCCAATAAATTCCAAATCTACCATGCATTTGATATTATCATAGTTTCCTCACAATTTTTTAGTTGAGATTATCATTAATTGTAACCTCCTTAGAAGAGAGTTAACATTTTATTCATAATTTTCCTTTTTTTTTTTCCCCAGTTCAATCAGTAAATCATCATCAGAATTAATGATGATGTAGGAAACAAACATTGACGCACTCGAAATAACACCATAAATTCACTCATAAATTAATTCACCTTAGTTGCCACAATCATCAAAATAAGAACTAATTAACCAGGAACACGAGTCAAAAAGTTCATGGTCAAGTCAAACCACCAAATATATAGAGGCCACATCAACCACATGAACTCTTCAGTGTACTCTACACCACTCTTTTTCTGTGTCACTAGCCAACTCCTTTCACAGATTTGTTTGGATCGAACAAGTCATCAAATGTCCAAGCAAATGATGAGCCCGAAAGTGCCATCCTTAAATTAAAATGAAATTCTATGCCATCCTTAAATTAAAATGAAATTCTATCTCAAGAGGCTGGAGTGTGGTTGGCTCCCTGAGTCAGGGAATGCCCTCACTTTCCTCCCACTACTTCTGATAATATTAACTAGTTAGTGCTTAATTAAGTAATTAATCAAGAAAAGCCAGTTTGATTCTCTTTGTTTTGTTGTGATACGCTGTAGTGCGCGAGCGATGTAATTAATTAATTAATTTTGAATGGTCAAGCTAGCAAAAGCGAACGTGGTTAAGAAATCCGACTGATAGCGACTGTTGAAGGACAAAAAGATTTCCTACTTACTTCGAATCCCAACGATCCTTGTCGTTATAATCTTCCCCTGTAATTGTCTGGATTCATTGAAGTTAAAGAGTTGCATTAATTATTTTAAAATATAACATAAAATTTCAAGGATGACCAAAAAATTAAGTATATTCTCTTAAAAAATTGTGTATATTCAAAGATCCAAATTATTACTGTAATTGGACGAAAAAGGACAAACTACACACGAAATTCATAAATGTCTACGTAATTTAGATGATCAAGGATGACTGAAAAATTAAATATATTCTCTTTGAAAAAAATTGAGTGAATTCAAAGATCTATATTATTACTTTAATTGGACAAAAAGGAACTACACACAAAATTCGTAAATATATAAGATATAAGTAATTTACTTGATACATAATTAGCAATTTAGAATAGCATTAGAGTTTTTATTTTCTATATAACATTTAAAAACTGTGGATTTATTTCACTAATATCAAATAATTAAATAAGTTTTAATAATATCATTTTATTGTTTATAAATTTTAATGATAAAATTACCCTTATTTTAAAGGCTTGAAAAACTCGAGGAAAGAGAAGAAACAAAAACAGAGATAAAAAATTCTTTGATGACTTTCAAGATGTCTCTCATGTGATTTTGCCGAATATTTAATCTCCACAAGAAATTGATAACATATATGTATCTACACAAGATGTCTTCCCGTACGTAAACTTCGATTGGTTTATTCAAAGACTAACAGTTTGTATTCAATTGTTCTATGAGTTTGTTTCAATCTTCAATGGATCACTGAACAAATGGTCATGAAACCCATTTGTGAACAAAAACAGAGTTCGCAAAGGCGTTCAACGCCTTCACGAGCTCCGTTTTGCTTCTTCTTCACTCTGTTTTAGGTGTTTAATGAAGTTTGGAGATGAAATGAGTTGCAGCGGCCATGGCGGATGAAAGAGAACATTGTGACGGTAGCCACTGAGGTTGCTGGTGTGGTCTAGTTTGATCGGCAATTACAACAATAGTTAATGATCTGATTGGCCATGGAGGTAGCGGCTTGATGAAGGTTTTTATTAGTTGGAGAAGACGACAAATTGATTTTTTTTTTTAATAAAGGGTATTATTATCTTTTTATCCAGAAAAATGTTAGTAAAACTTACTTAAATTATTTGATGTTAATCAAACAAGTGTCTAATTCTTAAGTAATGAAGCTTTTTATTTGTTCGAGGCGATGACAAATTGAAAAATTTTTTGTTATTTATTTTTTTAATTTATGAAGGGTATTATTGTTTTTCATCCAGGAAAAGTATTAATAAAAGTAAAACTCAATTATTTGGTACTAGTCAAATAAGTGTTCAATTCTTAGGTTCTATTTTATATGGTTTATACATTAAGAATATCATATCATGATTGTAATAACAGTTTTATTTGTTATTTAATAAGAGAAATAGAAAGAGGTATACATTCTTATTCTTCTCAAATCACACTCTAGCTCTCATAAAATTCTCTCTTGATCGTTCCATTGAGATGACATAATTTATAAATAATGGTAACAATCCTAGTGTTGTATTAACTACTTTGGTTGATGTTACAACTCCATGATCGCAGTTAGTATCATAGACTGCATTTTGAAGGTATATATGATACTGTCTTTTGGTTAACATGACAAGATTAGAATTTCAGGTTTGAAATACTATACCTCTTGACACCACATCAAAGTCTTAAGATCTGCAAGTTAAGGTCTTACTTACCCATCTTTCAAAATTTTGTGCTCGTCAGGAAAAAATGCCACTCTATAGCATCAGAATCCATCCTTTGGACATCAGGTACACAGTTACTAACAAAATCACTTATTATTCTTACAACTATTGATTTTTTGAATAGTTGGATTACAATCCAATAATAGTAGCTGTTTGGCTGAATTTTTATAAAACCTTTGGACAAAATGTTAGCACGAAAATGCACCGTAACAACTAATCATGTAAGCATTGCAATTAATAAATGATTCAGATGTGATTATTTTTCATTTTTACCTTATCAATAACAATCACATGCTTAATAAAAAAGATAAGTAAAAAACTTAGAATAGAAAAAGGATTTAAATCTGTTGACCCTCACTCTGATAAAGCATAATGTTCATTTCCATTTTCATAGGTCTTGGATAAGACTGAGCAAAATTAAATAATTTTAAGATATTGACATCCAAGAATTCTTCTTATAACATGTGTTATAAAAATTTGCATGTGGTCGACTTTTAGCAATAATATTATAATTCTGCATGCAAGAATTCCTCTTGGCTCTTATGATGCATGCAGAAATACAAATAGAATTTGTACATATACAGAACAACCTAAACGGAATTCCAATTTCATTACATGAACTGAAATACTGAATATAGTTTAATGCCAACCGAAGCATAGACTCTTATTTTAACAAAATCAAATGAGATTTTATTTTTATTTTTAATTTTTTTTTAACTCTAGAGACAGTGCTAAAATCTAAAATTTTTATATTATTTTTTCATCACTAGAGAATAATAAAATTTAAAAAACCAACCCAACTCTGCCAAAGAATTTAGTAACACCACTTTCACTGGAATGCACAACACCTGCGGGCTGTGACTTGGAGATGGGGTCTTGAAATCATCCACTGTTCCTGCAGATGGAGACAGCATATTACCAATTTTCTCTTTCCCTAAATGCATATACCTTCCATCAATAGAATGAATTTCTCGGCAAAAAATTAGCACAAGGAAAAGACAATATTAGATAAATAATTAAATATATTGTTTGGGTCCATGCATGGTTAGAGAGACAGGGGAGACAGAGATTCAACAACTGAGCAAGCAACTTGCTTATTGAAGAAAAGACTGCAAAACAGCTTGAGTTAAGTATTACTCTAATTAACGAATTTGCGTACTTAAAACTATTCTTCTCTTTGGTATTTATAGAGCTTATAAAAACCGTATAATGATTTACAAGTGCTACACGTTGCCAAGTATAAACAGGGGATATACTAATTTATAGATTATATATACCTAACTTAATGGTAATGCCATGCAATGGCTATTAAGTTGATAAGAATTTGTACATCATATAGCTTGACTCTTTATACATGATAACAGTTTTAAGTTGACATAACTTAACCGATATATAATTTCTTTCCCAAATACTCTGTTTTTCTCTGGCTTCTTCACCCACATAAAATTTCTGTAGCAAATAGCCAAATTCGTAGATTGGTCAATTGGTCAGTGATCAATAGTTTGCATACCCCCTGCAGGCGCCCACACACACACACACACACATATATATAGTCTTTTCCTATGTATAATTTTGTACCTAAAAGCTGAAGATCTACTGATCGATCATGTGGGCCAAACCCATAAATTTCATGGGGTGTACTAATTCTTAGAATTGGCACTAAGTTCAAAGTTGTGATCGTTAAAGCACTGGAGACAGAATACATTAAGCCTTTGAATATCATTTTGTAGGTACGATTTTTGGACTTATAATAACATGTTGGTACTTGGAATCAAATTACAATATTTCTCGATCGTCCCAATTATGCACAATAAGTTTGAAGCATTTCTTGATCTCTACTTTACGTCTTCACACACAATAACGTTATATATTTTCTGTGAGACTAGACAAGGTGCTCTTATAAGCTTTCCAAACCAGAAACGTTGCTTGCTGTGAATGTCAGCCTCCTGAGGTTATAGCAGCAACTTGTCGTGATTTGTTCTTTCGAAAAGTTATTTTGGTTGCATGTGAGCTAAGCTTCACAGTTGTCATGGTTATTAGTCCATATCAAAGTCTTTTAAGTACATGGAACCAATTCTTTAAATCTGCTTTTTATGCGTGAGACAATAGTCGGTCATAGAGGTAGAGGCATATAGTGCTTCATCTTGTCGATCAGTGTCAAAGTTTTTGATTGGTTGAGTAATGAACAAACCAAAAAAAAAAAAAAAAAACAATTTATTACCATATCCATATTAATAATGCTATGTCACAAGATATATCGATCTTGACCTTTCAATGTGCTAGAATGCTGCTTTACATTTGTTAGCTAGATTAATGTTTCAAGGGCCAGAATCAATTTAATAAGATAGGTTTGATCAAAATGTACCTGTGAAGAGCTAAGAGGAGTATTGAGCTTAGAGTAACGAGATATTAATTCGCTAATTAAGATGGGATAGCACCTCCACCACCGAAATCAAATGCACCAAGAAGGTAAGAAGACATGGGATTCTCCTGTACTATCCACTTGCAAAGACACAGAATTGCATTTTGATGGTTCGTGTGCAAGTTCACACCTTTTTTCACGGACAAACTCAAGTTCACCGAAATCAAATGCACCAAGAAATATCAATAAATCTCTCATTTTGCCTAATCGAAATTTATATAAAATATGTAAGCAGTGAAGTTTCAATCAACAAAAAATATAATAAAAGCAGTGGTCAATTTTGTAAATTGATAGAGTAATAGAGCTATAGTTGATTTGTAACAATTACATATTTACTTAATAAAAAGTTGTTGCTGGTAGTAAAGCTCTTCAATGGTTGAAACTTTGACAAATATTTTGGAAAAAATTGGATATTGTAAACATAAGATTGGGTGTTTCTGGATCTTCCCTTTTAAGTTAATGCTTTCCTGCATTAATAGGTTTAAAGTACATGCTTTCCTGCATTAATAGGTTTAAAGTACATTAAAAAAAAAAAATTAACACAGACATAAACCCACAAATAAATCCATATGTATCGATGTTAAGTTTCTTTTTTGTTTTTATTTATTCTATATTAACTCATTTTCCATATTTCATTAAGAAAATGTATTGAATCTGAAAGATGAATCAAATCTCAGAATTTTAAAATATATCTTAATTTGAAAAAAAATTAAATTTAATCAAATTTATTTTGTATCATACTTTAAGTACTAGCCATAAAAGATAAATGTTGAGATTGAAAAGAGAGATAAGTATAAAGAGAAGAGGAAGAGTTATAATTAATTACCAATTACCACTAATTTATTGATTGAGGAGAGAGATGATAAAATTTTAATAAAGGAAGAGAAGGGAACACAGATAGAGAGCAGAGAGAGAGAGTTACAGTGTATAGCATTATCTCTTTCCAAATTTATCATTTGATCCCAACCATTCAATATCCCAAAATCAAAGGTAAAAACTTTGTGTAAATTAATTGGATTACCGATCCTGCCCCCATATATATATGAGTAATGTTAAAATTTTCAAATATTTTGTTTAAATTCATGTCCAAATGATATGCATGTAGTTGTTAAAATCTTTTAAATCACAAGATAGTGTAATAATTAATAAGATTTCGATAACTCACATGTCATCATTTGGGCACAAAATTGGACAAAGTTTTTGGAAAGTCTAGTTAATATATATATATGTATATATATATAATACTGAACTTTTCAAAAAATCTCTAAACAGTTTTAGTGATTTGCTAGTTAGGTTATACACACAAACAATGATGTCCCAAATTTAACAATATTGCTGTCTATATTATTCACATTTCCAAAACACACCTGGTTTGGAATTTCAAATCTCAGCCCTGGTGTCAATTATTAATTAGTCATATAATACTTTGAAGGAAAAATGCATTCTCCGTATCACAAATGGCTTTGATTTCTGTCGAACATTGCATGAAATACGGATAATAAACTCATAAGCTGGCCATGGATATTTAGTAAGGTGATTTTTGTGATTATTAGTGAGGTAAATTAATATGGAGAGAGATTTTAGTAGCATTGAACAACTACAAATTAACGGCCTTCGTACACGCTTCTAACAATGCCTAACATCTAAATAGGAAGTGGAAATACATTTACAGCATTGCAAGATCTTAGACAAGAAGGAAAGCAACAACTACCCTAAAAACGACATGTTACAGCTAAACTAACATAATTATTACAATGGAATTCAATACTTGAACTGATGAGTACATGTCATCAATGTCTGATTAGAATGGAGGGACCAACAAGTGGAATATGAACGCAAATGAAAAACTACCATCGCTAGTACATGACAACTAACATAACTATTACATAAATGGAAATCAAAACTTGCATTGAGTGTATATTCTCAATGCCTTAGTTATGATTGGAATGACCAACGCCGGGACTATGGCCAGGAGCTGTGGGACGAAAAGCCTCCAGAAATTTGTCCATACTTTTGTGAAAGATTATCGGGCTAGCATGATTATCTTTTATAGTTTCTCTAGCAACTCTCTGTCCATCAGGACTAAAGACGCAATTGGCACACTTCAAGTTCTTTCTTGCTTTCTTGCTTCGATACAGAATTCACAAGAGAGTATAATTAGTATGAAAAATAAACAAGTGTAAGTGAGTTTGGCCATGTTAAAGGAAAGAATTGAGGAGTTTATAAGCTTATACTTGAGAAATAAACTAAAACGAACTCTAGTTCAAAGCTTATAAGAGGAGGAACTAAGAGGAAGTTACTTAGAACTCTTCATTTTAACCGGTATTTATAGAATTAAAAAGCTACATCATGCATGTGAGGTCCCAAGCTCTCAACCAACCACTAAAAAATGATAAAGATCCAGAAATGTCCCAAATATAAAGGGAGATTCCATTACCATAGCACCTACATATGTCACAAACCTTTAGAGTTCTATTCCTAGGTTAAACCCTATGTATCGGAGCTATAACTTTTTACTGCTTCGCTTGCACATTTGTTTAAGATTCATGCAATATTTAAGTTTAGCCTCATTTTTCACTTTATACAATGAACTCAAAGGCCGTTGTAATCCTCTCTTCATATTTTATGGGTGAAGCTAGAATAACTTGCTTTAAAAATACAATACCTAAGTAGCCAAAGTCAAATTTGTACAAAATCAAGAGATAAATGTATAACTTTTGTAGGTACACATGTAAGTTTTAGATGCAATATTTTGCACATTTTATCTTGCAGAATCACAATTACCAACGGTACCAAAAAAAATTACAGAATTCATTTTTTGGACCGTTGCAAATCAAATTTTTGTACAAAAAGTGGTGTAGGAATATATGAGCATATTAGCACTCAATAGGTACAAGATTTTATATATATTTATATTTTATAATATGAGGTTTTATACTTTTTTTTTGTGTAAAAATGTTTGAGTCCAATAAAGAAAAAGGAACAGAATCCTTACTTGATAATTATATAATATATACTTGGTAACTATTCACACGTGACAAAGGATTTTCCTTCTATTTTCTTTTAATATTTGTGTAGACAAAACGTGACCCAAAAGGTGGAAAGGATTCTTTTCGCCCCCTGTCTGCCACTGTACAAATCACATAAACCCGTCCTTTTTAGGGCTTAATGATATTTCGTAATTTCAAACTCCCTGCAAAAGCGTCAAAGCTTGCTTTGTTGTTGGAATCTTTGTGGCCTAAAAAAATACTATCTCAGACTCGTTCATTACTGCAAATTCTAAAAGACTGTATGAGGGGCTGCACATGGAGGGTTTTTTTGACTGATGGATCTTTGAATCGCCTAGAATCTCCTGCAGCAAATATAAAGAAAAAAAAATAATAACACGCACACACACACAAAGAAGAAAATCGGAACGAGCCCATCTCCATTTATTATTTTAATTATAGAGTTCTCTTTGTTTCACCTTGCAAGTTGTAAAATGTAGCTAAAACAAAAGTTAACACAGTATTGTTCAATAAAAACTATTTGCTCAGACGTCAAAGGAATCTAGAGCTAGCTAGGCTGCTTATTGCATGGTATTGGATTCCAAAGAATCCTCCCGAGGATTTGCGGCTGTCCTTCTCAGACATAGCTGTTATTTTTGTCCTATTTTATCAACTCCCATGTTCAAAAACTCTGCCTATAGTTCTCAATGAGAACTTCAGGATTGGTACCCTACCGATTCGAGAACCCTGACATTGGGGGTCTTACTCGGGTCAGGTGAGTACTCGGTCCAAGTCGCTTAAGTTTTTTTTTTTTCTAAATCTATAACACTAAAACTGCGTTCTTTTGGTGTATCCAAAATGATATCATTTTTTAAATTAACCTAAAACGATGTAGAAAACAAAAATATAAGAGAAGGTTGTTGTCAGGGTTATGACAACAACCCTCTTCATCACTTTCATTTCTTCAGTTCTTTTCACTTCTTCGAAACCCTTCTTCTTGATCATATTGTCAATGTTTTTCTCCTACTCGTCGATCTATCATGTCTTTGCAATTGTGTTGTTACCGTCGTTGCTTTAGTGAGTTTTTTTTTTCAGAATTTTTTTCTTTTAACACTTTATTTTTTTTATTTAATTTTTTTAGATAAATTTGTTTAGAACACAAATTTGTAGGCACCATGAATTTATATTTTATTGTGTTAGTTCTTAAGTAGAGTAGGTTAAATACTCGCTGAGTAATTGAGAACTTACAAGTTGCTGCCTCACTTGCGAAGTAGTAAGTAGAGAGTTTTGAAACCTTGATTAACTGTAAACTTTTCATTAACTATTAGTTGCTAGTTTAGACATCATGTCAAAGCAATTAAATTTCACCAAGAGATTGTTTTTAGGCACTGCAACTAAATTTATTGATTGTATCTATATTTGTACTTGAGTCATGTTATAAATTCATCACTATTCTTACATTGAAGAGATTTGATAATTTAGGGGATTTCTCTCATAATTCGAAACTTATGTATTGATGTAAGGGTAAAATATCAAATCAAAAAACTTAAGTTGATAGGAAATGATCCAACTATATAATATTAAAGACTTGAGGTTATAATACATTAATGTGTCTCCTCACATGCAACATGGACAGATAACATATGACAAATACATATTAAATGCTCCCTACCGTATAGCATATGTATCGAGAAAATTTGTAGATAAAGGGGAGAGAGGGGATTTAAAATGCTGATACCATGTTAGTTACCATTAAACCCAAAAGCTTAATATGATAGGAAAGAGTTCTACTATAGTATTAAAGACCTGATGTTATAATACCTTAACAATTATACCATTTTCAATTTATGATTTTAATTTTTTATTTTAATATTCAATGATTTGTTTGCTTTTAATATATCTCAACTTAAATGAAAAAACAAATGGGTACTGTAATACTGAAATATTAATAATAACAAATTAAAATACAATTTTAAGTTGGTATGGGCCGCATGGCCCCATCTCTGATATAAAATATACATTTTTACAATTAAACAGTTTGAAACAAAAGTTACTAACTCGAACTTCTTGTTTCGTAAAATATATTCTTTTGATAAATCATTTCAAAAGCAAGAATAAAGTCTAAAGGTTTCTTACTTCTAACTATATATCTTTTTATTTCCAATCTTTTATGACAACTTTATTTTGTTTAAGTTTTCCTGATTAATTAGTTTATAAAATTATATAAGGTCGAATCAGAAAAGTGAATTGTATATTACGACAAGAGTAAAGGAACGAGTGGTTGAGGCTGGCATTCATGTGCAGTCTCTCTGTACCGTTTTCGCATGTTTAAAGTTTAGTGATCTGCAATATTCAATTATGTGTGAGACTATCAAAATTCCTCACAGCTTCTGTGATATTATCCATTCTACACGCCCGACTTTTGTGGTATTAACAAGCCAGCATCAATGGAATAATAGAGTGATTAATACTCATAATCTCATGATTGAAATAAGATGAGATTAACCTAATGGTATGTCCCTCACATTTACACCATATTAGTTCTGATTTTGAGTTATCCCTCCATTCCCAAAACCTGAATTTACTGTAATAGTTAAGAAAATATGATCTCTTGATTGATATTGAAACACGTCAAAAAAATTTCTTTTTTATTATAATTCATTTTTGTAAATTCAAGAAATTAATTTATACTTCGTAACTTTGATGCAATTTCATCAAGTATATTTCTGTTGTCCTCTTTGTACAACATTATTTGTCCCTCTTCGGTTAAAACTCTTATCTTTATCATATGCGTAGGTGCATACTTTTCAATTAATAAAAATTTATGGTACTGTGGAGTTTTGCTTAAAAAACTTTATACCTAATTTAGCTCACACAGACATTAAGTTCTATCTATGCCCTTATACGCACATGTATGAGCCTGGTTGGTGGTTTCCAATGTTCAAAACTTGGTCGACTAGGCCAACTTTTGGGCTAGTACTCTTGGATTGACACCTTGTTGATCCAAGAACCCCCAAATCGGGGGTCTTACTCGGCCTAGGCGAGTACTCTGCCAACTCGGTCAAGTACTTGGCTCAACTTGCTAGCCTTTTTTTTTTTTTTTTTTTTTTTTTTTTTTACGACACAAAAACGATATTGTTTTGATGTGTCCAAAATGATGACATTTTTTAAATTAACCCAAAATGGAGTATAAGGAAAAAATATAAAAGACAGTTGTTGTCGCAACCCTCTTTATCAGTTTCACTTCTTTAGTTCTTCTCACTTCTTCCAAAACCCTTCTTCTCAATCTTCTTGTCAGTACTTCTTTCTTGCTTGCCAATCCGCCATGTCTTCACTATCATGTCGTCGCCGTTGCTGTCGTTGCTTTAGTGTGTGTGTGTGTGTGTTTTTTTTTTTTTTTTTTTTTTTTTAAAATTAATTTAATTTTTCTTTTGCTTTTAAGTTTTAACACTTTTTTTTTTTTTTAAGAATTTTCAGATAATTTTGTTTAGGATACAAATTTGTAGACACTATGAGTTTATATATTATTGTGTTAGTTCTCAAGTAGTGATGAAAATTTTTTTAAGTTTTTTTTAAAATAGGTTTGACTAAGTTTGACTATCGATCAACGGTTAAACAATTGACTGACGGTCAAATAGAGTACTCACTAAGTATTCATTGAGAAACCAAGAACTTATTACTCATTTCCTCGCCAATTGAGCAACGAGTAATGAGTTTTGGAACATTGATGGTTATAGATGTAGTTATGAGATCTCTTTTATGTATACTTTTTTATCTTCAAGCCTTCAGTTATTTTGGACAGTTAGATTAGATTTCAATGACTAGTAATCCCTTCTATAACTATTGGGATATTGTATAGTATCATAAATGATAAAACTCTCCTACTCTTGCTTTTTCTCTACACATTTTTTGTTTCTTTGTTATTCTCTCTTAAGTCTTACCTTCACTTTTCTTAAATTACTAAACTTTCACATTTCAATAATAAATCATTAAATCTAGTAATTTGGAGGAACAAAGTATCAAGCTGTTCAACTTTTAGAGGATGCAAGCTTTAGCAAGTTGGGAATTTTGAATGGTTTGAAAATTCGTACATTCACATCTATATATATTTTATGGGGGAGAGGGGATTAAATTTGTAAAAAACTATCAATATCTTGTGTTTTAGGACAAAGATAAAACTTGAACCTTTGATATTTTAAGATTAATGAAAGTGCTCAACAACTTCTATTAAGATGTAGTTGAAAATTTTTGTAAATTTCACACAAATCGAGTCAAATTTTCCAATAATGTCCAAGTGTAGATCCAATAGTATCAATTTTTCGAATAATGTCAATATAAATTGATATGTGTCATAATTGTTGACTGTACATGTAAATTTGATCGTGCTGTGTCAAATTTGAATTTACAGTGGTAAATTGCTACTTACAACAGCGCATTAATGGTAACTTTTTCCCGTGGGACCCTAGTCGAATATAAAGAGTGAAACCTTAGTTGTCTATCTATAAAATTTGGCCTAAAAGGCTATAAAAATCCGCGTAACTTTTTTTTTGGATACAATCTGTGTAACTTATATAAATGTTCACTATGTAAGATGATATCTAATTATTTTGAATATGAAAATCAAAAGTTTTATAAAATTATTAGCATGTTATATATGGAAAAAATACTCCGCATTTTTCATTTTTATTGGGATGTATGTATGCACATTTTCGCTTTATGTGGAATCTATATATGGAATAATAAGAAGACTTTTATTTCTCATAATAGAAAGTGGCGGCTGACCAGTCGACATGTGCTATAGAACCTACATACAATACGAGGGTCCAGCTGACCAGGTATTAGGAGGATATATATATATATATATATATGACAATTTATTTACATATTGCATATATACATCAAATCCTAGTTCATAAGATGAAATGTGAATACTAGGAACGTAATGGTACCGTACCGCTGGGATGGTTCTGAGACCTAAATGAATTGTACATGACATAAACATGCATGTACTGTATACATGCATGAATGTTATGCCTATGCATTTGGTTTTGCCATTTTTTTTTTAATTAAGAAGGGCATGTCCAACACCAGCACTCTGTCCAGGAGCTGTAGGTCTGAAATCAGCCTTCAGTCTTGTCATAAAATGTCCAGCTTTCTGGCTGTTATCAGCTACAAATTTGGATTCAGCATATTGTTGGTTTTGAGCAAAAGAATGGCCAACACCGGCGCTGATTCCAGGACTCGTAGGACGAAAATCGTGAGCTTCTTGGCCATTATCACTTACTAATTTGTATCCAGCATTTCGTTGGTTTCTTCTTGCGAAATAATGGCCAACGCCAGGGCTGATTCCGTGACTCATTGGACGAAAATCATGAGCTTGTAAGCTATTATCACTTGCCAATTTGGATTCAGCATTCTGCTGGTCTTGAGCAAAAGAATGGCCAACACCAGGGCTGATTCCTGGACTCGTAGGCCGAAAGTCGTCTTTGTAACTTGTTTCCGAATCTCCAAAACTCATGGTGGGTGATGGGAGTACTTCTTTCTTCCCTTTAGTATTTTGGAGCGAGTTGATGCTGCTAGTTCCCTGCTTTGCTGTTTCTTCCACGCCTGAATTCACTTCCTTCTTGTTCACGGACTTTATTTGCCTTGTTTCAGCAGAAAGAATTGCATGGAAGGCAACTAGTGCAACTAGAATAAAAAATTTGTTCGCAGATTGAATTTCTGCCATTGTTTGAGAAATTAGGGAAGGTATACTTTAAATGATTTTTTACAAGACAAAATGAGGAGGCTTGATTTTAGGCTTAGAATGCAAGAGATGTGATAGAAATTAGAAACCACTGCAATGACAGTAAGTTGTGGTGTGCTTAGATATTTATAGACCTAGAAAGTAGGCACTCTGCTTAGTTGTTCATCACTGTCGTTAATGCATTTTTTTTTACATATTTGGTAAAAGGGTTTGAGTATCATCATAAAAATTGACAAGCAACTTTTGGAATTTTCTACCCTCATTTCGAAGAAGATTTCTTCTGGTGTTATGAGTATAGATTTTCGGATTGCATAATTTTTAGTCTCACCAAGTTCCGCTAGACTTAATTTGATCATTAGTGTCGATATATTAGAAAGTAGGCATATGTAGTAGTTAATTTTAACAGATTTTGATAAATTTTATATCATTAGTGTCAATAGTTAGGACTTGGCATGTTTATAAACATATTTGAGGAATTTTCTACCTTTATTGTAGGAGTTGATTTCTCTTCATGTTATGGAAAAAGATTTTCTGGCTGTAGATTTTCTACCTTTGTATCATGGATTACAACGTAAACTATAGATGTGTGATTTATAATTATTTTTTGGCACAACTCGATCCATCCTCGTTACAACGTTTGTTAAAGGCTTTGATACCATGGAGAGAATAGGTATTTGATGAAATTGCTGAAGTGCTGGATAAAACACCTAAAAGAGAGTGAACAAAGATTCAAGCTACTACAATGTTGAGCCTCATTAGTGTTCCTTACAACGGCAAAGATTCACAACCGCTAATAATTTCATAAATTAATTATGTGGACCATACCAAATTGGATGGTTTATATGCTACTAACTTGTAAAAGAGCCCTCATAATATCTTTGCCTATATTGTATGAGATATTTTGAATATCTTTTACTTGCATTCTCATTCTAGTCTATGTACTTTTATTAATAATGCTACAATAATATTAGAATAATTTCCATTGATGGGAAATAATTAATTACTATCTTCTTTCAAAAAGGATCCCTTTGTAGAAAAATTTAAATATGATATTTGAGGAGTGACTTTTGACTAATTTTGATTGTATTCCCCCTCCCCCCCCCCCCCCCCCCCCCCCCCCCCCCCTCCCCCCTTTTTTTTTGCCGCTGAACATGTTAGATTAAATATTACAAATAATGAACAAATTTATATAATCCTCCCTATGATACTCACAAAATGGATCTTAATTGTATATTAAAAGGTGCATATATCTAAACCATAAATATTATAGTTTACCTTAAGAATATGTGAAAGTTTACAGTAACCCATGAAAAAGTATGTGTACTAAAACTTTAAGAAAATTGAGATTTCATATTTTATTGCTCTGCATATTACAGAAAAATGAAAATGATATCGAATAACATATTATGGATAAATGTCGACATAAAAATTATTGATTAAAACAAAAACAAAGTTGTACTTATATTATTGGGATCTGTCATATGGATGCTTGAAAAAGTCATATATTTTGATTAAAATAATTACTCATATGAAAATTGAGACAATGAAATATAACTGTAACTTAAAAGAATTTACTGTAGAAACACAATATTGATAATGTAAAAATAGATTGTCTCATAGTTAATTTTATATAATAAGAATTAATAGCCTCTGCAGAGGCTAGTACCCCAGAAGTAGGACAATCTCCTAAAGAGATACAAAATCTTGAAAATATAGAAATTTCTTTAGAGAATTGTGGAGTCATGATAAAATAATCATTAATAATTTGTTTGTATATGTAATAGCTATTGAGATTATAAATGATGATCATAAACCACATAGTATTAATGAGTGTTGAAAAAAACATGATTGGCCTAAGTGGAATGAAGAAATTCAAATAGAATTGACTTCATTAGCCAAACATAATATATTGGACTAATAGTCCAAATGCCTGAAGATGTCAAACCCATTAGATATAAATGAGCATTTTTACTTGAAATTGTAATGAGAGAATGAAGTCATGAGATATGAAATTGATTATGATAAAGTATATTCACTTGTGATGGATATGATTACGTTTCGATTTTTAATTAGTTTGGCAGTCTTCGAAGGACTTGAAATGTTTCTTATGGATGTGGTAACAATATATTTACATAGGTAATTAGATACCAATATATATATATATATATATATATATATATGAAAATCCCTAAAGGATTTAACATGCTAGAAGCATATAATTCAAATTCTCGTTACTTGTATTTAATAAAATTACAATGGTCCTTATATAGTTTAAAGTAATCTAGATTAATATGATATAATCATCTAAGTGGATACCTCATAAAGAAAACATATAGTAATGATCTTATATGTCATTGTGTATTCATAAAGAAATCAAAATTTGGATTTGCAATTGTAGTAATATATATCGATAACATGAATTTAATTGGAACTCCTGAAGAGCTCTTAAGAACTGCTGAATATTTGAAAAAAAAATTTAAGATGTAAGATTTTGAGAAAACAATATATTGTTTTGGCCTGAAGATCAAACATAAATAAGAGAGAATACTAGTCCATCAACTCGAAGACATTGGAATGAAATTAAACATATTTTTCAAAATCTTGAAGAAGTAAAAGAGTAATAGTTGTATATCTTTCAGGGGGATATTATTAAGTCAATATGGACATATGTACACTACATTGCACTCTTTCTTCCTTCAATAAGATTTTGTCCCATTGGGTTTTACTAATAAGGTTTTTAATAAGGCAGTCTTTTTAAACACTTCCAAATACTATTGAATTCAAAATATTATTGTTTTTTTTTATTCGGTTAGTAGATCATGAAATATCTTTTGCTTAGGTTTTTGTCATATTGGGTGTTTACTAGCAAAATTGAAATGATGTCATCTTAGAAGTTTCATCAAGGGGAATATGTTAGCTCTTTTTAGAGTTTTGTATCATGCACTCTTGTTCTCTTTCAACCAAGTTTTATCCCATTGAGTTTAATGGCAAGATTTTTAATGAGATAGTATTTGAGCAAGTCTAAGAATCTTGAAAGGTATTATCAAATGGTATACATATAAGAGGGAGTGTTATGAATATATAGATTGAATACCACTTCCACTTTATAGATATTATTTACCTTGTTTATATTATTCTATTACGGAAATAACCAATTTTATTGTTATTTCATTATGGAATTTATTCTCTCAATTTGCTTATAAATAGGTTATTATAATCATTCAAGAGACATCAATTGAATTATTTTTTCTCTTTTTCTCTTACTTTTGGTTGTTCTTTCTTATTTGATTATTATTCAATATTAATTGCTTTTAGGTTTTATTTCATAACACAAACTAATTTTTCTTTAATTTTTCAATTTTTTGGATCTCTCTCATATCTGGTTTATAAGTTAATGAATGTTATGGATTTATTTCAATTTTTCAATGCTAGTGCATAAACTCACTAGTTTTTAGTGTTATTTAACGGGGTTAACTCCATGATCAAATTTTAAAAATAAAAACATGTTTTACGAGGTGTGAATTGGAGCTTTATTTTATAGTTCAAGTAGTAAATACACTTTACTTTCATATTTATGATAGGAGTTTAAATTCCATCATGTATACTTTTTATTATGAGAGTAGATATTTCTTAGTATTATGAGAATAAAATATATAATATTATTTAATCTTAATAGGTCATGGTTTACTCATGATTATTAATGTAAAACATAATTTTGTTTTACATAAACTATTTAATTAATTTACATGATAAAACTAGCAAATAAAATTCATATGAATTATGATTGTTTTTACTTTAAATTTGTTATTTTATTTTAATTTGTTATAAAGTGCCACTTTTAATATAAATGTCTAGGTCCGCCACCATATATGGATGTTGAGAACATGTCTTCTCACACTGATTGATAATTACACACAATAAAACTTGAATTTCTTATAACAAATGTTGAAAGGGAGTGCACACTGACGACATTACTTAAGCTAATGTAGATGCACGTATCTGAACTCCCCTTGTATTCAACTATTTTGACTAGAAGATCGAAGCAGTCTTGATTTGAAAATTGCTTAATGCAATAATGTAACTGAAAAAGTGAAAATGACTAACTTAAAGTTTTCATTTTCAGAAGACATATGCACCTACCAAATCCGAAGCTTGATCCGCGACCTTTCAATGTGCTGAAATGCTGCTTCTTTGCATATATATTTGCTAGCTAGAATAATGCTTCAAGGTCCGCATTCGATTAAATCATTTTTTTTTTTTTGGCAGATAGCGGTGACGAGCTAAGAGGAGTACTTTTCTTAGAGTGACAGGAAATTAATTGGCATAATCGATTTGGGCTCCCTCACCACCGAAATCAAATGCACCAAAAAGATAGGGATTCTATGTACTCTCCACTTGCAAAGGTATAGTATTATATTTCGATGGTTCGAGTGCAAGTTTACAACTTTTTGTCCATCAACTCAAGTGAAACACGTTTGTCCTCAGGATCTGTCCTATGCACTTTATTTTTCAATAGTGTTTGGACACTTCCAAATGGCTTGAAATAATCATTACTTGTTTTTTTTTTTTTTTTTTAAGTGGTAATATAAGCAAAGCATTTATTTATTTATTTTATAAATTTCCATTCAAAAAGACTAAATAATTAGCAACTCTCCGTATTAAAAAAAAAAAAAAAAAAGAGTAACTCTTCACCTTGCACTGGCAAAACCAAGTATTCATCATCATCTAAAGACTATACTTGTGGCCGACTCACCAAGGTGGTTCACGGCTTCTGGTAGCTTAGTGCGCGACCGTCCCACGAAAATTCTTTCTCTAATGACTTTTTAAATGTCTACCTTAGGACTTAGTTAAGTCAACCCTCTCTCAAAATTTTCAAAATCTTCCCAAGTGCATTGCCTTTAATTATATATGTCTCAAATATATTCTCGCTACGTGTTTCAATGTTCAGGGTTGACTTAGTTAAGTCAACCCTCTCTCAAAATTTTCAAAATCTTCCCAAGTGCATTGCCTTTAATTATATATGTCTCAAATATATTCTCGCTACGTGTTTCAATGTTCACGGAAAAACTGAAACATCATACACCTTTGTGAAGTTTAATTTGATCAAAGAAAGTTGAAAAATAAATTAGTTGAGTGAAGCAGTCGATCCTCGATTGAAGTGGATTGAAAAATATTCTGTGATACCTCTTGCTACGGTAACTGCCAGCAAGAAACGTCATGTGACAGTATAAGGACTGTTAGAGATTTGAATATATATATATATATATTATAAATATATGTGTTTTTTTAATTAACATCTCTTAACTCTAAAATGTTAAGACGAATTAATTAAATGTATTCATTGTATTCTCTCTTCTAAAATAAATTTTCTCTCATATTTAATTCAAATATAATAAATAAATTTGATTAATTTATTTTCATTTTTTAAAATTAAAATGTATTGATTATAAAAGCTATATATAAATATATCTCTCTTGCTCTCAAAGAGCTCTTTTAAAATATTTTTCTACTAAATATCCTAGAACTTCAACTTCTGGTTTCCATTTCTTTTGGCTAATGTATATAAATAAAAACAGTAAAAGCAGTACTGCATAGTCTGAGTGCAGGCATGCATTTAAGAAAATAGTAATCACAATTAGCTCTCACTAACGAAAAGATATTTTCTTATTATTAATGGATGGTTTTAAAGAACGAATTTGACTGATTATTTATCATTAGTCGTGTGTAATTTTTTTTTTTTTTAAAATTCGTGTGTAATTATTTATATACATTATATACTTTTAGTTCTACTTTAATTTATTTAAGTTCAATGCATATAGCCACATTTTTTGACCCGAATGCTTTTCTTCCCGAAATTTGCTTCTTCTTCTTCTTCTTATTATTACTATCATTGTTATATGTCTTTGACTAAACGGGGTCTCTTCAGGTCACATAAGGAAACCCACATACGATTAATGAATTGAGATACTTCCATTGTAAAAGGTAGATTTTTCTTGCTGTTTTAAAAAATACCATATATTTCAGACTACTTGAGTGGAGCAAATCTATCTACATGCATGCCTTCTAATACTTATTCATAGTTGGCTCAATAAATTAAATGGTATATAAATATATTAGATTTCTAGTTAGCTTATAAAACATTTGATTTTATGATCAGTTTTACTCCACTATTTTGATGCTTTTCTCCTTACAAAAAATTGATTTTATTAGTTTTTATTTGTAAAAAATTGTTTTAAAAATCAGATTTGTTTTACTAATTTAGTGCCTTTTCTCCTTACAGAGAATTGATTTTATTAGTTTTCATGCATATTTTCCATTTTGCAGAAAAATCACATACACACACACACATACATACATACATACAATTTTAACAAAATATAAAATTTTTAAACTGTCATGAGGTTTGAAGTTCCTGATCTTGTACAAATTTTAAAGTTAGAAATTTATTAAAAGCCAAAAATATGCTAGAAATTTGTTAAAAGCCAAAATTTGCACTGGGGTGAAATTGATATCATAATTTTGTTGTACTTTCTCATGCCTTGATATCAATAAGTAGGAAAATGCAATGAGAAAGCATGGAATAAGATAAATCCAATTGCACAATATAAAAATTTATATGAAAAACTCAAATTAGGAAAAAGCCACGGTCTTAAAGTCAACAAGAACAAAAATACACTAGCTACAAAATTGTCACAAGTACCCACTTAACACTCTCTTTAAACTCAAATTTCAATTGCAATCATGCTATAATCTCACTACCAAGCTCACTACTATTAACTCTTTATAGGCATCTCGTTACATCTTAATGTGCATCTTAGACAAAGAATGAACATTCTATTTAAAACAAGAGTTTTATTTGGTCCCAAAATAATAATAATAATAATAACTTTTGGCAATATTTTTCTTTACTTCTAAAGTAATGATAACCCATTAGAATAGGGAAGTCTATAACAAACCTTCTTCTGTTTAAAATTGACATTGCCACCTTCTTAGGGTGTATGCCGGCGTGTCATCCTCCATTCTTGATTTCATTTGCGACATTGAATTCCTCTCGAGCATAGATTTTCAATGATATATCATTGGTCCAATTTCAACTTTGTTTGGACCACTCTTGCATCAGTTGAAGTTTATCGGGAATATGAGCCAAAATTCCAACAAATTACCCTTTAGCAAGAATTCCCAAACCTTTGGCCCTTCTCAAACAACCATGACTTTTTAAATCAAGAATTACCATACTCTACCATGAAGGTATAGCCACATAAGAACAACTTGTGTTAAGATCTTTTGTGGCATATGTAGAATAAACTTATTCAAAATTATGGTCCAACCCTCATGTTAGACTTTCTGAGAGTTCCTCAACCCTTAACGTCCTTTTACCACATGCATCTCTTGTATCACCGTTTAACCAATACCCATATGCAAACTAGTGAACCCACTAGAAATAACCCACCCTCTTCTTTGGCAACTTGGTGGTCTCACGTAATAAGGATGAACATGTCCATTATTTCGTAGATGTTACCGTCTCTCAAGAGATCAATTACTAGAGACACTTCAGACTCTTTGTAGGACCTACTCCATTGTTCAACACATGTAGCTAACACCTTACCCAAGACTTCCAAGCTTCTAAGATTTGACTTGTCCTCTAATCTTGTATAACAAAGATTGGAGAGTCCTATCAAAATTTTTAACATCTACTTTGACAAACCATGGCTTTTGATACTAATACTTCTCCTAAGCCTTGATGCCACTTATTAGGAAAATGCAATATGGAAATGTACGTTAGATCCATCACGAAACAAATAATATCTAAAGTAGAAAAATAAAAAGATAAATTCAATCACACAATATAAAAATTGACATGAAAAGCCTAAAGTATATGAATAACCATAATCATTAGGACGATAAGAGAAAAAAGGTATTGGGTAGAAAATTGTTATAACTACATATTGAATACGTTGTATCCAACTTTAAGCCCCAATTGCAATCAAATCATAAACTCACTGCACAGTTGGAGCTCAAATTGAGCTCACTACCTCTCTATAGGTGTAACACTACATCTTGGGTGTGCATTTTAGATAGAGAATGAACCCTCTATTTAAAACATGAGTTTACTTGATCCCAAAATAATCCAAAACCTTTTAAGAAATATGTTTCCTTGCTCTTGAAGCAGTTAAAAACCTATTGTAATAGGAAAACCCATAATAAGCCTTTTTTCCACTCAAGACTGGCCCTATCGCCTTTATATGGTGTTTGCCAGTGCGTCCAGCCTTTATTTTCAACAACAATCCTTCTCAACATAAGATTTGCAACAGTATCACGTTCGTCCTATGAAGACTCCGTTTGGACCACTTTTGTATCAATTGAAGTTTAGAGGAAATATGAGCCAAAATTTTGACAAATCTCTAATAATCATGGATGCATAGACCAAGAACCTAAATCTTTTGTTTATTTGTATTTTTAAGTAAATAAAATTAAAGTTTTGATTAAGTGTTAATAACAAAAAGAATATGAAGAAAGTAAATCACAATCATCAACTATTAATAATGGTGATGGATGATAACTCTTTAAAAGAATAGCAAGAAACTCTGAGCCAAAAAGTTTATCGAGACACTCTAATTAATTATATTTTGTTTTGTAGGCTCCAAGTAGAGCAAGAACCTAAATATAACAAAAAGTGGTGAATTTTACTATGACCAATGCTGAGAGTCTGAAACTATTTTATCTTATCCCTATATATTATGAATGGCACACTTCGTTTTTATCAATGCTTCATCACTAGACTTTTAGTTTCCCACAGCATGATCAGATTGTTCAAGAATCACAATTTCAGAAGCATGATCATTTGATTTAGGACTAAATGTTTCAGGCCAGTTTTAAGTAAGATTATCATGTAGCCTCCTTAAATTGTGAGAATTAAAATGTAATTTATAGTTTTCTGTTTTTTGAATTTAATTAATAAAACATCATTAGAATTGAAAACACCTACCAATTTTTTTGCAAACATTATAACATAGAAAAATATAGATGTTATAACATGACCAGAAATTGAATGTTGCAACACAAACAATATCACATGTTATAACACACGCTAAAATAGAATGTTGTAACACTTAAAATAAAGACAGTGAAAAAAAGAAAAGCACATAAATATATTTTTAACGTGATTTAGTTTTACTCTACATCCAAGAGGCCTTACCCCAAGATATCAACTCATTAATGAACCTTTTAAAGTACAACCTAATTTGTCTTGCCTAGCCTAAGACTTCCTCCTAAAATTTGATGCAAGATCAATACTCGTTCACTTCATAAATTGCAGCAAGCTCCCCTTGCCATCAATGGTTGACAACACCTTGAACTTTTTTCAATTGCTGAAATCTATCTCCTTCCGAAGACTTAATTACTTGTCATCTCAACAAACATTTGGGCAAAAACCTAGTTTAACTCACTCACTCTCACAAAAATAACTTAAAGAATAGGCTCTTTAAGTTTTACAAGCAAACACGCAATATCACTCTCTAATCGGACTGCTTGCTTACTTTCTTTCAGCTTGATTCAATCTTGTATTTATAGTAATTTCATGCTCATCAAGAACTGCGATATAAAAACAAGATTAAATTAACCAAATAAACTAGAAGTTAATCCAAAGTTAACGGTAAAATAAGTAAAAAGATAATCAACTAAAAAATAGACAAAATCCTATTTTTTAGCACGATAATTATCATCTAACTTTTCCATGAGTCCTTGTCTGACTAGAAGCATCATTTCTTTGCAAAACACTTGATTAACTATGATAAAAACTCATAAATAATCATAATATTTTTCTAAAAGATATAAGAATAAAAATCAAAGACAAACACATTTATTTTTTGGAGAATTAATTCCTTTGATAGTAAATCTAAAAAGTGAAAAGATAATAACATGAAATACTTCATAAAAGAGGTTGATGATAAATACAAGAGATAAAACTATAAAAGAAAAAATATTTGAAAACTGATTCTGACTTTCTGATCTGAACACTATTGTACAAAAGGTGTTGTAAGATTAGTTGTGTTATAACGTTACAACATCCATCCAATCTTGATGTTATGACATAACTGCAGTCCATAAATTTTACTGCTGAGAATAAACTGTTTTAATGTCAAAAAGATGTCAACAAGAATTAATGACGTAGGGAACATACTATTGATGCACTTTTAACAACAATACATACGCACTCAATTTCTTACAATTAAAATAAGAACTAAGCAACAACAAAACAGTCAAAAAGGTTGTGGTCAAGTCAAACCACCATATATAGACCACCAACCCCAGGAATTCAACAGTCTACTCAACACCACTCTTTTCCTTCGTCACTAGCAAAGTCTTTTTGCAATTTTGTTTGGATCGAAGAAGTCAAACCAAGCAAATGATGAGCCTCAAAGTTTCATTTTTAAACTAAAATTTAGGAAATGATGAGCCTCAAAGTTTCATTTTTAAACTAAAATTTAATCTCAAGAATCATTGCAAAAAGTCTGACGTGTGGTTGGCTCCCTGAGTCGGGGAACACCCTCGGTTCCTCCCACTAATTCTTTTAACATTAAATAATTTGTTATTAATTGAGTAATTAATCTAGAAAAGAGAGTTTGATTCTTTTTGTCGTGCTAGACTGTAGCGCACGAGCGATGCAGTTAATCAATTTTTAATGACTAAAAGCAAAGGCGAATGTGGTTAAGAAATTCGAGTGATGAAGACAAGATTTCCTGTGTTGCTTTGAAATCCCAATAGTCGTTATTATAGTAATCTTTCCGGCCCGGTCTTTATGTAGATTCATCGTGGTTAAGGAGTTGCATTATTATTAGTTTTTTCTCGAAAATATTAAATTGCCCAAAGGGCTAAAAATCAAGTATTCTTGCTGGATATCCTAGGGCTTGCACCAACCAAACAAAAAAAATAGGGATTGTTGCTGGAGAATTACTTCGAAATATAATATGTTGGAAAAATAGGATAAACACCTATTTTAAGGATCCATTTTTGTTGGATTAGAGATCTTGATTGAGATGAATCAAGATAGATTCATAAAAAAAAAAGGTATTTTGATGAATGAAAATTGAATTGAAGATTTAATTTTTAAAATATAACCAATGAATTAAATGCTATGAATGCAGTTATTGAATTTGCATATTGAAAAAGTGTAGCTGCAAAATTAAATTGTAGATTTAGTTTTTCAAATTGCAACTGTATATATTAATTATAGAATTGAATTGCATTTTTAATTATCATGAATGAAAAAATTGAATATTCAAATTGTAATCGTTGGTGTTAATTGTAAGTTTGAATTTTCAAAGCGTAACCGTTGATTTAATTTAATGACTGATTTTAAATCAGTTCTATAACCACCCACATAAAGACTAGAAACCTTTCTAATTGTTCAGAGACAAATGAGAATCTATTTTTTATTTTTGAGTTTATTTTCTCTCAAATACTATTCCTAGATATAAGGTTTCTGAGTGATAGAGATTTATATTTAGTTTAATTCACCAGACAACTCTGGTTGGTATTGTTGCATTTTAAAAGACAAATGCTAAACAACTTAGAGAATAAATAATGAATTTGTTTTAAGAACACCATAGTTATTACAGGCCTTAACACAATAGTTTGATTCTGTTTTATTTTACCATATTTTTTCCTGCTGCAAATTTGTTGTAATCTAGAGACTCCAGAATTTTGATTTTATAATGTAAATTTGTTGTACCTGTTCTTCTTATTCTCAATTTTTCTAATAATCTAAGACAAAATTTGCTCTTTTGTTTTGAAGAACAAATATTGTAGTAGTTGAAATTGGTTAATTCAATTTTTAATTGTTTTAATAATTTTTGAATCTCTAAATTCTTCACTCTATATGTGTTTGATTTCAAATAGTTATTTTTTGGAGGAAAAAAATTATATAGAATTTTTTTCCTAAAAAACAATTTCTTTGTGAAATTGTTTTGTTGAATAAGAGAGAAAATCTGTGTTGCAATTTTGTTTTGCAACAAATTTGTTTGATTTTGGTTCAATGAGTTTAAAAGAAAATCAATTTCTTTTTACTAATTTGTTGAAATGGTTTTGATTTAAATCATTTTGCTAAGGTAGTGTGATTGAATTTCAATTTTTTTGTTAAATAAATTGTGTTTTGTTTTATTAAAACTGAGGTCATGACAATGTGACTGTTGTTTTAAAACATTGATAAGATATATATATATATATATATATATATATTTTCTGTCTTGAACTTGATTTGAAAAAGAGTTCAACTTTAATAAGTTGATATTCTTAATTAATAAAGGAAAGTATTGAAAATTTGACTCAAACCAATTGGGTTCAAATTTCTAGAATATTGAAATTCGATCTTAATTAGTTGGATTTGAATTTAAGACAAGAATTTTGAGATTCTTTGTTGTTTCAAAATTAACTCAAAGAAATTAGTTTTGAAATTTGGAAAAATTCTATTTATTTTCGGGTTTGTTTCAAACACCAAAATATTTGTTTTTGATTTGATACATACACTGAAAATAATCTTTTGGATTATTGTTTAGGTTTCAGGTTTGTGTCAAACACTAAAAATTCTATTTTGGGTTTGATACAAGCACTGAAATATTGAATTTGGGATTTTAGATTTATTTCAAATACTAAAATCAAATTGCAATTGTAACAGAAGTGTACAATTGATTTTATTTGAATGAAATAATTGCAAGGTGACAATTGTGGTTGTAACTGAAAGATTTATTGATTAAATAAATTTGAATAATTGCAAGTTTGAATGACAATTATGATGTGTAACTGCAGATATGATTAATTCTTAATTAAATTTATAAAATTATTTTGAATTTTGTAACTGCAGTCGTGTTTAATTTTGAATTGAATTTGCAGTATTAATACTTTGTAACTGCAAAATTAATAGAATTAATAATGAATTAAAAACCCATTATTTTTTGGTTTTATGAGTGTATCTATAACAATAACTTTGTCTGCTGTACAGTTGGATAATCCAATGATATCGGTTTCAATTTTTATGAACAATTTGGACAAAATTGGAGAAATTCAGTGGTTTGAATTTCAATAGGTGGCAACAAAAGATGCTATTTGACCACCTTGAACCTTGCGAGGTTCTTAATGGAATATGCTCTTAAGGTAAAAAATAACGAGAAAGACATTCAAGTCATTAGTGTCATTAATGCAAGGAACCATTCAAATTCCCTTTTAGAAATTATATTATGAATGGTTTGGCTGATGTCTTGTACAATGTGTACATGTCTAAAAAGATAGCCAAGGAATTATGAAAATCCTCTAAACAAACATGTATAGCTAGATCCATAATGGAATATAAATTCGGTGCTAGAAATAAGTGTAATGATGTCGAAGTTTATGCTTAGAAAATGTTTTGGCTAGGAAAAATTTGGTATTTAAGTGTGTCCATTATGACCAACTTCTCTTTCTTGGAAACTAACCTGATATACTATTCATAGACTATGTGGAAATTTTCAAACCTTGTGTTTTGATATGAAGAAATTTGATGGAAAAATTAATATCCATCAAAGCCTATAGGGATAAGTGTGGAATTTGAAGAGGCTGAATGATTACACCATTTTCTAGAGGATATTCCAATGTGGTTAAAGCTGATTCATATAATTTGCGTACATTGTGATAGCCAGTTTCCAATAGGAATGACTTAGAGCAATATGTATAATGGTAAGTCTAGACATATACATTGTAGACCTGATATCGTGAGATAACTACTCTCAACTAGGGTTATTACTGTTGACTATGTAAAGTTAAAGGGTAACATTACGAATCTATTAACCAAAAGATTAAATAGAGAGTTAGTTGAAAAATCATCAAGGGGAATGAGACTAAAGCTCATGAAATAATAAGTCATTACAAAGGAAACCCAATCTATGTGATTGGAGATTTCAAGATTTAGGCTCAATAGGACAACCTAACTATAAAGACTTGATTGTATCACTATATAGGATATCTTCCTATCCATTAGAGATTATCTTAATGTTAATTCCTATGATAAAATAGTGATGCCTATAGGAGTTAAGTTAAGATCAACTATGCTTTTAATGATCCTTATGCATAAGGAATCTAAATGGAGTAATGCAAGTTAATATAAATTAAGAAATCACCTATATGAGACAGAAGTGGGGCCGCTTTTAAAGAGAATTGTGGGAGCTCAATTTTTAGAAATTCTTACAGAACTAGGGAGATGTTCATGGTCAAAACGAACATAACAGTGAGAAATGAATTGTGTTAGGAAAGATTTCTATATGAAGTATATAATCATTTACATAAATGGCAAAATAATTTAAAGATATTACGTTTATTGATCAGTCAATAAAGAAAATATATTTTCACAAGGGAAGGTTTAAAGGCTAAAACATACCTATCCTATGCAGAATAGTGATTGAGATGGGTTTATGGAAAAAAATGGTATTTAGATGAATGAAAATTGAATTGAAGATTTAATTTTCAAAATGGATTAAATGTCATAAATGCAGTTATTAAATTTGAAAGACTGTAACTAAAAAATTAAATTGTAGATTTAATTTTTCAAATTGTAACTGTAAGCATTAACCATAGAGTTGAATTGTAGTTTTAATTGCCATGAATTAAAAAATTGAATATTCAATTTATAACCATTGGTATTAATTGTAAGTTTGAATTTTCAAGCATAACCGTTGATTCAATTTAATGATTGATTTTAAATCAGTTTTGTAACCATCCACATGAAGACTTTAAATTGACATCATTTCTAGTTGTGTAGAGACAACTAAGAACTCATATATATATATATTTGAGTTTATTTTCTCTCAAACACTATTCTTATATATAAGGTTTCAGAGTGTTAGGGATTTAGATTTAGTTCAGTTCACCAGACAACATTGGTTGGTGTTGTTATATTCTAGAAGACAAATTATGAACAACTCAGAGAATGAGTAACGAATTTGTCTTAAGGATATCATACTTATTACGGGCCTCAACACAATAGTTTGATTTTGTTTTATTTTATGATATTTTTTCCTATTGCAAATTTGTTGTAATCTAGAAATTCTCCAGAATTTTGATTTTATATTGCAAATTTGTTGTACCTGTTCTTCTTATAATCAAATTTTCTAACATAGTCATGCACATGAGTGGACGAAAACTTAAACACAAATTTTATAAAATTAAAAGACAATAAAAATTTACATTCTTTGCACGAATTCTTTCATTAGATTATAATATCATAACTACGATAACATGCTTCTTGATTGCACGTTCAAATAAATGGTGATTATTTCACCAGATTATAGTATTCATAACATCGATAATATGCTTCTTGATTGCATGTTCAAGTGAAGCAATGAGAACATTGTTGGTCTTCTTAAATCACACACTCCCACTCACAAAAATCTTCTTCCATCATTTCATTGACATGACATGCTTGAGAAGCAATAATAACAATTCTTGCTAGCATAAAAATTACTTTGTTTGATGTTGCTTAATGAGCAGTTAACATCATACATGCCTATTGTGTGTCTATATGCATATAATGATTGGACCTGCGAAAGATAGATGGTGGTAATTAGTGATATTGAAATAAATATTAGTATGTGTACATATATGTATGTATGTATGTATGTATGTATATTTGAAGCTCATGGTTGTCAGAGATGAAACGGTTGATTGACAAAGTGGCAGTGAGCAGATGAGAAGGAGATGAATGACAACAGAGGTTGGAATTTGGAAGACAAGTGGTGGCAGCTGGAAACTTAAAATTGATGAGTTAGGGTTTCTTACGCACAATATATACTTAAAATTACGTTTTATTATTAAGCAGCTCAACCCGTAACACTATTAATGAAATTTGAATATAACACGATTATTAAATGGGATTAGACGGGTTGACACGATTAGTGACACCACTCCTTTATGCTCAACCCTAATCTATAATATTCGTATTCGTTCATGTCAACCTGTCATGTCTCATATATATATAACTAACCACAGTAATAGTATAAATGTAAAGGCATATCATTGGTTTAACCTCATCTTTTTATATACATACATATATATATATATACATAAGATTTGCAAAGCCCTGAAAACTGGTGGAAAATTAAAAATGTCATCTGAGACTGGGAAAACACCAATGGTAGAAAAGGCAAGCTAAATAAGAAACGGCAACCATACAATATTGAATTAAGGGAAATTACAGATAGTTTGTACAAATATAACATCCTGACAGAATTACAATTTCAATGACAGCTGACAATAACAGATAATAATTTACTGGGAATAGAAGCCTACTCTATATCTATATATTTAATACAACCAATAAGATTTTAAAATATTGACAATAATTAACTTAGAAAACTTACTAGTAGCCTAGTTTCGAAGCGAATGGCCAACACCAGGGCTGTGACCTGGAGCTGTGGGCCTGAAGTCATCTATCTGTCCTGGTGGCGGAGGCGGCAAAGCCTCACCCACTGCCACGCTTGGGGCTGTGGATGGAGACTTCAAATTGGCATTTGCTACCACTTTAACTGTGGGAAATCCATGACCATGCAAGTTATTATTCTGCTTGGCATTATTGATTTTTGTTGTTTCCTTTTCAAGCATTTTGTTGTGAGCTTGAAGCTTTGAGAATTTATTCACATTCCCTAGCTTCAAATGCCTGCCGTGGATAGATTGTATTTCTTGGCCAAAAATTAACACAAGGAGAAGACAAGAAAAGATAAACTTGTTGTTTTGGGCCATTGCTGGAGAGTCGAGAGACACAGATTTTGAAATTTAGCAACTGAGCAAGGAACCTGGTATAGGGATAGATAAAAAAAGGAACTTAATTAACAGAGCAACTGAGAAAGCAACTTGCTTATTAAAGCAACTTACACTAATAAGCTCAGATTACTTCCGCTAATTAAGCAAGTTGTGTGCTTAAACCTCTCTCTTTCCATGGTATTTATAGAGCTTACGGAACCATATAAAGTTTTTAGGTGCTCATAATTAATTAATAAAAGTAACTTTAATTAATTTATATTACAAATTAAAGAATATACAGGGTGGCAACACATATTTAAGAACTTTTACGGGTTATATTTATGCTAACTTCTTTTTAAATAAGATGATTCGGACATAATTTATGCCTAGGACGATAATTATATAATGTTATACAACTAATATTCTAATACAGTTAGATGTAAAACTCTCGATTGCAATGTTAGAAAAATGATAATATGACGTTACATAACTTTTGTTAGCAGAGCTGATATTACATGTAATCAAATGAATGTTATATATGCCTTACTTACATGAAGTTCGACTTCACTGACAGCACTATATTTATTGAGTTAGAGAATCTCTATAAATTAGAGGATAAAGAATCAATGATACAATATATAACTTCAGAGAACTGAGATTCTGCAATCGATAATATATATAAATATATATAATATATATAATATATATATAGTTAGAGAACCTCTATAAATTAGAGGATAAAGAATCAATGATAGTACAACTTTAGAGAATTGAGATAATACATACATACATACATACATACACAGTGATGGACCCAGACATTTATGTGAGGGGGATACTTTGTAATAAAATAAAAATTAAAGATAAAAACAATTATAATTCACTCTTATTTAGTTATTCATGAATTTTATTTTTCTTTATGAATTTTCATAACTCTTTCTTATAAGTTCACTCTTCTTTACTCAAAGTTTTATTGATTTTAATTTATACAATATGAACAAAAAAATAAAAGAAGTTCCAAAATATTTTTCTAAAAAAACTTCAGTCTAGTTTTAAATAATGTAAATGTTTAACAACTATTTAAATAAATCTATAACATTCACCAAATAATGAATGAGATGTGAGAGAGACTCAAAAGATTGAAAAAAAAAATTGGTTAAAAAAAAGTTATTTTTAATTTGCAATAAATATAAGTATTATCAAAACCAAAGACCATAGCAAATTTTGAGAAAAGTCAGCTTGGTTAGAGCCACTATGTATGAAGCTTCAACCCAAGTTTGAATCCCCACAACACACTTCAAATTTTTTCAAAAAAATAAGTAAAAGCACGTTAATTTTGGAGGTGCAAGGGAATCGAACCTGCCACCTGTGTCATTAAATACACACCCCACGCCACAACACAGTTTTATATTTGTTATCCTTTTTTTTTTTTTTGAAATTATATAAATCAGTTTATTTATATATTTAAATATTTATGCTGTGTTTACTTCATGGATTAGGCATTAGGGAATGACAATAGGGAATGAGATTGATTGATGACGTTTACTTGCTTAAAATTCATTCCGTAATGGGAATGAAAGTGTGGGTCCCACATCAATTTGGGGTTGTGGAATGAGAATCCCATTTCCCCCAACCCACATGGGAATCCCATTTCGATTCCCTTTATCAAGATGAAAAGTCTCTTATACCCTTATTAAAAAAAAAAACTATTTTATTTTATATTAAAAAAGAAAATTGCATATTTTAATAAAAAATTGCACATCGTTAGTTTTTCACCACCAATTTCTTAATTATCATAGTGGACTATTAAAAATAATATTAATATTTTTTTATTATAATAAGCAGTTTTTTATTTGATATTAAAAAAAAAAACTGCATATTATAATAAAAAATTATATACTAGGTTAGTGGACTATTAAAATAATATATAATTTTTTTACTACAGTATACAATTTTTTTACTATAGTATACAATTTTTTATTTGATATTAGAAAAAAAAAACTGCATATTATAATAAAAAATGCACACTATTATAATTAATCGATAATTTTAATTAAGAACATTTTTGTAACTTATAATTAATTCATTCCGATTCCAAAGTAAAGTAAACAATTCAATAGGAATACTGCTAATTCTGATTCCGATTCCTGTAGTTGAAGTAAACAACTTATTTCGATTTCAATACTTTATTCCGATTCCAAGTCATTCTAATTCCAGATCATTCCGATTCCTATTTCGATTCCTCCAAGTGAAGTAAACGCACCATTAGTCACCCACATTAGAAGCTTAATAAATTTTCAAAAAATTTGAGGGAGGTGGGGGTTGGGAGGGGGCACGCACGTTCCCCTCCTGACCCTAAGGTAGATCCACCCCTATACATATATATATATATATTATGACAGGTAGCTAATTTCTTTTAAATTAAATTTTATCTAATAAAATAAGTTCTCCTGACTAGAACAATTCAGACTTGGAAATATAGAAATTTTACGGGAATTTTTTTTCCTTCACCGGGGCTTAAGCCTACCATTCTATATAGCTTGCTCTATTGACTGCACCAAAGAAGGTCTGTGTATACATGTTAATAAATATAGTTATATGAAACCCTGTAGCATTAAATTTTAAGTAGTTGTGATCATAGACATGGTTTGAGTTATGTTATGCAACAATAATGGAAATCTAACAGTACTATCGTTAAGAGAAAATTTTGGAAAGTAATATCAAAGTTATTACGAGTTGTTAAACTAGCGTTAAAAATGAATTTTTTAATACTATCCATGTTTATAAACTATAATTTCCAATAAAGAAAATAATTCACGAATAAATGACCATAAAACTACAATATTTATAAAATGAATTTTTTAATACTATCCATGTTTGTAAACTATAATTTCCAATAAAAATAATAATTCGCAAATAAATGACCATAAAACTATAATATTTATGCAAATATTTTAGAAAATAGTTACTTTTGTTCTAAGAAGTGCTATAAGTATATATATAGTGATTTTACCATCAGTGTTTTTTAACTTTAAAAAATTAGGATGAATTAATAAAGTTAATTAGTTGTATTCTCTTTTCTAAAATAAATTTTATATTCTATTTAATTTAAATATAGATTAATTTAATTGATTCATCCTAATATTTTAAATTTAGAAAGTACTGATGATAAAATCGCTATATATATTTATATAAAGGTTATATTATTCTCCAATTATGAACATACAAAGTTCCCACTTCATTTCAATATTTTCCAATACTAATTTTGCAAAACGTTTCTTCTTCTCTATCTTTCTCCTGTACTCTGTCTTCACTTCGGTCCTCATTTACATGTAATTTATGAAGCAAATAAGTAGATTGCTTAATCCCAATATTTTTTAGTCCGAATCCAGATTGCAGGTTGCGTGGTACTCATCGTCTGAGTCAGTGGCTCCACAAATAGGACATGATTTACAGTGCGTACGATCATCAGGGGATGGTTCATCAGTCTTGGCATCTTCAAAGGAATCCAATAATGGTGGAGATGGATTTGGTGTAAGAGCCATTAAATTACTAATTCCTGAGTCATTTCCATTTATTTCTTGAAAGAATGTCTTCAGGGCTGGTCCAAATTCATGATAAAGTCCTGGATAGTCAAAAGTTAAATGCCAGAAGTAATTTATGTTGACTGTCCATAGGGCTTTGGAAATAGGGTTTGTCTGAATGGCCTGTTTAATACCCAAACACAAGTGACTTTTGAAGCCATTTCTGGGTTGAGTTTCCAGAGATTATACTGTCTCGTGAGCTTTTGTAGTTCTTTCCTCCATATTGGCAAATAATTGAATAGTTGAAGGAAGGTGGAAAGAAGTGAATTTTTGTGAGAGGGTTCATGGAGATGACCATATAATGCCTGTAAAGGAAATATTATGACATGTGAATATAATACAGATAAACACCAAAGATACCAGACGTAGTTCAGAGTGAACTGGGAGAATGGCCATAAAGAAAAAGGTTCCATATATGGCTTGGAAAAGTTAGTCACTCTATGAGGATGACCTTATTGATGGATCTTGGCAAGGTAGACCAAATAGTGACTATCAACAAAACTTTGGATTTTCTAAGGAGTAAGGGTGGACTCCGGGTGTTTCTTGGAGTAATTCGGGAGGAAAGTTGAGCTGGTGTAGTGAATTCATGTTTGTATAGTTTTCTGGTTCAAAAGGAGGGGGTGAGTTTGATAAGCTGGGTGTAGCCATGAGGATGCCACGCAACCTGCAATCTGGATTCGGACTGATATCTTCAAAGCAACCACTGTTTTACATGCTTGCCACTTGTCAGCAATAATCTTGACTTTTAGTGAGAGTATTCTGTATGGTATACTAGTTGTGGGTCCCACTGAGATCTCAACTTTAATTAATTATTATGACTGTAATAATCGTAAAAAGCTTGTTCTGTAAGCTAATTTGTCCTATAAGTTGGCTTGTTCTGTAAGCTAGCTTGTCTTAGAAGCTAGCTTACCTTGTAAGATAGCTTATCATGAAAGCTTACTTAGCATATAAGTAAGCTTATCATGTAAGTTTGTCCTGATGTAATCATACTAGTTTGTCTTGTTTTGTGGCTTTAGGCCTATAAATATGTAAGCCTTCCTCCCTTGGAAGGCAGACTTAGCCTTGTACTCAGTTTCTTACTATCAATAAAACTTTGCTTTCTCTCAAACCATGGCTTTCTAAACTACTTCCTTTCCCGATTCCTTGAAATCCATAGCTTCCATAAAAATGACGGAAAGCTCTTGACCAAGTCCGAGTATGCTCTGTGCTTGTCTCCAAGTGAGGATCTTGCACAACAAAAAGGTCCTAGTATGCTCTGTGCTTGCCCCCATTAGTGAGGATCCTGCGCATCAGAACGATTAACTGTCCCCGTCCTCACAGACCTTGGCTTGCACCTGGTGAACAGACTGTAGCCCCGTTTAGGCCGTTGAGTGTTGAAAGGCCGCTGTAGGGGTGTAGGTTTTCTTAACCAAGGCTCCCTCTCTGTGAGGTTTGGGGCTCCCGGCCTCCTAAGTGGTATAAGAGCCATAGGTTCTCTATGGTAAGGGCACCCTGAGTTTCCATAACTCAGTGTTACTGACATTAGTTGTCAGTGGATAGAGCTTACCTGATTTGGATTGAAAGCTTGGATAAATAGGATAAGGGAATCTCTCAATCATGGCCTCTAATTCAAATTCCTTTGCCACTTTAGCTAACTTAGATTGTTCAGACTCCTCTTCCTCTCCTTCTCGACTTTCTTATTCTGTATCTATTCCTTAAACACTTTCTCGTACCAATTCCAGAAAAATAACCAACCTTGTTGAATACACCTATATTCCCGAAGATGCTCAAATTAATGCTACCACTTACCCTATTGTCAATCCTTATAATGTTTTTAGGCGAGACAAATCTCTTGTCAGAAGAGTTACCCAGCTAGTCTCTCACAGATCTCCTCCTGTAAAAGAATATGTTCAAACCACTGCTCTAGACAAATGTCTCGTTCCTGCCACTGAAAAAGAACAAAACATTGATCTTGAAATTCCTCAAACCATGATTGACCAATGGATCAAAGAAGGATATTCTCATATCCACTTTGGTACCATTAGAATCATTCTCACTCTCCATGGAAGGAAAGGTATTCCAGCCATCTGCCGCCTTGCTGTTTTAAATACTACTTATCTTAAATATGAGCATGCGGTGATTGGTACTTGTATCTCTTCCCTACATGCTGGGAGTATCTCTCTCACATATTTTCCTAACTTCAACATCCCTCTGAAAGATAAAAATCTTTCCAAAGCACTGAAAGTCCAACTCCAAATCATTGGTGCTCCCCAAGTTTCATCGTCATATGTAGCAACATTTCATCACCAAATTGTCTATCGACTTCAGGATCATGCAATCAACTTGCCATCTCCTTTGCACAGTAATGATGCCACAGTACTCATTACTGTTGAAAGAGAAGAAGATGTGCCTACCATCGTTCAGATGCCACGTCAGATTTCAAGAGCAGAACTCATACAGCTCATGCCCCTTGAATGGATTACTAGCCTTTGGTATGACAAGAAAGATATTCTCACACATCCCCCATTCCACCATTCCACCAGTTTCTCCACCAACCTACATACCAAAGGCCTACCCATACTCCTCTTCTTTAATCTTTCCACAGAGTAATTCACCACCATATTCCCACCAGATGACTCAAAGTATTTCAAGTCCACAGGAATGCTCTTGAGAAAAATCCCTCTGGCACAACCGCCTCAACCCATAAAACCTAAACCATCAGCCCCCACAAAAGACAAAGACAAATCACCAGAAACACAATTCCATCCTCCTGCTATGCTTGCCCACAGGACATCACCTGTATCGTCCGCTAGTTCTTCTGTATATAGTACTGAGGATTCTTCCTCAGATACTGAGCCAGAAATGCCATTATTACCCACACAAAAACAATACACCAACATTTCAAAGATACTTATGACCTCCAGAAATGATCCTCCCAGATCATCTACAACTCAACAATCCCCTGATGAGTCATCCACTACTGGTCCGACACCTATTGTGGAAGAGCCACCTTATGTAAACCAGTTTCCACCACAGCAACCTGGCCTAAATCTTCCTAAACCTACCAATGGTCCTTGGTTTACTCTTGATGATATTCCTCCAGAAAAATGGAGGAACAGAATTTCAGAAATGAGTGTCTGGTTAGATCTACAAGTTGCAAAATCAGAACAAACTGTTGAACAAATTGTCAGAGAATTTGTATCCAGATTTACAGGGTCCCTCAGAGATTGGTTCCAGTCCTTAGATGAATACACACAGATCAGAATTTTGAGATTTGATGTTCATGCAGTTACAGACATATTATTCAGAGAATTTTTTGGTGATGTTCAACAATATTATAAAAGGGAACGTCAAGAGTTCTTCGAAATGAGATGCTGTTCATTAAAAAGATAAGATCTTGAAAGACATTACAGAAGAATGACATCCAGATACCATTCCTTTAATGGGGCACAAGATGAGAGCCTCAGACAGGTATACATCAACTCTCTTCCTACAGAACTTCAAGATGAACTTCAAAGGAAGATTGATGCAACCAACTGGCCTCTCAGAGAACTGACGTTAGGTCAGATCCAGCAAATGACACTATAGTCTCTTGACAAGCTTTGTGCCACACAACAATTTTTCTCAAGGATGCTGAAAGAAGGACCCAAGTACGAAAAAATGTGCAAGCGTCCAAATCTAAAAATAAAGTGCAAAGATGAGGACAAGTATCACTGCAAAACAAAGAAAAAGTAGCACTATTGTTCATTTTTCAAAAGCAAACACAAGTATCATGATGGCTACAGGAAAAAGAAAAAGAAACAAAGATTTCGTTATTTCAAAAAGAAGCACACCCGTGACTCAAAAAGCACTCGGTGTTATGCATGTGGAAAGAAAGATCATTTTGCAAAAAGGTGTCCCCACAAACAAGCAAAATCTGCAAAGATGGTTCAAGCAATTGAAGACCTTCCAGGTGTCAATATTCCGTCTGATGTAGATATTGAGTCTCTCTTCTCAGAACAGGAAGATATGGACAAAGATACTACCTTTGCTTTCCCCACCACTTCAGACTCAGAAACTGACAAAGATTCTGATTCCTCTACAGAATATGACTCATCAACTCCTAGTGCCTTCATGGTACAACCCGCCATAACACTCCAAAATCCAAAACCCACTTTCACTGTTATTCCAAACTTTGTACACCAGCCAGTTATCGACCCACACCTCCATGTCCAAATCTACCCCTGCAAATACTCAAAACTCATTTCTGCCATAGCCCTAATGGATACTAGATCTCACAATTCTTTTATGAATCCAAAAATACTTCCTCCAGAATATTGGGTTCGACATAGAGAAGAGTTTGCTGCTGCTGATGGAAAAACTTTTCCATACCAAGCTCATAACTAAACACAAGATTGAGATTAAACTTCTTCCTAATCTAACAATCTGGTCAAAAGTTTTGGGTACTGATCTTCCTAGAAAAGATCTTATCATTGGTTGGGATCTTTACTGTTTATCAAAAGATCTCAGGATATTACCCACAGGCATCAGATGTAAACGAGATTTTAAACCATTCGTCTCCATTGCCAAAATGTTTTCCATCACTGCTGTATCTCCCAACTACACTGAAGTTCAAGAGAAGCTGTTAAAACTATGTGCAGAAAGTCATGATCAGTTCCATCATCCTCATCTTTTATGAAAAATCCAGAATTCTTCATCTCTCTACCATTTAGACTCAATGAAGATATAAATCCTACAAAGGTAACCCATTCAGGGATGAATCCAACTAATCTCAAAATGGCCAGAGAAGAATGCCAACAGCTCATTTCACAAGGACTTATAAAGCCTACCACCTCATCATGGGCATGTCAGGCTTTCTATGTAGGAAAATGGTCAGAAAAGGTTCGAGGGAAGAAAAGACTGGTCATAGACTATAAGCCTTTGAACCTGTTCTTACAAGATGACAAATTTCCTTTGCCACGAACGACAACATTATTTTCACAACTGGCAGGAGCAGTCATCTTCTCTAAATTTGATTTGAATGGTGCATTCTGGCAATTAGGCATCCACCTAAGCGAACGCTACAAGACAGCATTCTGCATACCAGATGCTCAGTATCAATGGACAGTCATGCTATTTGGACTCAAAACAGCTCCATCACTTTTCCAAAAGGCAATGACAAAAATATTCTATCCTATTCTCCATTCGGCCCTGATCTACATTGATGACATCCTTCTCTTTTCTAAAAGTAAAAAAGATCATCAGAATCTACTTCTGCAGTTTTACTTGCTAGTAGACAAGTATGACATCATGCTTTCCGAAAAGAAAAGCATTATTGGAACAACTGCTATTACTTTTCTCGGAATGGAGATAAAACAAGGCCAGTACCAACCAGGACCCCATCTGACAGAACAACTCTACAGTTTTCCAGATTCCCACTTATCCAAAAAGCAAGTGCAACAATTTTTGGGAATAGTGAACTTTGTCAGAGAATTTTTTCCCCATCTGGCGCATTATACAACAATCCTTTCAGCTTTATTAAAGAAAGAGTCTCCATCATGGAGTCACGAGCATACAGAAGCAATAAAAAAGATAAAGCAGATTGCAAAAAATCCGCCTCCTCTGACTATTCCTTCAGATGGCCAGGTCATCTTGCAAACTGATGCAAGTAATGAATATTGGGGTGCAGTACTGATTGAGGAGAAAAACATCAAAAGGACTTACTGTGGACACGCTAGTGGATCTTTCAAAGAAAATCAAAAACATTATCATACAGTCTACAAGGAGGTCTATGCTGTGAAATACGGTATAGAAAAATTTGATTTTCATTTAAGGACCAGACACTTTATAGTCGAAATGGACAATTCGTCCTTCCCTAAAGTCCTTGACTTCAAAAATAAGATTCCACCTAGCCCTCTGTTACTCAGACTAAAAGAATGGTTTTCGCAGTACAATTTTACTGTCCGCCATGTGAAGGGAGACAACAATATAATAGCTGATATGCTTTCCTGACCTACTACCAAACCACCAACTATTTTCATCACATCTCCCATCAGACCCATACCATTCATCCTCATGGCTACACCCAGCTCATCAAACTCACCCCCTCCTTTTGAACCAGAAAACTATACAAACATGAATTCACTACACCAGCTCAACTTTCCTCCCGAATTACTCCAGAAACACCCAGAGTCCACCCTTACTCCCCAAAAAATCCAAAGTTTTGCTGATAGTCACTATTTGGTCTACCTTGCCAAGATCTATCAAGAAGGTCATCCTCATAGAGTAGTTAACTTTTTCAAACCATATATGAAACCTTTTTCTTTATGGCCATTCTCCCAGTTCACCATGAACTGCGTCTGGTATCTTTGGTGTTTATCTATATTATATTCACATGTCATAATATTTCCTTTACAGGCATTATATGGTCATCTCCATGAACCCTCTCACAAAAATTCACTCATTTCCACCTTCCTTCAACTATTCGGTCCTTTGCCAGTATGGAGGAAAGAACTACAAAAGCTCACGGGACAGTATAATCTCTGGAAACTCAGTCTAGAAATGGCTTCAAAAGTCATTTGTGTTTGGGTATTAAACAGGCCATTCAGACAAAACCCTATTTCCAAAGCCCTATGGACAGTCAACACAAATTACTTCTGACATTTAACTTTTGACTATCCAGGACTTTATCATGAATTTGGACCAGCCCTGAAGGCATTCCTTCAAGAAATAAATGGAAAAGACTCAGGAATTAGTAATTTAATGACTCTTACACCAGATCCATCTCCACCATTATTGGATTCCTTTGAAGATGTCAAGACTGATGAACCATCCCCTGATGATCGTACGCACTGTAAATCATGTCCTATTTGTGGAGCCACTGACTTAGACGATGAGTACTATGCAACCTGCAATCTGGATTCGGACTGATATCTTCAAAGCAATCACTGTTTTACATGCTTGCCACTTGTCAGTAATAATCTTGACTTTTAGTCAGAGTATTTTGTATGTTGTATTAGTTGTGGGTCCCATTGAGATCCCAACTTTAATTAATTATTATGACTGTAATAATCGTAGAAAGCTTGTTCTGTAAGCTAGCTTGTCCTATAAGTTGGCTTGTTCTGTAAGCTAGCTTACCTTGTAAGATAGCTTATCATGAAAGCTTACTTAACATGTAAGCTTACTTAGCATATAAGCAAGCTTATCATGTAAGTTTGTCCTGATGTAATCATACTAGTTTGTCTTGTTTTGTGGCTTTAGGCCTATAAATATGTAAGCCTTCCTCCCTTGGAAGGCAAACTTAGCCTTGTACTCAGTTTCCTACTATCAATAAAACTTTGCTTTCTCTCAAACCATGGCTTTCTATACTACTTCCTTCCCCGATTCCTTGAAATCCATAGCTTCCATAAAAATGACGGAAAGCTCTTGACCAAGTCCGAGTATGCTCTGTGCTTGCCTCCAAGTCAGGATCATGCACAATAGAAAGGCCCTAGTATGCTCTGCGCTTGCCCCCATTAGTGAGGATCCTATGCATCAGAACGGTTAACGGTATCCGTCCTCACAGACCTTGGCTTGCGCCTGGTGAACAGACTGTAGCCCCGTTTAGGCCGTTAAGGGTTAAAAGGCCGCTGTAAGAGTGTAGGTTTTCTTAACCAGGGCTCCCTCTCTGTGAGGTTCGGGCCTCCTGGCCCCCTGAGTGGTATCAGAGCCACTTGTATCCTGTCTTTTCCTACCTAGAAACTGAAGATTTGGTGATGATCTATAGGGTAACCCATAAATTTTATGGGCTGCACCAATTTTTTGAACCGTCCGTTTAGTTCCACGTTGTGATCATTATAGCAACAGCTGGAGTTAGAATATAAATATTTTAACATCATGTTGTAGGTAAAATGACCTAGACTTTAATAATAAAAGTTTGAAGTTGAAGTTGAACCCCTGCAATAATAGTTTCTAGTCAACTGTGAACACATTATTTTAAAGCGTGCATGGGTTGTCTAAAACAATCTTTAATACATAACACTAAATTTTATATCATTTTAATGTTAATATCAAATTTTTTTATATCAAATTTTTTTATACTCCAATATATTTTATATCAAATTAATATAAATGACATTTTCAAAGAATATTCTATATATAATTCTTTAATTAATATATATTAAATATTTAAAAATTTATTAAAATATATTCAATATTATACTCATTTTGAAGATCTCAATAAAATATTTTAGATGATATATTTTTTTAATAATAATTTAATTTATATTTTTAAATAAATTAATTTATAAATTAATATCAAATTTGATGTTATGAACAGTTTGGTGTTGTCCTGTTCATTACATCAAAAATTTTTCTTTGAAAAGACAAATTAATACATATATTGGAGTGAAAAACTGCACCAATATGGTGCACAACACCATTTTGATGCATTGGGTGGAGTTGGTCTAAAATCTTTCGTTGTTCTTGATCTCTACTTCATTTCTTCACTCACCGACTCATGTCAAATATGTTATATATATATATATATATATGTATATATATATCTGACAAGAAAAGGTGCTCTGGTCAGCTTTCCACCTAAAAACATAATTGTGAATGTGATTAACCTCTGATGTCTGCAGCAGTCAGCAGGCCTACGAATGTTAATTTCCTGAGATCTTAGCGGCCACTTAAGACTTGTCCTTTCGGAAAGTTATTTTATTGGCTGCAAGCTCTACAGAAGGCCCTGAAACTTGACAAGGCCAGCCTTATTTCCTAAAGATAAAACTAATGTGAAACTGTAGAGATCTAAATCTAGATCCAATAATAAAATAAATTTGAAATTAATTTACTCACAAAATAAATAAATAAATTTTTTAGATTTAAACAAATAGAATTACCTTAAAATCTAGCTCAAGCGAATTTAAATAAAGCTATTTAGAAAAACCGAAAAGCACAAGATAAATTGCTCCACAAAGTTTTGAAATTTATTGATAAATTATGAAAATCAATTGGCTATTTATAGCCACAAAATTATGATTTCCCAAAATTTATCAAATTGATAATTCTACTCCTATTTATCCAATATTATCTAAAAATAAAACAAATCCTATTTATTTAATATTATTAAAGATAAAACCAATCCTAATTTATCATTTGAATTTAACCGAGATAAATAAAAGTAATTCTAAACATATAATCCTAAGTTGATTGAAACTGCTTCTTGACTGAAATTGATCCATGCATCCAGTGTGCATCGCGATCGATTGTCACCACTCGCATCTCGCGATACTCCTTCACGATAACCTCTGGTTGACAATCGCAACTTGCGATTTTTATTCGCAATCAATTCCGGAGTTCCAAAAGCTGCCATCCGCCTGTTCCGTCTCCTTTTCCACTTGAATCAACAAAAGTTCTTATCAGAAACCATCCATGCTGTATGTTAAAAGTAGGGTTTTATGATATTATTGTTTATTTTAGGGAGTTTTCGGATTTTTTTTCTTAAACAATCAGAAATTCAATTGAACCATTCTCTCGTGGTCTATAAAGTCGAGCCCAGGAAGGTCTGTTTCTACATGTCTTCATGTGCACGTGCCGGATCAAAACAACGGATAGATAGGTTAAAGAAAGCTACCAAGAATATTGTATTTAAAGTGCTTCCTGTGGAAGTGCATCTTTTCTTGGTCGTTGATAAGATATCTTAACCAGAGGAGCACCAACGTGGGGTCAAACTTTAAAATAACTTAACGATTATATATATATATATACACATATATATACACACACAATCTTTCTTTTCATGAGAACTGTTATCATTCATATTAATCACATATCAATCATTTTCTTAATTGTGACACCATTATTGTAATATATTTATATTATTACTTTTAAATATATTGTTCTATTTTCCATCTTTGTAATATGTTTATTAATTTATAAATAGGTTTCATATTGTAAATTGTAAATATGGTGAAATACATATTATTCTTTCATATTTTACATGATATCAGTGGAGTGGAGGTTTGGTTCAAATTCTCTCTCCCCCCTTTATCTCAAGATTATCTTGTTACATATGTTATATGGTATGGTGCGTGTAGCATATACCCACTATTTATTATCTGTTTATGTTATATATGAGAGAGCGTGTCACGTGTTAACTTTAAGTCTTAAATACTATAAGTTGGCTCTTTCCTATCAGTTTAAGCTTTTAGATATAATGATAATTAACAAGGACCAAAATGAAATTTATTCAATAAATTTGCGTTTTCCTATTCATTGAAATTTTTTTTTGCACTTAATTGTTAATTTAGATTCTAAAGTGTCGGAAGTCCTTCATTGATTTTATTTGAGTCTCAATCACTTATATGAGGTCTTGATAAGTTTTGATCAAGTTATAAAATCTGTCAAGAATCTAACACTGACAATTAAGTCTAACAAACATATTTGAGAATATATATATATATATAGAGAGAGAGAGAGAGAGAGAGTACGTACAACCATTGTCAAAAAATAAGGGAATGTAAATACACATTAGTTGGAGATATTTTTGTTCGTACGTGTTTTAGATTGGATTAAAATTCACATATTTCAAAATTTCTCTCGAAAGAGGGTGAAGAAAAAGGCATAAAGAGAGACTTATAAACAACTTCCCATAACACATTCCGTAACTATTGCAACAAATACGTACACTGTAAGGAAGAAATGGAGTAACAACAAGCACACACAAACAAAAAAACAACAATAATAAAAGAGATACAAGATTTTTATCGTGGTTTGAAAAAATTTCTTTGTCCACGAAATGTACAGGCATTTTTTCCAATTTAAAATAATGTTGACAAACGAAAGCTGTCTCCCTCACAATGCGGCTCTCTCTATGTTTTTTCGCACACAAAATCCTAACATAAAATGAGTGTTTATACTAGCTTATGGGTATAATTAATACTCCTAATCAATTTGGAAAACCTTTTTCCGTAAGCCTTCCAATTCGTTTAGGATTATTACTTTTCCACAAGGAGTTACCATACAAAATTACTCCATAAGGAGCTGAAAACCCCATATACGTCTTTGTACTACGTACCATATTTTTGAATTTAGGCTTCACGCTCCAATTATCTTCCACTTAAAGACTAAAACGCAAGTAAACATCCTTCTCCAATAGGTAGTGGAATTGGTGCACTCAAAGGCTCTCTTATCATCCTTGGAGGCCAACAGAAGCTGCACACAACGCTAGTTTCTCAGTAGTAACAGGGTAAACATATCAGCTGAATTTTTACTCCTTTGAATCTTCACGAGTGAAGAAACTCCATCATTAAGTAATATTCTAATGAAGTGGTAATACAGTCCCATATGCTTGGTCCTAGAAGTGAAATGTTGAATTCTTAGCTAAGTATATCACACTTCATCCCTAATGCATCTACGTAGCATCGTAATTATGAATTTGGGCTTCACACTACAACATAATCACAGTGAGAGTTCATGCATGTAATTAACTTGATGAAATTCGAATTTAGAACCTAATACAAACTCCAAGTTCATTAATTGCTGACGGACTTTAACCCTTGAGTATTGTGGCCTAGACTGTGGGTAATGCGCCAACATATTAATTCTACCTTTCTTATATGTAAATTCTTGCCTCAACAACATGGTTGGAAGATTATCACTGCCTTTGGTGACACTTAATCTTGGGATCCTTTGAGCATTTCTTGCGCAAAAAAGTGTAAGGCTCTGAGCTAATAAAGACTTAAAATGCGTTTCCTTGACGTGCACAACTTCATCAGATAGAATAAAAAAGCATAAAGACAAAAAAAGTGACTAGCTCTGTTCTTGTTGTAGTGTGATACGAGTTCAAAAATTAAACTACAGAAATATACAGAGACGGAGGAATTTTAACAATTCAAAAAGTGGCCATGAAAGACTGAAAACATCATTTCTACTGTGGTATTTAAGGATTTAGAGCGGATCAAGGCCTTCATGAGTTATGATGTTTAGAATTGAGATCCTTTCCTACCCTTATTTATTACCTTGAACTTCATGCATGAGAGAGAAAAGCTAATAATCTTGACTATATACTTAAACTAGCATTTTAAGACCACCCCTAAACCATGAGAGGATCCACCTAGAGGAAATATTAAAAACAAATCGGGAAGAAGGAGACATTGGAAATGTTCCAAGTGTGGGCTGTCCACATGAAATTATTACAGACAGCAAACATGAAACTTTTCTAGTTTGTGTCCGGATTTAATTATGTGAAGACTGCTCATTTCCTATACATTCTCATACATATTACTTCTATTCCTCTAGCAGTTTTTGGACTGATCATTTTACATAAGATGGCTTTTTGCTGCTAGGGATATCTTCATGTAACATTTGATTATATGTGAACAAATTCATACGTACAGAAGGTTATGAGATCCATTAAAGACACATATTTATTAGATATTTAAATCAACTTGATTCTTGATTTTGAAAATCCTGTGGTTCTTACGTTGAAAAGAATCCAAGGTTGCACTAGTTTATTTAAATATGAAGAAGAGGGTCCTCTTCTCCACATGTGCCTACCTACTGACCATCCCACTTACAAAATTAGGTCACAACAACACACTTACTACTCATTTTTGGACGGTTCCTTGGTGCGGTTTAGGTCCTTGCTCTACTTTTCTTTATATTCTTTAGAGACAAGCCTAGCTTTACAACTAGAGGTCCAAATCAATAAGCTTTTGCAATCCAAACTTCAAAGAATTTGCTTGCTAGCTAGCTCTGACATAACATGAATGATGATCATTAGCTGCCAAAAAGCACAAGATTCCCTAGCTTCCAGTTAATGGAAAACCGAACCTAAAAATCAAATGGGAGTTGTCCCCAGACTCGGGGAGATTGTCTCGTACTTTGTGTAGATATATTATCACTTCTTTTCCCGACGAATGTATGTTGGACCCCAGTTAATCACAACTGTCTACTACTCTTGTTTATGTTATTTGTTTTTCAAATAATTTTACAGGAAAACATATAAGGACTGTTATGGTGCTTCCGTGAGATACGTACGTTACATGTTTACAAGTAGCTCTGTTTTGTTTCGCACTGTTAATTAACCATTAAAGCTTAAGTTTTCACAACCTGGTATGTTATAGTGAAACGCAATATACATTTGAAATAGCAAAATTAAGTTTAAATCCAATACAAATGTACTCACTTGGTAACTCGAACAAGGTTTGAGAAATAGCACTAATACGTTGTTAATTAATGGTTAGATTCTACTTTTTTTTCTTTTTTTAAGTTGATATTATACATGCTAGAAATCCGATAGGATCTCGAAATCAATTACTACTTACATAGTATGAATATTTGCTTGGTATTAGATATTTATTTGTCAGAATTAATCACTATTTATATGACATACGTAGATATTTATTTTCACGATTAAGAGACAACTACTTTATGGGAATTCAGTCCCCACTATCTCAGTAAATGGAAAGATATACAATCACTTATGCTAAAAGGTGATGTATTATTAGATTGCTAAGAGACGATGTATTTAGATTCTACTTAAAATTCAATGTTTCTAGCAAGGCTCGAGTAGTGTATTGTGTTTAATACATCTAGATTAATATTTAACTAAATCAATAAACTATTGAGAAGGTTTGTAATGAAATATGTTATGATTGTTTTCACGACATGGATAAATGAGTCACTAAAAGCCCAAAGGTTGAGTACAGAGGTGAAGGGCCCAGTTCTCAAGTCGCGATGACGAGCTCGCTGACTTCTTCAACTCGTGCTTCTGCCAGGTCTACTTTAAAGCATCCTCAACTCGCGTCCATGCCTAAGTCTATCTCAGCACATCTTCAGCTTGTAAAGATGAACAGATTAGATCACTGAGCTCGCATAAAGTAATCCCTCAGGAAGTCGATGCTAGATCGTCCTGATTTTATGCTGACACAATCTCTATAGTTCTCGGGAGACATTTAATGCAATGACGGCTGTGCATTTAATACGGTGAAGATTTTACATAAAGCATTTAATGCAGGTATGGGCATTTAAGAATGATTAGTGCAGTAGTAATTAATGCAGTATGGTCAAAATCAGAGTAGTTAAAATAATGATGACTTTTGACGTGTAAAACACTCAATTGTAATCATCATCTCTCAATAAATAAGAGTGAATTTTATTGTAAAAAATAAGTTAACACGAGTATTACCGTCACTCTGCCAAAATATATTCAAAGTGGCCCATGGACGTAGGTACACTTACCGAATCACATAAAAATCTTTGTCTTTGCATTCTTCCTCATCTCCCTTCTCTGTTCTTAATTGCTTCTTTATTATCTTCATCAACCTTAACTTTCACATTAATTCTCATTTATTATCAAAGTTGTAGTCTGGGCCTTTGAATCTTCAGGTCGACTAATTCTAGATATCGACAAAATACATATGTGGTTTGAACTTGGTCTTCACCTTTTTATTGGAAGTTTGTTATTAGTTGTTAACATATTAACAAATGAAAATAAAATAAATCACAACCACCCATATCAACAATTGTGCTCAAAGTTTTTTCAAAAGCTTGATAATAAGAGGAACCATTTTGTCCATGTCAATTTTTTAAGAACGCTTTTTCTTATTGCAATTGACGTAAAACCGAATCCCTTCCTATTAGGTATAAGAGTGAAGTGAATCAAAATTGTTGTACAACAAGAGATCTTAATATAACTATCAGATAAACTAATTGTGTTCATGTGGTTTATTAAACTATAGAGTAATTGGTTTAAGGTTTATAAGTTCGGAGGTACTTTTATGCTTTGATTAGTACTCAATTAATTACAATCAGGTTTGATAAATTTAGATGAAAGAGAATAATCGGAAAGAAGATCACTTAAAACAAAGCTACCTTAGATTGTTATTTTGAAATGACAGAACTTGTGAGCCTTAATTTTACTGCTGGCAGCTTGACAGAACTTGTAAACCTTAATTTTGCTGCTGGCAGCTTGACATCATTGAACATGACAAAAATTTGGCTGAATTGCTTCTTATGATAATTTTAACTTGATATGTACTCTTATTCATCAGAAATTTTTGTAATATTAATCTCATCATATTGGTTTATTCCTTCATGATTTCATGATGAAGTCCTAAGTCCCTGAGAATTCCTACTGTAAAGAATTTTCAACGAAATATATTTCATCACATGAGTAAAATATATTAGGTAAATTATATGCCTGTACAGACAGAAATGATATCTTTTAATTCAAACTCAAAGCAGGATTGAAATTGTTATTCTCAGAACAGATTCATTGATTAGCTAAGTTATATTGTACACAGACAATTACGTTCCAAATTAAACAATATAATATTGCAGATTAAAAATCCTCGCATTCCAAAAACTCACTTGCATTTTCAAACCTTACCAACTCTGAACTAGTCATATTACTACATGAAAGAAAAATACGTTGTCCATATTACATAGTTCGTTAACTTCCGTATGTAGCACATTGAACTAATGTTTGCGTAATAAACTCAAAAGCTGACCATGCATGCATGTTTAGTAATGTGATATTTGTTATTAATTAGTGAGGAAAGTAAATTTGGAGAGATGTTTTAATACAGGACAAAATAGCATGCATAACATTCAATAAATACATCTCAGGAGCGCTGAAACACGCTTACAACAATCCAAAACATCTAAATAAAAAGTGGAAATACATATACAGCATTGCGTGATCTAAACAACAAGGAAGTAATGCACAAAACCACCCTAACAACGATATGTTACAACTAACATAACTACAGCGATGGAAATCAATACTTGCATTGAGAACTATGAATGCAAATAAAAAAACTACCCTAGTTAACATGTTACTACTAACACAACTATTACGATGGAAGTCAAACTTGCATTGAGTATAGTTTGTCAATGCCTTAGACATGAATGGAATGACCAACACCGGGACTATGACCCGGAGCTGTTGGACGATAAGCCTCCACAGATTTGCCCATAGTCTTGTGAAAGATGATCGGGCTTGCGTGAACATCGTTTTTAGCGCCTCCAGCAACTCGCTGTCCGTCAGGACTTAAGAGACATTTGGCACACTTCAAGTTCTTTCTCGTTTTCAACTTTCTTGCTTCGACATTGAATTCATGAGAGAGTATCATTATTATGAAAAATAAATAGATGTAAGTGAGTTTGGCCATGTTAAAAGGAAGAATTATGAAGCTTATTAGCTTATGCTTAAGTAATAAAACTAAACTAACTCAAGCTAAAAGCTTATAAGAAAGATACAAAGAAACTAAGAGGAAGCTGATACTTAGAACTCTTCGTTTCACCGGTTTTTATAGAATTAAAAAGCTAGCGACCTCTTGCATGTGAGGTCCCAAGCTCTCAATCAACCATTAGAAAAATGATGAAGAGTGAGAAATGCCCCAACTATAAAGAAGGGATATTATGAAAAACTTCTTGAAATGTAAAATAATGGTGATTAGCACACCCTCTTTTTTTTTTTTTTTTAATTAGGTAAATCACCTTTTATCGTTAACTTTCCATCTAAAATATTAATATTTTCTATCCAAAATCATGAAATGACTAAAATACCCTTATTTAGACTATAAAATCCTTGTTATACTCTTAAAATATCCTTTAAATTATTAACCAATAATAATATTAAATAAAAAATAACATAAAGTTTTAAAAAAAGCAACTAACACTTGGAAACCTAGAAATTTTGGGTTTTGGGTTTCTATGTTGCTTCTAGTAAAAACGTCATTCGCCATTCGCAAAACACAAAACACAACATCACAATTGATTCACAAAACACAAACCCAAAACACATTCTAGGTTTCTAGAAACATCACCCACCCATTCACAAAACACAAAACAAACATCACCATTGATTTGCAAAACACAAACCCATACGTTGAAAACACATGACCACTGATTCGTAAAACACAAACCCGAAAAAAGATAAGGGTGCCCCTCAATCATCGACGGTATATGGATGGTGGTGGTGATGAGACAAGTGGAAGAAGAAGAAGAAGAAAAGAAAAGAGAAGAGAAAGGACAAAGAAGAAGAAGAAGAAGAAGAAGAAGAGGCATGGATATAAGTGCAGTGAGCCAGTGACAACGGCGAAAAGGGGAGGAGAAAGGAGAGGAGGGACAACGATGGCGGGAAGGGAGAAAAGAGAATAGGAGGTTGATGGATTTGAAGATGATTTAAGGTTTGAAGGTTATTTAGGGTTTTTTTTTTTTTTTTTAAATTTTTAATTTATATTTAATTTTTTATTTTTTTAAAATTTTTTTCTATTGTTTTTTTTAAGATTTGGTAAAGATAATAGTTTAAAATTTTTATATAATTTTTAATTTTTAATTTTTTAATTAATTTTTACTGTCTATCTTAATATGAATGGTAGAGATTTGATAAATTAAATTTTTATTTATTATTTAATTGTTTTAAGTTTTTATTTAATTTTATTGAAAAATAAAACTATATATCCAATTATTATTATATTTTTTAATTTAACATCAACCAATTTTTTTCAATAGATAAGGGACGATTTATCTAATAAAAAAATTTTAATGCTAATTACTGTTATCTTTCTTTTGATGTGATTTTTCATGATGTCGCTATAAAGTGAGATTCAGTTTCAATACCGCCTACATATGTCAAAGCCTGTTCTAGGGTACTTTTCCCAGGCTAAACACTAGATGTACTGGAGCCGTAAATTTTCAACGCTTTTGCATGAATGACATGTCTAGGGTTCGAGCAACTGTAGCCTCATTTTTCACTGTCCTAATTTACCTATGCAATGAGCTCAAAGGCCATTTTGATATTCTTTTATATATGTATATTAACCATGGTGGTTGAACTATTCAAACGTGAATGTGACAAAGGATTTTTCAAACTTTTTTTCATTAATATTTATGTGGACAAAACGTGATTCAAGAAGTATTAAGGATTCGTTTGGCTTCCCTTCTGCCACTGTACAAAAAATCTCACAAACCCGTCCTTGTTAGGTCCTACTTATGATAATTTCTTAATTTAAAACTCACAGCAAAAGCATGAAAGCTTGCTTTTGTTATTAGAATCTTTGTGCCTAAAATATAATATCTCTGACTCAGTCATCACTGTAAAATTAAGATTGTATGAAGGGCTGCACATGGAGCAATTTTTGACCGATAGACCTTTGAATATTGTACAATCTCCAGCAGCAAAAATGAAAAAAAGTTAAAATGGAAAATTTAATAATAGAAAGAAATAAACAGAGAATCAGTGGGTCCATCTTCTATATTCATTGGTTTTAATTTTATAGTTATCTTTGTTTGAACTTGAAAGTTGTAACATGGGTTAGAACAAAAGTTACGAGTTAGGACGGGGGAGGAATCTAATATTGTTTATGTATAAACTATTGGCTCAGTTTCTCTCAAAAAAAAAAAAAAAAAAAACTATTGGCTCAGACGCCGAGGAATCTGGAGCTAGCTAGACTGCTGTTGTACTGTGTTGGATTCCAGAGTATCCTCCCGAGAATTTGCGGCTCCCTATCTCTTTCGTATTGATATTGAAGTATATGACAATCAACTCCAGCTAGCAACCAAAGTAATAATTAATATGTGGGCGTGACTTCATTAGACAACTTGTTCTGAAGCTATTTCCAAAAATGCACATTATTTTTGAAGTATCCTCTAATTTATTGCTTTTGTCCATTTGTCCATTCTATTCTATTAGAAAAGTGAAAATGTAAGGGTAAAGAGGCAAAATGCTTAATCTTATGTGTTTAATTGCATGTAATCAAAATAATTTGAAATTATAATGATCTGAAATCATATTAGCTTGGAATTGGATTAATGTATCGAAATCAAAATAAATTATTTACTTCAATTATAAGAATATAATTGGAATCAACAAAATTTCTTTTAAGATTTTTAATTTAAATTGCAATCATAATCAGAATTAACAATATTAAAAAAACAGAGGTTTTGTTTGTGCTTACATAGGAAGAGAGAGGTTTTCAAAATGTGTTTGGATCTAGTCCGTCTCATTTTCAACAATTTGTTTGCCTCCTTCCAATTGTGTTTTTTTTTTTTTTTTTTTTTGTTTTTCACCACCTTATGACCAAACTGCCCCTTGAAATTTTCACCTTTGGACAAAAATGCCCTTCATTGATTCCTTTTGTTTCAAGAAAACCAGTGTATTTTTACAATTTAGTAAAAAAAATTACGATTTAGTGTAGTCAAATTTTGTTTTCACCCTTGCTTGTATAAAATATCAATTTAATACTTTTTACTATTTCAATCTAATCCTTTTTGTTTTGATATTTATAGTTTTTTTCTTCTTTTTAATAATTTTGACTAATTTTGACCATTGGTTGATGGTCAAATTCAGTACTCCCCTAATACTCGTTGAGTTTCTGACTAATCGTTGCTTATTAGGTTGTCAATTGAGTAGTGAGTTCTAAAACATTGGTCCCTTCCTTCTTGCCGGTGCTCTAATGTGGTTGAATTAAATTAAAGTAGTAGAAGTAGAAGAAGAAGACATATAAGAAGAAAGTGAGAGAAATGAACGAAGAAAGTAATTTGCTCAATATTATTTAGTTTTGACATCAACCCCTTTTATAGGTAACAAATGTACTAGAAACCAACAAAAAATATGAGAAAGAAGGGATAAGTTCCCAACAAAAGTGGACACATTTCAGTTCCATTATCTCCTACTAATTTATTCTATTGACTAAGTCATCACTAATTGACTTGTAAAACTAATTTATTCTATCAACTAAGTCATCACTAATTGACTACTAACAGACTTGTAAGTCTTCTAAATAGGAACTTGTATCATTCATCCATCCTTAAATTCTCCTTGTCCACAAGGAGGTTATCAGGATATGTCTTAGCAAACCACCATCAATTCTCCAAGTTGCATCTTTTCATGGCGTGCCAGACCATTGAACAAGGATTTATGTTATTGGTCGATACTTGCCCTTTTGAACCACTCATTGATCCAAAATAACTACTAGTTGTGGAATGACTGTGTGATTGTCATCTGTGGGTGGAAGAACTCAAGACACTTATGGAGTAGAACCCAAATGCTTCTTCAATAAACTTACATGGAATACATTATAGATTTGAGATTGCGCTGGCAGTTCTAACCTGTATGCTATAAGACCAACTTAAGCAGTAATCTTATAGGGCTTAAAACAACGTGGTGCCAACTTGACAAATTTTCAAAAAACTATAGAATGCTGTCGATATAGCTAGAGTTTGAGATAAACATAGTCATTATCATTTTAAACAACTTCATACTTATGTTGGTCTACTTGTTGCTTCATTTGGTTACGAGCAAGGTTCAAGTTATGACATAGCTCACGTAATATATCTTCGCAAGTTTGCAGAAAATCATCCACAATCAACACATTTGTTGTACCCAAAACATAAGAGAGAAATTTAGGTATTGAAGCCTAATAAACAGCCTTAAACAGTGATAATCATGTGATTGAATGAGTAGTTGTATTATAGTTGTACTTTACTCACGGAATCCAATCGATACATCGTTTAGGCTCATCATTTGCAAAATAGTAAAGGTATTGCTCCAACGTTCGATTCATTACCTTCGTTTGGCTATCGGTCTATGAATGATAACTAGAGCCCACACGAAGTTCACTCCCTTGTAGCTTAAACATTGTTTGCCAAAAAGAACTTGTGAACACTTGATCATAGTCATTGATAATGGAAATAGGAATTCCATTTAAATAGACAACTCACGAATAAAAGTTTTAGCGGCATAAAGAGCTATATAAGGATGCTTCATAGGAATAAAGTAGGCATATTTTATAAAGTGGTCGAGAACTACCATGATGACCGTGTGTCCTTATGATGGTGGCAAACAATCAATGAAGCCCATAGAGATTTCAGACCATACCTTCATCGACACCAAAAGAGGTTGCAACAATCCGGCAAGGCGCATACAATTTATTTTACAATGTTGGCATACCCCTCAACTACAGATAAATTCTTTAACACTCGAATGCATCCTTGGCTAGGTGAAATTGTACTTGAGTCGACTCAATGTCTTATGGTAGCCAAAATGACCTCCAGATGGGAAAGAATGTCTATCAGCTACGAGAGCTGGTATCAAAGTTGAAGACGGACTCATTAAAATTCTTTCTTGCTTCACCCAAACACCTCCACGTTGACAACACTTATTTGATTTGATAAACTAGTCATAGTAAGAGTCTTGAGTTACCTCTTGTTATAACGTTTCTTGTCAATTTGCATTTGGCAGTGAGATGACAATAAATTGGAAGTCTAATACATGTGAGAGAGTATTTGCTCTATAATTCTCTTTGTCCTTCCTATATTGGATGGTATAGTTGTATCTTAATATTTTTGGCAGCCATTGTGTTTGAGCAGGAATGACAATCAATTATTCTAGTAGATACATAAGGCTTTTTTGATCTATTTGGATAACAAATAGCCACCCAAGAAGATATGGTCGAAAATTTACGAATGGCCTTAACAATTGGCAACATTTCTTTCTCATACATTGATGATGCCACCATTGACGCTTTTAATGCCTCACTAAAGAATGCGATGGTCCATTGATTCTAAGTTGATATGGCACTAATACCTTTACCACTAGCATCATACTCAATCATAAAAGTCTATGAAAAATCAGGAAGTTGAAGAACAGGCAGTGACGTAATGGCTTGTTTCAATCGAAGAAAAGCAGAATTTGCCGCCTCAGTCTATTGGAACTTATCTTTTGTTAATAATTGTGTTAAAGGTGCAACCATATCTCTAAATCCTTAAATGAATTTTTTTGTAGTATCTAGCCAATCTTAAGAACTTGTGTACTTCTCGAATCGTAATAAGGGTTGGCCAATCAACAATGGCTTTAACTTTTGCCGAGTCAACTACAACTCTTTTCAATAAGATAAGATGCTTAAGCTAGTCAATTTGTAAAACTTTGAAAAGACATTTGGAATGTTTTACAAATAGTTTGTAATGGGATAATATTGATAGGACTGTCTGTATGTGTTGCAAGTGTTCCACACAAGTCTTAATGTAAATTAACATATCATTAAAAAATACAAGCAGAATCGATGCAGATAAGGTCAAAACAAGTCATTCATGAGGTTTTGGAAGGGGGATGACGCGTTTGTCAGACCAAATAACATAAGAAGGAATTCATAATGACTTTTATGTGTCCAAAACACTATCTTATATATATCCTTATCTCTAACTTGTATTTGGTGGTAACTGGATCGCAGGTTTAGCTTTGAGAAGTATTTGGCACCATACAACTCATCGAGTAACTAATCAATTATTGGAATCGAATATTTGTCCTTAACTATGATTGTATTGAGGGCTCGGTAGTTTATGCAAAATCTCCATGAACCATCTGCCTTATTGACCAATAGTACTGGTGACGAAAATGAATTATTGTTGTGAGTGATTGTTAGAGATTATAGGAATTCACGGACAAGTCTTTCAATTTTTGTCTTTTGATAATAAGCATATTGGTAGGGTCATACACTAACTAGACCTTGATTGAGCTGTAAGGTGATATAATGGTCATGCTCCTGATGTGAAGATAACTGTTTTGGCTCAGAGAACACATAGGCAAACTTGTCCAAAAGAAGTTGCAAATCCAACGCATACTCAAAAGGTCTCGATGACGCATGTACAAGCTCTATCTATAAAAAGAAACCTTTATCGGATAAATGTAACAATTCCTTATTTGAGATTAGGGCCAACTCATTTGCTTTAATCCATGGAATGTGCGAATATGTCCTTTATGTTTAAAACTCATGATGAGCTATCTGTAATCCGTCTCGATAGGGCTAAAAGTTTCCAACCACTATACATCGAGAACTGCTTGACAAGCTGCAACTGGTAGTATGTAAAAATCAGCTTGTACTAGGTGGCCTTGGATCATGACCATAAGGGCTAAGTAGCAACTAGTGCACTCAATGAGTTCTTTGTTACCTACCATGACCTGAAACTCTTTGTCACGAATGATTGGTAAGTTGAATTTTTCTGCCATTGTTTGGTCAATGAAATTTTGGGTGCTACCCCTATCAATGAGCATGATGATTTCCTTGTTTCTCAATTTGCCCAATACTCGAATCATTTGAGGATGTGTAGCTCTTAACATCATATGGAACGATATTTTTGGCAATGCATCAATCTTTACGGCTTCACATGACAGATCATTGGTTGTGTCTTCATTTGTAGGATCAACATTTTCAATCATGAACATCTGGGGTTGCTCATAACGGTGTCCTGATGCATATTTTTCATCATGGTAGTAACAGAGCCCTTGCTCTCGGCAAAGTCATGCTTTTTGTCTTGTGATGTAACGAATTGGAATAGTTGATGTATTGTCAACCGTTGAAGTTATGCTTCTTGTCAGTTGGGTGGAAGGTTTCTAGTTTGTCATTGTTGCTAAGAATGAAAGGAGCTTCACGATTTCTTTTGCAAGAGCTTTTTTTTCCTTAACAAGTCTTGCAATCCTTATAGCATCTGCAAAGGTCTTAGGTTGTTTCAACTGTTCATTGATTTAGACTTCATCTTGAAGACTTGCAATAAAGTTATTGATTAGGAAGTTTTTGGTTAGGCCATTTTGCCTAGTAAGAAAGCCTTTCCAATTCCTCTTGATTGGCTATCATAGTCGATGTTTGTTTGTGTCGTGAAAGAGCTTCAGAAGGATTCTCATAGTTGATGGGACTAAAGCGATGTAATACGACTTGCGTAAATTTAGTCCATGTGAGTGGTCCGCAGAGTTTTGTTAACCAATGGTGCCATTGCAATTCGATGTCTTCCAGATGAAAGGATGCAAGTTGTACTTGGTGGCCTGCTTTAATGTCTTTGAATTCGAAATACTACTCGACTTTGTATGTCTATCCTATCGGGTTTTCTTCGCTAAATTTAGGAAACGAAAGCTTAAGGTGGTAGTGATTATGGTCAAAGGTGGATTGTATTGGCTGATGTGATGACTCGACTGGAGCAAAAGGATTTGCCTCAGTATCAACTGTGTTTGGGTTGCGAGAGACATGCATACTTTAAATCTCTATCAAGATTGTCTATATTGCAGCATTGGGTTGATCAAAATTGGACTTAATGGTGAGCCAATATCTCATTGACTTCATTTCGAAACTTTGCATTAGACTATCCCAGAATGGCCATTGAACCTGGCTTTGATACCAAACTGATGTGGTTGAATTAAATAAGAAGAGTAGAAGAAAAAAATAAGACATAGAAGGAGGAAGTGAGAGCAATGAATGAAGAATATAATCTGCTCAATATTATTTAGTTTCAACATCAACCCTTTTATAGACAACAAATGTACTGGAAACTAATAGAAAATACTAGAAAGAAGGGATAACTTCCTAACAATAGTGGACACGTTCCGGTTCCACATCTCTCACTAATTTATTCTATTGACTAAGTCATCACTAACTGAGTTGTAAAACTAATTTATTCTATCAACTAAGTCATCACTAATTGACTACCAATAGACTTGTAAGTCTTGTAAACATGTACTCGTATCATTCTCTCCCTTCTTTCTCTCTCTAGTTGTGTTTGTGGATAAAATTTGGGTGGCGTTGTTTAGGTGTTTAAGGATTGTGTTAGATGGTATGGGTGAGGGTGTGTTTGGTGATGCTGGCTAGGGGTATCGTGGGCAACGTCAATGTTGGACATTGTGATCTAAAGATGTGGCGTTGGGTGGTGATGTGTATGATGAGATTTGCAAAAGAGTAGGGATTTAAGATTTATGTACAATGATAATTAGCAGTGATGGAGATTGTGGGTGATTAATAAAGAAGAAAAAAAAAAATCTATAATAGAAGATGAAGATCAAAAGAAAGGAAGGATGCTGATGAATGCGATGAAGTGGAGGGTGATGATCTATGATAAAAATTTAGATTGTGATGAATGGTGATGATGAAAAAAGATTTTGATGAATGAATTTTATTATATTCTATTTATTACTTTTTATTATTAATTTTAAAACTCAAAATTTGTTATTATTTTAAATTATTCCAAGTGTATGATCATTATTTTATATTACAAGTTGAGGGTGAAATGGACTTTTTATCAATTTAGTTGGATGGAAGTCACAGAAGTAACAAAAGGGTGAATTGGGGAATAGTTTCAAATCAAGGATTTCAACGTTATTTTCCAAATTAATGGGTTTTTTTTTTTTTTTTTGATAATATCTCTTATTTAAATCTTACTTATAGGCGTTGTTTTTATTTTAAGTTCTGTTAGACCCAACTCAACTGTTGCTAGATTTAGGAAAAGCAATAATTATAAAAATGCTTTTAAAAAACTATCATGAACTTCTTGCTTTGAATGAGGTATTCATTTTGTCATTTCAAAAGCGACACTAAAAAGAGTTCTTATATATGTACTTACAATGCATCTTTTATTTCCAATTTTGTATGGTAAGTTTGTTTAATTTTTTCTAATTAAAGATCAGACCAGAAAGAGAAGTAAATATTAAGAAACTAAATAAAGGAAGTGGTGGTTAAAGTTGGCTTTCATGTGCATTCTTTGTTGCGTTTTGGCATGCTTGGTTCGTAATATTCAATTACATATCTCTTTCTTAATTATTAAATTTTTTCTTTTCATGAAAAAGTGCTTCAATACCTTTCCGGCTGGGACCCCGGAGAGCTTTTCTCTTCTTTGTTCACAGTTTTGTACTCTGAAGATATTTTGATGCTTTACTATTACTAATAATGACGCACTTTCGCTCCCTATAGTCAGCTTTTGCATATATATAATATTTAATTTTTTTTTTCTAGTTATAAATTAATCTCGGAACTGCCATTGCTTTCAATAACATTTTGTAATAAATGGACCACTTCTACCTACGTATATTTTTCCAAATGATGCATGTGAGGACATACTACTAAATCAATGTCATCTTGTCTCGATAAACATATTTACAGCTTTAATTAATTTCTTTGTTAATAAATAACATTTTTATTTTAAAAAATCTTTAATGGATAATAAAAGGAAGACTTTTGTGTCTAATTGAAAGAAATATCCATTAATTATGTTGTTTTGAAAAAAACAATTGTATAACAGTTTTTAGCATGTTATTTCCTTATTCATACCTTGAATGTGTTTATTTTATTAGAATGCATACTAAAGAAAAGCTTCATAGCACGGTAAAGCCAAAGGTTGTTTCTCTTCTTTCACATCAAGCTTTAAATGTTGGGAAAAATCTAAAAAGCTCTTGAAATGGTAAATAATCTCTGTTACCTCAATTTTTCAAAATATTAGTAAAAAATCCCCCTACCGTTAACTAAAGACGATTTTCATCCAAACTTTTAACAGTTTTGTAACAAAAATAGTAAAGACCCAAATACCTTTGCTACATTGAAAAATAAAGATATAAAAAACAAAATAAATTAATCAATTACCAAACTACCCTTTCATAATCAAAATAAAAAATAGTAAAAAATAAATTTTTTAGAATTTATAATTAAATTTATATAAAATTAAATAAAAAATTACAAAAGTGGAGATCTGATGGAAATTTCATATTCAACCAAAATCATCATCTAGAATTAAAATTTAAAATATTAAAAATAAAAAAAAATGACAAATAAAAAAATTAAAAATAAACCCAGGTACTTGGGTTTGTGATGGATAATTTCTAATGCACTAATTACAATAGGTCACGTGCAAGTATATACAGTCACAATGTAATATAGTGGTAAATCAAGGTCGTTCTCATAGGGACAATTATTGCTTTTACGTACCAATTACCAATTTCCTTGAAAACAATTTTATCCAGACTTCCAATTTGAAAAGAATATTTTAATTTACCTAAAGGAAAAATATATAAATAAATAAATTGAGAATGCAACTTAACTAAACAAATGATTGAAATTTAACTTATAAAGACATAAGACTACTGCAGAGTAAAATATCTAGGAGATACACTTCACCAAACTATTTCAACAACTTATTCTCATTAAAAAAATAAAACACATAATTCTATTGTGTATTTAATCGGATAATTCTTAATTCTTCACTAGCCTCTTCCAAATGGTCAAGCGAAATATTCAAAGTAATTAAATTGCTATATTCCTATACCGATTAATTGGTCTGAATTCTTTAAGATTCAATTATCCACTATGATTACATAAACCTTATAAGTATATCCCTATCCTATAAGATTCATGCCATTCTATTAATGTCTAAATTATAACTGCCTTTTTCAAGCGTAGAATAGTTAACTGATCAAGTTAATTAATTATGTCCAAGTTAATTAACCACATATTTCAATAATAGAACAGAATACTAAAAATAGAAATAAAATCATTAATCACAAATAAATCATTGAATAAGAATTGAAATAGTTGGCTACATTGTATTCCTAGATAGAGTGATTTAGTTCTCCATGAAACAGATTAACACAATGACAAAAATTGAAACCTAATTCAATAACATTGCATCAAATAAGAAAATAAATAAAAAGAGAAGTCACTGTGTAATTCCAAAGTGTTTGGCCTTTAATTTAGACAGAGGCAAGATTGAACTTAATAGCATCGGGTTGCCCCTGCAACTCTTTCTGTCCCTGCCTTGTTCTAGAGTTTTTCCTCTACTCGAATGTTTTTTTTTCCTCTCTCTAATGCAAAATGAGATGATTTATAGGTACACTAGTTGAGAGATTTTTTTTTTTCCTTCTTTTCTCTTGATCAATTAGTTGACTCCTCCCCTGCAATCTCAGACTTTTATTACGGTTTTACTCCTTCATTCTTTTACTTCAATCTTTGAGAATTCGAATGCTCACATTAATTAGCTTCATTTCGAGATTCTCTACAAGCTAACAATTGATTGCCTGAAAACTTCCTTCAAAACCTACTTCACTTGACTAATTGGCTTTGATAAATAAAGTAAAATCTTTGAAGACATTAAAGGTGATTCTCCATGAGTAAAATTAGTATAGAAATTTTGTTGCATCTTAAACGTATGCTTTGACCGCTTGATACTCCACTGTAGGTCACTCATGCGTGAAATAGGGTCCAAGCCTAGGTGCTGTCCATTTACGTAGGCACCAGGCTTGCGAACACTTCTTGCACCCACCTGCTGGTTTGGGCAGCAGGTTTATAACTTGCTGCCATGACCTGCAGCTGAATTATAAAAAGACCTCTCAACTTATGAAAATTCTACTTTTACCCCAAAAAATTACATATTAGTCCCTCCATTCAATTTTTATACAAAACACTTAGAAAGCATTAGCACGGTTTTATTTTACTCAAGTTTTCATCATAAAAGCCTCCATTAAGAATATAAAATCATGCTTAATTTTAGCCCAATCAGTTTGTTGAAGGATAAACCTAGGCACCATCCAACACACACCATTCATAAGAAACCAGCATTAGATAGAGTCTATTGTCAAACTAAAAATCCACAAAAATTAACCCTAACCCAACAAAAACAATATGAATAATACTAATCCACTAACACCAAATTATAAAGAGCAAAATAAGCCAATAAAACAATAAACTGAACAAACAAAAACCTGTTATGAAACAAATGCTATTGCAAAATAAAAACAATGACTAAAGATAAAGCACAAGAAGAATTTTGAGAGAAAAGTGTTATCTTATTATTTCATTTCTCATGTAAGGAATAATCCATACAAACTCATGTACCTCCTATTTATAGACTAGGAATCATAAATGTAGGAAATAGAAAGGCACAAGTTACACAATACATTAAGACACCATTATGATGATCATTATTTGAGTAATAATGATCTTTAATATGGAGGTTATAGAAAACATTAAGGTACAATTAAAATGATCATTATTTGTGTGATAATGATCTTTAATATGGAGGTTATAGAATACTTAAGGGTGGCATCCAATTGATTTACAATACTCCCCCTTTGGATGTCCACCGTATAAAAAATATGCCTTATTAAAAACCTTTTCAGAAAAAAATCTTATGGGAAAAAATCCTGATAAAGGAAAAAAGAGTATATAATTTTTGTACACAGTAACCTTCCCCTCATGTTGATATGTTTTCTTTTGGTGAATTTTAACAAAATTCTCTGAACCGACGCATGCCAATCTTATTAACCAATTTCTCAAATGTTGCTGTAGAAAGTGCCTTTGTGAACAAATCTGCCATGTTGTCAGAAGATCGAATTTGATGAACATCTATCTCTCTTTTATTCTGAAGTTCATGTGTGAAAAAGAACTTTGGTGAAATGTTCTTGATTCTTTGTCCTTTTATATAACCTCTTTTGATTTGGGCGATACAAGTTGCATTATCCTTCATATAAAATTGTTGGACTTTCTTTAACAGGTGGAAAATCACATGCTTTATGAATATGTTGAATTAGAGATCTCAGCCATACACATTCTCGACTTGCCTCATGTAATGCTAATATTTCAGCATGATTTGAGGATATGACAGTTAGAGTTTGCTTTCTAGAACGCCAAGATATAGCAGTACCACGATATGTAAACAAATAACCTGTTTGAGATCGTGCTTTATGTGGATCTGATAAATATCTAGCATCTGCATATCTGACCAATTCTGCCTTTGAGTCCTTTGAATAAAACAAACTCATATCTGATGTTCCTCGAAGATAACGAAGTACTTGTTTAACACCATTCCAATGTCTTCGAGTTGGTGAAGAACTATATCTTGCTAGTAAATTAACAGAGAATGCTATATCAGGTCTTGTACAATTAGCAAGATACATTAGTGCACCAATAGCACTAAGATATGGTACTTCTGGACCAAGAATTTCTTCATTATCCTCTCGAGGACGAAAATGATCTTTTTTCACATCAAGGGATCGAACAACCATGAGAGAGCTTATTGGATGAGATTTATCCATGTTAAAACACTTTAATACATTTTCGATATAAGTTGATTGGTGAATAAAAATCCCTTTAGCTAAATACTCGATCTGCAAACCGAGACAAAATTTTGTTCGACCTAAATCCTTCATTTCAAACTCATTTTTAAAAAATGTTATCGTTTCTATGAGCTCTTTATAAGTCCCGATGATATTCAAATCATCAACATAAACTGCAATAATAGCAAATCCAAACTTTGATTTCTTAATAAACACACATGGACAAATTGGATTGTTAATATACCATTCCTTCAAAAGATATTCACTGAGACGATTATACCACATGCGTCCAGATTGCTTTAATCGATACAAAGATCTTTGCAATTTAATTGAATACATTTTTCGGGGTTTCGAATTGCATGCATCAGGCATTTTCAGTCCTTCAGGAACTTTCATATAAATGTCATTATCAAGTGATCCATACAGATAAGTTGTCACAACATCCATTAAATGCATATGAAGTCCTTTTGTAATTACTAGACTAATTAGAAATCTAAATGTGATTGCATCTATCACTAGAGAATAAGTCTCCTCATAATCAATACCAAGTCTTTGAGAGAAACCTTGTGCTATAAGTCGTGCTTTATACCTTACAACTTCATTTCTTTCATTACGTTTTCGCACAAATACCCATATGTAGCCTATAGGTTTCACACCTTTAGGTGTTTGGACAATAGATCCAAAGACTTGATGTTTTTCAAGTGAATCTAATTCTACCTGGATAGCATCTTTCCATTTTGGCCAATCAGTTCTATGTCGACACTCATCAACAGACTTCGGTTCAAGATCCTCATTTACAATATCAAGAGCAATTGCATATGCAAATATATTATCAATAACAGTTTCCTTTCGGTTTCATCTCTTTCCTGAAATAACATAATTTATTGAGATCTCTTCATCATAGTTATTTTTAGGAACCTGACCCTCTTCTGGGGTTATTTGTTCAGTTACATCAATTATTTCTTTTATGGGCTCTTTAGGAGTATTAATAACTTCAGAAGTGCCAACTTGCTTATTTTGTTCCTTTTTCTTTTTAGGATTTTTATCTTTAGAACCGAGTGGTTTACCACGCTTTTTGCGTACAGTAGATTCATTTGCTAGTATATTAGCAACTTGTCCTTCAGGGACATCAATACGAGCAGGAGCATTAACAGCTGGTATATGTGACTTTGTCACCTTTTTACTATCAGTAAATGCATCTAGTAATTGATTTGCAATTTCTTGCAAGTGAATTATTTTCTGAACTTCCAAGTCACATTGATTTGTACGAGGATCAAAATTAGATAATGACGATGCATTCCATGAAATTTCTTGTTTTTCCAACTGTTGTTTCTCTCCCCCTAATGTTGGGAAAACTGTCTCATCAAATTGACAGTCAGCAAATCGTGCCGTGAAAATATCACCCGTTAAAGGTTCAAGATATTTAATAATTGACGGGGATTCAAATCCAACATAAATTCCCAATCTTCTTTGTGGACCCATTTTAGTGCGCTGTGGTAGAGCAATAGGAACATATACTGCACAACCAAAAACTCTTAAATGAAAAATATTGGGTTCTTTACCAGAGACAAGTTATAATGGGGAGTATTTATGATATACAGTTGGCCTTATACGAATAAGTGTTACAGCATGTAATATAACATGTCTCCAAGCAGAATTAGACAACTTTATTTTCATAAGTAAGGGTCTAACAATTAATTTAAGTATTTTAATAAAGGATTCTGCTAATCCATTTTGTGTATGTGTGTGAGCAACATAATGCTCAACAGTAATTCCAATGGACATGCAATAATCATTAAAAGCTTGAGATGTAAATTGTCCAGCATTATCAAGATGAATTTTCTTGATTATATAATCCGAAAATTGAGCCCGTAATCGGATTATTTGGACAAGAAGCCTCGCAAATACGACATTTCAAGTGGATAATAAACAAACATGTGACCAACGTGTTAATGCATCTATTAGTACCATAAAATATTGAAATGGTCCACATGATGGATTAATAGGTCCACATATGTCTCCTTGAATTCGTTCTAAAAATATAGGAGATTCAATGACAATTTTTGTTATGGATGACCTTGTAATTAGTTTCCCTTGAAAACAAGTAGCACATGAAAAATCTTTGGACAAAAGAATCTTCTGGTTCTTTAAAGGATGTCCGTGCGAATTTTCTATAATTCTTCACATCATTATTGAACCTGGATGACCTAACCGATCATGCCAAACAATAAAAGTCTTTGAATTCAACAATTCTTGGTTCATAACCATATACGACTCAACTGGATTTATAAAAGCATAATATAATCCAGAAGAGTATGCTGGTAATTTCTCCAATATATGTTTTTTCTTTGAGACAATAGACATAATATAAAGATATTCAACATCTTTTTCATTCGTCGTCTCAATATGATAACCATTACGACGTATGTCTCTAAAACTTGGTAGATTTCTTTTTGATCTACTAGAAAACATGACATCATTTATTATAAATTTTATGCCACCAGATATGAGCTCTTCCATAACCTTCAATAAGGTTTGCAACACCAGATATTGTTAACATTAGCTTTAGCCAATACATGATTAATAAAATATTTCTAATATTTAAGTATGGTGTGTGTTGTTCCACTGTCTGCTAGACAAAGAGCTTCATCATTATCTTGAGCACCAATCGTGTGATTAATAGAAACCATGTTTCTTCATAAGTAAAAGAAAAAGAAAATTATAAGAAGAGAGAACAATCATTTTAATTTTAAACATAAACACACTGAAATCATACTGAGAAATAAATAAACACTGATTATTATTTAATACACTTATGAAAATTAAAAGTACGAAACACACTAATGACATAACACATTAAAACATATTGTAAATAGCACGTTTGGAGCGGCTTGTTGCAAGAACATCATCTTAAGCCACATTTATGTTTTTATCACCAATCAAATTTCCATCATAGTTCTCAAAGAAATTTTCAACATCTAAATGTGTCAAATCCATAGGATCAAGGTTTTCAGTAAAGTTTGTTTCAACACCTTTTCCTTTTTCTTTTAAGGAAGCTTGGTAAAGATCAACGAGGTGTTTTGCTGTACGATATGTATGTCTCCAATGTCCTTTCATGCCACATCTATGACAAGTGCTTTCATTGTTTTTGAAAGTCTTATTTTGACAACCCTTTTCCTTTTGTTTTTCCTCATTATTCTCCCACTTCAGGTGGTGGGATGCAGTTTTCTTAAAATTTGAGGAGTTTTGATTATAATTATCATGACCACGTCCACGACCATGACTACGACCACGATCGCGTCCACGACCACGACCACGACCACGACCACGACCATGACCATGCCCACGCCTAGGATCATTAACAGATGCAACATTCGCTTCAGGGAATGCTGTTGATCTAGTTGGTCGAGATTGATGATTTTTCATCAATAATTCATTATTTTGCTCAGCAACCAAGAGACATGATATCAACTCAGAATATTTTTTAAAACCTTTTTCTCGATACTGCTGTTGCATGAGCATATTAGAGGCATGGAAAGTAGAATATGTTTTCTCTAACATATCTTCATCAGTAACACTTTTTCCGCATAATTTTAATTGAGAAGTAATTTTAAACATTGCGGAATTATACTCGCTTACACTTTTAAAATCTTGAAATCGCAGATGTATCCAGTTATAATGAGCTTTTGGAAGTATTACTGTCTTTTGGTGGTCATACCTTTTTTTCAAATTATTTCAAAGGACATATGGATCTTTTACTGTTAAATATTCAGTTTTTAAACCTTCATAGAGATGATGGCGAAGGAATATCATTACCTTCGCACGATCTTGTAAGGATGCCTCATTCTTCTCTTTTATTGTATCTCCAAGATTCTTGGCATCTAGGTGAATTTCAGCATCAAGAGTCCATGCCAAATAATTATTACCAGAAATATCAAGGGCAGTGAACTCGAGCTTTGTCAGATTCGACATGTTGAAAACTATTAATTGACAACATATAATAAAATTAATAAAACTATATAAAAGAATAAAACAATTTCTCCATAATTTAAGTATAATCAACAATATTATAATATACTAGATGCTTAAAAGAAAAACATACAACATACAATTAATAATTAATTTAATAGATATATATACTAACTTTGCATCGAACAAGAAAATTATAATTACATGCTTAATGATATGAATTCTAATTGACCAAGAGGATATAGAGGAATTATAAAAGATATATTAACAATGATATTATAACTATACTTCAACATATAATTAATTTATTGATTAACAGTAAAGTAAAATAAACATGTAATAAAATTCATCATTACAAAATAATTGATAATCAAGTTATAACCAATATAAGAAATTGTATAATCTATTATACAAATAAAACAATGTTGATAACCATTGATTAGCAAAATAAAGAATTGAAAACATAACTCATCCAATAACATAAAATATATTAATGGGTAAACAAATATATAAATAAGCATGAGAATAATAATAAAGATTTATATAAACAAACAAAAAGAACATAATTTATAAACATATAAATACATAAAATGTAGTAGAAAGAAAGAATGCTTAATAAATCATATCAAAACACTAAATGTCAATAACATAATAGAAAACTAAATAAATATTATGAAAGAAATCTATTTGATTAAAATTCTACCTTGACGAAAACAAACAGTTAGAGCTTGTGCTGATAACGTGTTATGAAACAAATGCTATTGCAAAATAAAAAAAATGACTAAAGATAAAGCACAAGAAGAATTTTGAGAGAAAAGTGTTATCTTATTATTTCATTTCTCATGTAAGGAATAATCCATACAAACTCATGTACCTCCTATTTATAGCCTAGGAATCATAAATGTAGGAAATAGAAAGACACAAGTTACACAATACATTAAGGCACCATTATGATGATCATTATTTGAGTAATAATGATCTTTAATGTGGATGTTATAGAAAACATTAAGGTACAATTAAGATGATCATTATTTGTGTGATAATGATCTTTAATATGGAGGTTATAGGATACTTAAGGGTGACATCTAATTGATTTACAATAAAACCTGAATTTTTTTCTTTTCCTCTCACAAAATTCATCAAACACTTAATTTTCAACAAACAAGCCATAACCACTTTTTTTCCTCTCACACACAAATAACACCAAAACCTCAACAAAAACCAATCAAAATGAAAAAAAAAATAATATTCCAACACCAACACCAATTTTAAGACAATAGCAATGACTTCTTTGGTTTTGCCAACACCAAAACCGATGTTACCTTTCTTGTCACCAACTACAACAATAGCTCTAAAATGCAACTGCTTCCCCCCTTTGACCACCTTTGTTACTCTTCTTACTTGCACCATTCTCTCTTCGAACATGTCTTTGACCTTCTCCTTCTTGGTCATCCCTAGCCCACTTGTCTTCTTCACTTTGGAGTCTATCACGTAAATGTCATTACCTAGAAGGCTAACTCTTGTATTAGTTGGCTTGTAGAGCTCCTCGTATGCAGCAGCAATCTCGTCCTCATCCTCTTCTAGTAGTTCATTGAAGGAGAGTGGAGGGACATAGCCCTTCGATAAGGTTGGTGGGTCGAAGACGATGTCGTTGCCATCGTCAGTGGCATTGTTGTCGAAGAAGTTGAATGTGATGGTGGTTGGGTAAGATGACACAAAGAAAGAGAGAGGGTAATGGTAGAGAGAGAGAGAGAGAGAGAGAGAGAGAGAGAGAGAGAGTAATTGTGAGGGAGAATGATGAAGACTTTTGCTTTATGTTGTTTCAAATTTTTTAAATTTTATTTAAAATTTTTAATTCAATCCAATTGATCCCAATTCAGACATGTAAAGACATTGATGATAAAACCTCAAAATTAACAGATCCGTTAGTTTATTGTCCCGTTTTAGCTATTATTTTAAATACCCAGAGTAGTTTGATATTATTTTTAATTTCAAGGGTTAAAATGATATTAACCCTTAAATGTTCCTTAGCATTGGTGAGCACAAAGCCTTAGATGCCATCCTTATCTTTCGTTTCTGAGATTTTAGGTTTCTTATAGTTTTCATGAGGGTAATCAAGTGGTAGATGCTCTTTCTTCAAGAACTTTTGGCTATTCCTCAAAAATTGGCCGTGGAATGCACCTTCTCTATGTTCTCTAGTTTTGGAGGATATACCTCGCAGATATGGTTTATCATTTTTTGTATTGTCCATTTTTCGAGACTGTTGTTTCATTTTTTTTTTGTTCCTTTCTTTTTTTTTTTTTTTTAAAAAAGAACTATTACTTGGGTGCGTTTTGATCCTATCACCAAATTATTATTGAGTTTTAATAGCACTTATTATAGATTTTGCATAAAAGTTTTCATGTATATAAATATTGAAAAAAAAAAAAGAAAAAGAAAAAGCAAAAGAGTTTTAGTTTGAAAAGAATGTATGCAACAAGAGAATTTTTTTTTTTTTTTTTTTTAAATGAAGGCTGAAATGTAAGAATTTGGAAAGATGATAAAAAGACATGTATTCTACTCATAAAGATGATTTCAACAATATATTATGGGCCTAAATTTGACATCGTTTGCCCCCTAAAACATTTTGAAAATGTTCAATATCAGTCCCATAGGTTATAAACAAAAAATTATGGGTCCCAAAATATTGCAATTTTGAAGACAAAATAGAGCTTATTCTCTTCAATATCTTTCTCAACCTATATTTTCATTTAATTTCATCACTTAAACTTTTCTAATACAAATTAATCTACACCATTTTTTCAATTTCAAAACTAATAAAATTCATTCTTCAAACAAAAATTTCAAAACCCTTACCAATTGTTCTCAATTCGCTGCATATATATATATATATGATGGAATGCTAGAGAGAAGAAGAAGAAGAAAGAGAGAGAAGGAGAGGAAAGAGACAAGGACCTAGCTAGCCACAAATCAGTTGGGTACAAATCATTAGTGTAATTGCTACAAATAAGCCTACCACATCATTTAAGCAAAACAATTGATTAAAATTTTGAGAAGTTCAGCATTATTCAAATTTAAATGGACTAATACAAACAAAGAGAAGACTTTTATTTCCATAATATAAGGTGGCGGCTGATGAGTCCATGGTGACTATTTAAGCCACGCACAAGTGATACGAGGACCCACCCTTTACATGGACATGATAATTAATATACATAATGCGTACATCAAATCAGATATTCATATATTAAACTGAACTCCTGGATCGATTCAGAGACCAAAATGAATTGTACATAGCATGAATAAGTATGTACATTCATGAACAATGGATTTATGCCTATGCTTTTGGTTCTGCATTTTTGTTTTGAAAAGCATGTCCAATACCAGGACTGTGCCCAGGAGCTGTTGGTCGAAAATCATCCTTCACTCCTGTCTTAAAATGTTCAGCTTTATGGCTATTATCAGCTACTAATTTGGATTTAGCATTTTGTTGGTCTTGAGCAAAAGAATGACCAACACCAGGGCTGATTCCTGGACTTGTAGGCCGAAAATCATCAGCTTTCTGGCTATTATCAGTTACTAATTTGGATTCAGCATTTTGCTGGCCTTGACCAAAAGAATGGCCAGCACCAGGGTTGATTCCTGGTCTCGTAGGCCGAAAATCGTCTAAACTTGTTTCCGAATCTCCAAAATTCATGGTAGGCGGTGGGAATATTTTTTTCTTCCCTTCAATGCTTTGGCGAGAGTTCATGCTACGACTTCCCTGCTTCTCTGTTTCTCTCATATCCAAGTTTACTTCATTCTTGTCCATGGACTTTATCTGCCTTCCTTCAGCAGAGGGAATTGCAAGGCAAGCAACCAGTGCAACAAGAATTAAATATTTGTACATGGATCTGATTTCTGCCATCGAGAGAGAACCTAGGGAAGAATTACTTTTAAAAGATTTCTTTCAAGATTGAATGAGAAGGATTGATTTTGGGCTTTAATTGCAAGAGACTTGAGGAAGGAGAGAGCTGGCTAAGCGATAGAGATTAGAAACCAATGCGGTGATAGTAAGTTGTGGTGTGCTTAGATATTTATAGACTTATAAAGTGAGCACTGTTATGGTTCGCAATCGCTAATTATTTCATAAACTAAATATGTGGCCGACATTAATATCAAATTGGACGGTTTATATGATACTAATTAATATTTAAAAGAATTCTCTCAATATCTTTACCTATATTGCATGAGAGATCTTCTGAAGATCTTTACCATATTTGCATTGCCATTCTAGTGTATGTACTTTTACTGATAATGATCTATTGACAATAGAAAAAATTTCATTGACTTGTCCTGGGATATAATTGCTAAATTCTTTCATTAATGGTTCTGCTGTAGAAAATAAGTTTTAATTATGATGTTTATGAAAAGCTTCAATAAGCTCCAATCTAATTGAAGAAAGCAAAGAGAAAACAGGGAGAACAGAGAGAAACAGATTTCATTGTAAACTGTTTCTCAGATTTTTCATTTCTTCAATTGCAAGAAACTCATCTTCCTTCTTTTATACAAGTGTTTGATGGATGCCATCTGTCCATCTTGTAACTGAATTAGTTAACATGATTAGCTGTTGTATACAACTATTTTGACTAAAAGAGTGAAGCCATCTTGATTTGAAATTACTTTATGCAATCATGTCAGGCTGAAAAGGTGAAAATGACTAACTTAGAGCGTTCGGTTTTCAGAAGACTTATGGAATCTTTGACGTTTCAATGTGCTACAATGCTCCTTTACATATATATTTGCAAAGCTGAATTTATTTTTCAAGGTTCTCAATCGATTCAATCAAATAGGTTTTTGCATATAGCGGTGAAGAGAGCTAAGAGGATTACTTCGTTTGGCATAACCAAAAGTTCATTAGCTAATCAATCTGGGCTCTCCCACCAACGAAATCAAATGCATCAAAAGAACATGGATTCTATGTACGATCCACTTACGAAGGTATAGTATTATATTTTGATGGTTCGTGTGCAAGTTCACAACCTTTTTATCGACAAACTCAAGTGAACTACATCTCTCCCAGCTGGGATCTGTCCTATGAGCCTTTTTCATTTTAATGGTCTTTGAAAACTTTCAAATGGGTTGAATGATTACTTAATTACTGTATACTTATTACTTAAAGTGGGAAATGATTATCAAAATATTTTTCTTCCTTTTTAGCAAGTTTTAATGGGCTCCTTTTTTCTTTTTCTTTTTTTTCCTTAATTCCCCATGCAAAGAGACGTAAAGTCGTTAGCGACTCACCTTGTATTTGGCCAAATTAACCAAGTATTTCGCCATCATTTAGAGACTAGTGGTGAACGAACCACTAGCTAAGGTGGTTCATAGCTACTACTAACTTGGGGCATCGCCATCCCACAAAAAATTTCTGTAATGACCTTTTTTAGTGTCAACCTTATGACTTAATTAGGTCAGCCCTCTGTCAAAAATTTCAATATCTTTTCAGGAGCATTAGCACGCGTTTCAATTCATTGAACAACTGTAAAATCGTATATTTGTGAAGTTTGATCGAAGAAAGTTGAGAGAAGAGGTCGAGCCTCGATCGAAGTCGAATTCAATGAATTTTGTTTTACCTGTTGCCAGGGGCAGCTGTCAACAAGTAAGACTTCCCCCAACCAAAAAAAAAAAAAAACTGTGTCAACAAGTAATATCTTGTAGCATGATTTATTAAAGAGACTCCACCTGGTCTGTGAGCCATGCATGACATGCTCTTTAACACTCTGCCAGAAACTTAATGAGAGATGTTTTAGTATACTGGGTTTAAATACGGCAACAACCATGCAAATTATAGTATAATTTTAAAGTATCTTCAATACTCTCATGAATTATGTTTTTTTTTTTTTAAAAAAAAAAAAACATATCATCAATGTTATGAGATTTATTTCTTACATAGTATAGATATCATTTGATAGACATTCAAATTGAAAAATTATTCTGCAATATTTTTATTTATTTCCATTTAATGTTTTCATATTTTCCATTTAATGCTTACATTTTTTTCTTTAACTTTCAATTAAATTTGAAAATTAAAATTAATTAATTATTAATTTACTAATATAACTATCTAACACACCCTTTATAAATAGATGGTCATGTTGACAATATCTATATATATATATATATTTTATCTTTGTGTTACCTAAATTTCACATTGATGAATAACAATTGCAGTGGAGAGGATTATTCTAACTCAATGTCTATTCATTTTATGTGATATGTAATTTTTTTTACAATCAATTAGAGCATTGGAGATGCTCTAATATTACTTGATAGATATATTGGGCCTTATGTATTCAAGCCGCGTTTGATATTGGTTTTGTGGAGTTAAAATTTAGTTATTTAATAATTTTTATATGAAAAAGATATTTGGTAAAACTTCATCGGAATAAAGATTTACTTTTAAAATCGTCATATACAAGTTAGACATGTATTTTAGACTGAGAGTGCTTATAAGAGTAAATATATATATATATATAATGATTTATTAATTTTCCCTCAAATTTGCTTATTATTACATGGGTTTGACTAAAATTGATGGTGTCTTTTTAGGTTATCTTTACCACCAATCGTAGCAACTAGAAAAACACCTAATGAACCACCATCCAATGTGAATTAGTGACAGAGTGTGTTCATATCAGTCCAATAATTACTCAAGTTCAGGGTGTCTTCATTATAAGTGGTATTTTAAAAAGGGGAAAAAAAAAAAGAGGAAAGGACAGCCATTGAATTGATATCTTTCCATTCTAAAAACTAGATTTTTCCTTCTATACTTTAAATAAGATTATATATTAAGTAATTCATTGAGTAGAGCAAATTTTCCTACAGCAACATGCTTTCTAAATTATTTTATAGATGGTTCAATTAAATATATTAAAATATTTCAGATCTGTAGATAACTTACAGAAAGTGATTTTAAAATCACATTTACTCTTTACACATATGATGTAAATTTTAATCCCTTGAGAGTAAACCGGATTGTCACGAAATGAAATATTGTTGTTTTTCAATGAACTTTTACTTTTAAAATTCACTAATTTTATGGTTGATTTTTAAAGTTATTTTAAAAAATATATAAAATAAAATTTCCATTGAGATGGAAAGAAAAAAAGAAAGTAAATCACAATCATCGATTATCAATAATGTTGATGGATCTCTAGTCTTTAAAAGCACATAATAAACATTGATGAGTTTGATCTATAGAGAAATTTTTAGAGAAACACTCTTAATTTTGATGAGTAATTGGCTCAAAGAAAAGAAAGATCCTGAATATAGCAAGACTCAGCAAGAGTCTGTGAAATGAGTGAACTTCAATCATTCTGAAACTATTATATAGTGCTCTGTTATATATTTTGCTTTACCACTTGACTTTCCACCCTGTAGTTTTGCATAGAGTAATCACACTGTTTACATACCACAGTTTGAGAAGCATGATCATTAATTTCAACACTAAATATTTAAACCGGTTTTAAACTATTGAATCGTTTCTTAATTTTAGTTTTATTGTATAAATTCACAGTTAACAAGTGATGAAAGAAATTAACTGCATTTTCATTTTGTGAAAATTAAATAATTTGGCAAGCATTTTCCCTCTCTTTTGTTAGTATTACTGAATTAATAATTTAAGTTTTATTATCACTTAGAAGTGAAAATTTTCTATTTTATCCTTAATAAATGTCACGAACAAAGACCATATATCCGGAATGACGACCATGTATCTCAAACACATGATCACGTATCTTGAATAAAAATCACATGTCTTGAACATATGACCATATGCCTGGAGCACATGCCCTCAATTCAAACAAAAAACATACTTCATTTTTTTTAATCATGAAAATCACCTGCAACTCCTCATCTATAGCTTCCTTAAAAAAATTTTATATTCAATTTTGTCATCTACACTCATCTAATACAAGTTCATCTTAATTTTTCATCTCAAATTCCCTAGAAAACTAAAACTCCAATTTCAACAAATTCAAAATGCAATTTAAGTCTAACTTGCCATGGAACTCACCATTGCAGCTGGAGTGTAACTCACCACTGGAATCCCTTTTCCCTCTCATTGAAGTACCCTTGATTTTGGTGTTGAGCCGTCACATTTTCCTCTCTCCCACTCTCATTTCTTCGTTTCTGTTGACAGTGACAATATTATTGTTTCGCTTTATATTGAGGGCAAGTTTGTCCCAAACCTAAATTAGATTCCATAAATTCTCTAAAAAAAAGAAAATTAGGTTCCTTAAAAAAATCTAACCATTAGTTTGATGACAATGATAAAAATCACTCAATATAAAGAATGCTCATGAAAAAAAAGAACTTTTTGCTTTTCAATAGGATTTTCATTCTCTTTAGTAAGGGCAAATTAACCAATTTTTTTTTTTTTAATTATTAAGTTACCAATAAATTTCAAATCAACCTTATATTCAAATCAAAGTTTTCGTTCAACTCATTAATTGAGATTATCATGTAACCTCCTTCAATTCAGAGAATTAAACTTCATGATTTTCCTTTTTTTCCCAAATTAATTAATAAATTATCATCAGAATTAATGATGTCGTGAGGAACATAGTATTGATGCAGTCGTCATAACGGCACAATACTGTATGCACTCAATTCCTTAGCCGCAATCTTTAAAATAAGAACTAAGCACCACCAAAATAGTCAGAAAGGTCGTGGTTAAGTCAAACCACCAAATATAGCCCACCAACCCCAAAACTCTACAGTCGACTCAACACCACTCTTTTCCTTTGCCACTAGCAAAATCCTTTTCACAAATTTGTTTGGATCGAACAAGTCAAACCAAGCAAATGATGAACCCCAAAGTGCATCATTTAAATTGAAACTCCAATTACAATGGAAGTCTATGTCAAGAATCTTTGAAAAAGGGATGAAGTGTGGTTGGCTCCATCAGTCGGGGAGCAGCCTCAGTTTCCTCCCACTAATATTTTTATCATTGAATAATTAGTGCCAATTAACTGTGTAATTAATTATCAAGGAAAGAGAGTTTGATTCTCTTTGTTGTGCACTTGTGCTAGGCTGTAGTGCACGAGTGACATGGTTAATCAATTTTCAATGAGAAAAAGCCACGCTAACGTGGGTAAGAAATACGAGTGATGGTGACGGCTGGAAAGACAAAAGGATCTCCTATGTTGCTTTGGCCGCTTGCATCAATCTTTTTTCTTTAAAAAAAAATTCTACAAATGGCTAAAATTAAAGTGACATTCCAATTCTATGTTTATCCTCTCCTAGTTTAGGTAATTGTGCATCTCCCTATCTATTTTAATATCAGAAATTCAATTATTATAAAAAGTATTTTATATGTATAGAAAGTATTATCATCTTATTACAAGAGTAAAGGTTTGGTCATATAACTTTATATGTAAGGTTGACAATTCCACTCACAAATTTTGAACCCCGTGGATTCTCCCATAATGAGCGGGTGTAAATGTGAGATTCCACACCCTATGTGGGTTTCGGTTTGTGAGCAAGCCCCACAAAAATCTGCACCAAGCCCCTTGAACCCATGAATTAAATGATAGATATTATTTGTTTCTATAAAAAATTTATGCTAAAAATTTTGTAATTTGTTACAAGAAAATTAAGCTCAAAATGATGTATTTTATTATGAATTTGAAGATATATCTAATTTTATTATACATTGGCTTTAAAAACTTTTAGTAGAATTTTGTGGGTTGGTGAGAGAACTGTGGGTTTCCATCTGAACCTGAATCCACAAAATTTTACAGGTGCGGGTGTACAATAATTTGAAAAAAAAAAAAAATTGTGGATGCGAGTGCATATTTTGCTAAATCTATATAAATCTGACCTGTTTTCATTTCTATTTACAAATAGTAATTGATTTTGACATATCTTGATCCCTAGCCTGTGTGGACTTAGATATTTAGATCGTGTAAGTAACAATTGTTCTTAATAGATCTCTAACCCGGTTGAAGTAATTTTTTTTTTTTTTTGAAAAAAGAGAAAGCATTGTTACAACACCATTACTTCGAAATACCAGTACTGCAGTCAGACAAAAAAATTACATCCAATTTACGAACATATATAAGACATAATTAAGTAATTATGTAATACACTAATATTTTGATAGTGATAACAGGCTTACTTGATTACACATTCAAAGAAGAAAAAGATTAGAACCTTCTTGAATTACGGTTCGACACTCAAAATAATCTCTCCTCATCGTTCCATTTAAATGACATTCACAATAAATAATTGTAACAATTCTTGACAGTTTATAAATTATTTTTTTTGATGGTGCTTCATCAGCAGTTGATTTCCTGTATAGTATAAGTTTGAAGATCTGATATTATCTCTTTTGTTAACGTAACAAAAAAATAGTCTAAAACCATAGTTGTATTAACACAATGTTAATATTCAAGACTAACTTTCTTAACACAATATATCAAAGTCGTCTTTAGATCTCAAGTCCCGCTCTTTCTAATTCATGCTCTCTGACCGTGCCAAGGAATGTTACTCAGAATCAATCCTTGGGGCTTTTTTCTCCCCTCTTTAGGCCGCTATTATTTTTCTACATTAATTTAAGATTTTACTATTATACATGATTTGTGTAGCAATAGATAAGTATTTTAGAAATTGCAATTTTTTTAAAAAAAATTAAAATTTTCTTTTCTGGTTTTTATTTCTTTTTTTTTTTTGTTTTGTTTTTGTTTTTGGTTTTTTGTTTTTTTGACTCGTAGAATCCATTGGCAATGGATGCATAAAATTAAAAGGGTGAAATAAGCATATATTAATTTCCTGTCTTTAACCTCCAGACAATTTATTAACTTCCATTTTCATAATATAATTTAAATGTATGCATAGAGAGTGGCAATATTTCCACCCCTCAAAAATTGTATGTAAACCTCAATTTAGCATTTTTTTTTTAAATATACAATATTACCCTTGAATAAAATGACTAAAAGTGTAAATATTTTATAAGTACACTCACCAATTATTAATTAAAATATTATTTACATCATAAACTCTTTTTATTCTTTCAATTTCTAATTTTTCTCTTTGTTACTATTTCAAACTCTAACTTTTCTCCATCAAAAATTAAAAATTCTCTAATCATTTATGTAATCCTAATTTAATCATCTAAAATATTGTCAAACATTAATTCAATCATCATATCAGTATTTTCTATTTTCTCATCAGATTTTCTCACAAACCAAACAAAAAAAAAAATCACTTATTTCTTCTAATCTCTTCTTCATATCAATAAACAAGTAAAATGATATGCTTCAAATCATTCAAGAATTACAGATCTAAATTGATATTTATAATTCATCATTAAAAAAATGTTACTTAAGGTTCTATAAAATTAGCCGGTAATCATTCATGCGAGTTTTGTAATATAAATGAAAAATTAAGGTTTGAAAGAGTAAAAAGAGTTTATGACTTTAATCATAAAAATTAAAAAGGGTTCATCATCAAACCCTAACTCTAATCATTTATGCAAGTCTCCAATCATTCATGCAATCCTAATTTAATTAAAAATGTAAGTCTTATGAGATAAATGAAAAATTAGAGTTTGACAGAGTAAAATAATAAAATAGATATTATTTTATACACAAATCTCTAATTAAAAAAATTAATGTATTGAATGAATTTGTATTAAATTATTTGCTTAGTATAGGTTTCGTTTCATATACAATGAAGGTGTTAAAAAAAAAAATTAAATGGTAGATAGAAATTTCCTAACAAGTGACAACAAAATAATTTATACTGGATCTACTTTTAACACATATTATAGTTTGTTTGTGGTTAACTTTCGGTTGTATATACAAAAATATACAATAAAATTAAAAGAAAAAGTTAATCTTGGTATTAAGTGGGGTTTATAAATAAATTTAAAAATAAATTTTTTATTAGGTGTGCCAAAAAAAGGGGTGCACATACCATTTTTGAGAGGTGGAAACATTGCTCCTCATTCATAAATCCACTAGTATTATTGGTTGTTTGTCAAGATTTATCGAGATTAAATAATATGTGTGGTTCTCATAGAAGTCTGTTGGGATCTACCGTAATTAAATATACATGATTTATCAAGATTAAATACTATGTCTAGTCCAAAAATTCACTCCCACAACACAATGAGAAATCTAGGGAAAGTGCATTAAACACTTGAACTACAAATGTATAAAGTTTTCATGATTGGTGTTTTCTATGTGTTTTTAATAAATAATACATATGGATAGCCTTATAATCCAAAAGACTAGTCTATAAGAATGGACATCATTGATAGATACACCCTTCTTTTGGATTTTATGTTTTTAGTGTGAGATTTGTCTCCTCATCTTTTTTTTATAAGTAGAACTCTCTAACATCCGTCTTTACGTACAAGCTCAAGTTATCTTTTGATTAGCCACCCATTTTTCTTTTTATTTTCTCTTGAGTTGTCTTTTGGCAAAATTTGGCCCAATTTCATCATCACATTTGTCCAAGGTTTTGATACTTACTGAAGTTTTCGTAATTGGTGTTTTTTTTTTTTAATTGTGTTTTTGAGAAAATATTCAAATATTATAAATAGATAGTCTTACAATTTAAAAGTCTAGTCTATTAGACTGTAACATTCATTAGTATATATATCATTCTCTTAAGATTTATGTTTCAAATATATAATTCATTTCATCTTCTTACTTCGCTGTGGGATTCTCTAACAAAGTGAATGTAATTAACCTTATGTTACATATAATAAAATAAATCTACAAAATAATTAGGCTGACAGAAACATGCATGTTAACAACATTCTTAAACCCTGACAATAAACTCTAACTCTCAAAAGTGCAATATATATATTCTTTAGCAACCTCTCCATCAGCATGCAATATTTGTGAGGAAATTGACAAAAATAAAAGTGGTGTCAATCCCACATTGGAAACAAACAAAAGTGGATGGTATTTTGAAGATTATAAAAAGAGTACAAAGCCTGATCAAATCTACCCAATCAAATATACTTTGAGTATTTTATTTTATTCTAGTTAAAATTTCTTTCTTATTTTTTTTATTTAGAGTGTAAAAAAGTGTAAGTCAGTGTATGCTTTAGAGAGTGTGGGTGTATTGAGGTTGTAGGTTGTAAGAGAATAATCTGTGTGATTATAAGAATTTTTCACATAGTGAAGTTCTCTCTAAGGGTCATGGTTTTTTTCTTGTTTTAGAGTTTTTCATGTAAATTATTATGTTGTGATGATTGTTATTGTTTTCTATTTTATTTATTTGTTATCTTTGATATTCTTAAGGAGATAGCCTTTTAGAGGAGGTCTTGAGAGGTAAATTTTTCCCAATAGTATTGTTCGTACATGCTACATTTTCCTACGAGCTACATCATGGAGTTGCGTATATAAATCTGAGGTAAAATGAGTTCATTTTACGTGTGATAAAAGCTTGCATGTTGTCACATTTGGGAATATCATTTAGCATGGTTACTTCGAAACAATATCAGATTGGATAAAAGAGGTGAAACTTAAACTGGCTGGAAATAAATAAATAGGCGAACTAAGTGAGATTGTGAGAAACGGCAAACTTACGATATTGAATAGATGCAAGCAGAAATACAAATATTCTGTACATATATAACATCCTAAACAGAATTACAATATTCATTACATGAACTGAAATGCGAATAGAAGAGTACTATCGTTTTTTTAACATAACCATATAAGATTTATTTGTACCAACTAGTTGCCCTAGTTTTGAAGGGAATGGCCAACACCGGGGCTATGACCTGGAGCTGTGGGCCTGAAGTCATCTACGTGTCTTGGTGGCGGAGGTGGCAAAGTCTCACCCACTGCCACACTCGGTGCTTCGGGTGGGGACACCAAATTAGCATTTGCTGCCACTTCAACTGCGGGAAACACATAACCATGCAAGTTATTATTGTGCTTAGCATTATTGATCTTTCTTGTTTCCTTCTCAAGCGTTTTGTTTTGAGCTTGAAGCTTTAGAAATACATTCTTTTTCCCTAGCTTCAAATGCCTTCCATGGATAAATTGAATTTCTTGGGCGAAGATCAGCACAATGAGAAGACAAGGAAAGATAAATCTTTTGTTTTGGGCCATGGCTGAAGGGACACAGAGATCAAGATATTCAACAACTAAGCAAGGAACTTGGTATAGAGATAGATAAAGAAGCGGACCCTATAAGAGCAATAGAGGAAGCAACTTGCTTATTGAAGAAAAGACTGCAAAACAGCTCAGGTTAATTGGAAGTAGTAAGCAAGTTGTGTGCTTCGACCCTTCCCTGTCCTTGGTATTTATAGAGCTTCTATTCTATTGGAACCATATGAAATTCTTTGGTGCTAATCATTAATTAGTAAAAGTGGCTTTAGTTGAATTATGTTGCAAATTAATGAATATGACATTGGCTTAATAAATTGGTACAGGCCATACCTAAGCTTCTTGATTCTTTAGGTCACTTAGACTGTCGCACATGCACTTTGTCTACTGAACTTAAAGGTCAACCTACCTGCATGCTTGCTAAAATTTTGTTCTATTATTATTAGGGATATTGAGAAATTATCCCCAAAAAAATAAACTAATCTGACTCTAGTCCCGCTTTTTAAAATATTGCGTAAGCGCCCTTCCCCCCCCACTGCTATCACTAATGGGATTTAAATTAAAGGGTAAAATCGTAAATGGACAAGTTGATTTATAATTTTAGTAGAAAAATTAAAATATTATACAAAATTAATGTTATATAGAATATTAATTAATAAAATAAAAAATAAAAAATACCAAAAAAAAAAAAAGAATAAACTATCCTTCACCCAGTCCACTTAAAAACATCACCCACCACCGGACCACCTCCAAACACCATCTGCAAATCCAGACAACAATAAAACCATCAAAATAACCACCCTAAATTTGCCTTACAATAACTCTAAAGGATATTATTAAAATATTTTAAAAATGAAATTAATGTGAAATCATTCATCTTTTTCTTAAAAAATGGGGTCAGTAATATTATTTTTTGTTTTGGAGATCGTATAGATTTTTTTCCTAAACTTAAATACTACTACTTTATCTGCTTCTCGTCGGTGATCTCTATTGTGAGGTGACTGTTGGTCGTCGGCTGCCAAACACCCTCACACGACCAGGCACCACTCAAGAACATCTCCTCAAACACCTCCAAAGCAACCAAACACACTACAACAATCATCAAAACCTCCTAAAATTATCACCAATTTCTCTAATTTCCACAAAACCACCCCAATTGTTTCCATGACCATCACCACCACAAAATCTCAAATATCAACTGACTTTTGCCATTGCCGCAACCGCACGACACAACGAGCTCTAAGGCCCGACAAATCTAGCTGCTAGAAGGAGATTAAGAAGGAGATTGCAACCGCAGAAAGGGAGAGAAAGGGAGGTTTAAGAGAGAGAAAGTAAAGGTTCTCCGATCTTCTATTCAAGTAAGAGAGTAGACAAAAGGAGGGTGAGATAGAGGGAGGATGGAGAGAAGAGACAGATCACCAGAGACAAAGCCCAAGCTGTAAGGACAGCTCAGACTCAAGCTCACTCTTCAGCCTTAGTTCAACTCAACAACATCAGCAGCTTAAATCAATTATCAGCTTGGCTTACTTAAGCTCAAGCTTAGAACCAAAAGAAGAGTGGCCCTCCTGAAGAGCTTGACATAAAGCTTGATAACAGAAGATTGCAGAATGCTTGCACAGAGTTTACGTGTCAAGCAAGCAAGTGCTGATGATCAAGATTAGTTGGGAATTAGTTATTAATCTAAGGCTAAGATCATTTCAGTTATAATTGTAAGGCTGAGATTTAATCTTGTAACAAGTATATAAATGTATATGTAAATCATTCAATGAGAAAAGTTTTCAACAATTCCTCTTGATTTTTCTCTCAATAGCTTGATAGCTTCCACCATTGAAGCAGAGCTCGAACCGGACTCTGCTTCCTTGTTCACACTTCAATCAAACCTCCAATTTCACACAAGCAACGAATTTCTTCAGTCTTTACGGAAGATATAAAATAACGGAAGAGAAAGAAAAGGGAGAGAAGAGGTGAAGGTTTCTTTTTTAATATTTAATTTTCTTTGTTATTCAACTTTTATATTTTATTTTAAATATAAATTTATTATTTTTTAAAATACAAATATAGTACGCTATGTTTTTAGCCTTGACTTCAACAGTTAACTTACTGAATTTCAGGGCAAGATAGGGATTTCATATATTTTTAGTAAGGGCAGTGCAATAATTGTACGAATTTATGGTATGATAGAGTTTCATATAGTTTCATTACGGGATAGTTGACAAAACCCTCTCAGACTTCTCTCTTAATCCAAAAGGATTTTGTGATATGTTAAAAATCTATATGTAATTTTGAGGGTTTTTATTTTTTTATTTTTTATTTTTGAAAATATTTTGGAAACCTTTCAATTTATAGGGTGGCTTAACAAAATTTCGAAGCATATGCAACTGTTGTTCTTCAAACAATTTCTCCTTGCATTGCACAAAACAAACACAACTTCTAAGGCATTCCATATCTCAACTAGCTTTCAGAACCCCTTGTCATTTCTTCATAACAGAACACAATCACAAACAAAATAAATATAACATATAAAATAATACTTTGTTAAATAAAAACGATACTTTATTAATTTTTATTTTTGTAGGAGAGGGGGATTTTCAAAATATCCCTTATTATTATTATTATTATTATTATTAAATTGTAGAATAAACGTTTCAAATTTTTATGTGAAATGACATTTGGTAGGACTTTGAACTCCCACAATTAATATAGATGGGCAGGTACACAACCACATCTACTAGGAGATATATTCCTTGTTAATATATATGTCGTGATGCATTTATCAGAAAGTTCATCACATTAAAAATAATTATAAATGTTATTGACCGGTATGTATGTAAAATAATTCAGAGAATTATTATTTTTTTATATAAGAAGTGATATATATATAGTTTATACAATTCTTTAATTTTCAACTTGCAAAAATTTTTCATTGCATAGTTTAGAGATACTTAGCAAACTAATTTTGTAAAACGTTAATCTCTCTCTCACATATTCATATACTCTATATGTCTCACACATGCATATACATATATATATATATACACTCTGTCGCTCTCTTCTCCCTGGCATATACTTGTTTTTACTCTGAGCCTGGCATCCGTTCACATGTAATTTAGCTTAGCTAGGGTACTAGGATAGTCATTGATCATCAATCTGCATGTCTCATGGAGTCACTTGTATCCCGTCTTTTCCTATACATTAATGCCTACCTACAAACTGAAGATCCAGGGAAGATCTTGTAGGGCGACCCATAAACTTGATGGAGTGAACTAATTTTAAGAACCGTCCATTTACTTCAATGCTGTGATCATTTCTTTCAAAAAATTAAAAATTAAAAAGCTGTGATCATCAACAGCTGGAGATATAATATACTTTATGCGTATATAATTTAACATATTTTAACATAATGTTGTAGGTACGATTTCCTAGACTCTGTTATAAAATGTTGGAAATTGAACTCATATAATAATATTCTTAGTCCCCACTATGCACACATATTTTTAAAGCATTTTTTGTCTTAAATCTTTTGTTGTTCTTGATCTCTACTTTATTTCTTCACTCACAATTAAACATATACGTTGCATATATCATTTCAGACCAGAGATGGTGCACGATCAGCTTTCCAACTAGAAGCCCTGTTTGTGATTTGTGAATCTGATTAATTTTTTGTTATGTTTGCAGCAGGTTTATGATTTAACTTCCTAAGTCTTTAGCAGCCAGACATACTGTGTTGACCTTGTCGACCCTTCGAAAAGTTATTGTGGCTGCAAGCATTGCTTTACAGAAGAGATGGAAATTAAGAAAACCAACTTCAAATACAGTTGTTGCCATTTCTTAAATCTGCTGAAGGCACGAAAAAATGGTTACAGTTGTCACAATTTTCAAAGTCTTTAGTACGTCGCATGTGTAGTCTATAGAATCGTGCAATATATATAAATGTACGCACATGACTGATCAAGGCTACATTCTAAGTATATATATATATATATATATATATAGATAATTTTTCTTATATTGACCAGTGTGTGAGATGCAACATGCTAAATTGCTAATACGCAACCATATACATTTCCATTTGAACTTGAGCTTAGAAAGCTATTCTATCTGTGGCCTGTGGGTTTTCTTAGAAATGCTGAATAACAAAATACTAGATGCCCCATTCTATCGACTACAAATCATTCTAATCTCTACTGGGTTTTAAGATGCAATTGAAAAGTCTTAGCAAAAACACAAAAAGAGACACATCTTCTCTTAGGTCTTAGCAAAAGCACCTCCCCATTAATCAAGGTAGTAAGAGTTTAATTCCTGCCAAATATATTTTACATGTGTAGATAGTTTTCTTTACTTATTTTGTTATCTTTAGATTATAGAAATAGATATCTAGACTGCTTAACTTGTGATTAATTAATGTCAATAGATCTTATATGAGTAGTTTTCTCTTATTATTATGAAAATTATTATATCTTGATTATAGAAATAAATATCAAGGCCACAAGGCTAAGAATTGATCTCAGCAAGTCCTCAATTATGGGTGGAGATATTCCGGTAATATAAGTTGTGGTTGATTTCTGTGGGTCTAACAAATCTCTAACGAAAAATAAATAAATAAGGAGCTCAATGGGATGTTGACAAATAATGTATCTATGATCAATAACAGGACAAATGAGGGCTCAACTGGATGTTGAGAAAGAAAAGATATGCACGCATGGAAGCCCATCATTCCCTGTCGCAGCCGAAGTAAGTGGTCCAGATCTCATACAATATAATGAAAGATATTGAGAGGGTTCTTTTAATAATTAATTAGTAGCATATAAAACGTAATGTCGGCCAGTTTGGAATATTCCCACCTCCCACCATGAGTTTTGGAGATTCCAAAGCAGGTTATAAAGATTTAAAGACAACTTTCAGCCTAAAACTCCAGGAATCAGCCCTGATGTTGGCCGTTCTTTTGCTCAAGACCAACAAAATGCTGAATCCCAAAAAAATAACATGAACTTCTTCTTTTGAGAAAGATATTCATTTTTTCAGTTCAAAAGCCACACTTTAACAGTTCTTATGTACGTCTTGGTGTATATATATCTTATACTTCCATTTTTTATTACAACTTTATTTCGTATAATTTTTTAAAATAATGTAGTCTAATTATAGAATTATAAAAGATCTGACCAGAATAAGAACTGTACAGAATCCAGCTGTATACAAAAAGTTAAACTGTTTGATCAAAAGACTAAAAGAAAACGAAGAGGTGGCTCTGCTTATTTGAGTGCTAATACTGTTAACAGGAATTATATATTAAGAAAAGAAATAAAGGAACTGGCGGTTGAGGTGGGCTTTCATGTGCATTATTTATTGCAGACCTTTCGCCGGCTGGGACCTGGGAGAGTTTTCTCTTCTGTGTTCATAGTTTTATACTTTGAAGATACTTTGATGCTTTAGTACTATTGCTACCTATAAAAATCTAAAGTAAGCTTTTGCGTAACCTTTAATGTTCTAGTCACAAATTAATCTCAAACCTACCATCACTTTCAAAAACGCTTGTAATAAATGAACCACTTCTGTTTATCTATTATATTTTCATATACATGTACATATTTACATAAATCCTAGGCATGAATAATTGCATATACATATACATAACTGTTAGTTGTCATCAAACCAAAAAATTTAAGCTGATAAGAAATTATTTTACTATAATATTTAAGACGAAATTAACATATGACACGTCATCTCACATGTAATGTTGACAGATGACAAATGACAGACATATGTTAAATGCCTTCTACCATATAACATGTGTAATAAAAATATTTTCAAATAAAGGGAGGGAGAGAGAGTTTATACTAGATACCTCCAAACTTTAATATCACATTAGTTACTATCAAACCCAAAAGTTTAAGCTAATAGAAAATAGTTTAACTATAGTATTTAAGACTTAAAGTTGACGCATGACAATAACTATGTAACTGAATAATTGTATATTTCTTGAACAAATGCACATACACCATCTAACTCAGCATTTTTTTTTTTTTTTTAAATTTGTGGTTATATAAATCATATAAAACGTACTAATTCTCCAAGTATACATTAGAAAACCCACATATGAAGCTAAAGAAGATAGGAATGAACTCAACATCGAAAATTTAAAAGGAATTAAAATAGCATATATCATAAAGGCTGTCACAATTCAATAACCTAGTCTTTTAGAGTGAAAAAATTTGAAAAATCCCCTAAAATGAAAATAATATCACTTACAACCGAGATAGGACATTAGTGGTGCAGTCTAGAGAACTACTCTTAATTGGAGGGATCCACCCACACGAAGGTGGAGGGGAGATCCACACGAGGATGGAAGATCAACCCACACAAATGGTAAGAGACCTATTATTATTATTATTATAAGTATTATTATATTATATCATATATAAATTTGGATTTTTACGGGATGGGGTGTCGAACCCATGTCTCTTACAAAGGGAGGTATGGGGGTTGCTGGTGCCAACCAACAACGCTAGCAACCAATGACTACTTTGAGGATACTTTGATCTTTATTCTTTACTATTACTAATAGTGACTCACTTTTGCCCGATATAGTCAACTTTTGCATAAATATAATATTTAAAATTTTTTCTAGTTATAAATTAATCTCAGAATTGCCATCGCTGTCAATAACGTTTGTAATAAATGGACCACTTCTACCTATATATATTTTCCAAATGATGCATGTGAGGACATACTACTAAATCAATTTCATCTTGTCTCGATAAACATATTTACCACTTTAATTAATTTCTTCTTTAATAATAACACTTCTATTTTTTAAAAAAAAAAATTAATGGATAATAAAAGGAAGACTTTTGTGTCTAACTGAAAGAAATATCTATTGATTATGTTGTTTTCAAAAAAAAAAAAAAAAAAAAACAATTGTATAAAATTTTATCATGTTATTTCCTTATTCATACCTTGAATGTTTTTATTTTATTAGGGCACATACTAAAGAAAAGCTTCATAGCATGGTAAAGCCAAAGGTTGTTTCTCTTCTTTCACATCAAGCTTTAAATGTTGAGAAAAGTCTAAAAAGCCCTTGAAATGGTAAATAATCTCTATTACCTCAACTTTTTAAAATATTAGTAAAAAAATTCCCTATCGTCAGAAAGTGATTTTCATCTAAATTTTTAATAGTTTTATGACAAAAATAGTAAAAACTCAAATACCCTAACTAAATTGAAAAATTAAAATATGAAAAACAAAATAAATTAATCAATTACCAAACTACCCTTTCATAACCAAAATAAAAAAATAAAAAATAAATTTTTTTGAATTTATAATTAAATTTATATAAAATTAAATAAATATTACAAAAGTGGAGATTTGACGAAAATTTCATATTGAACCAAAATCATCATCTAGAATCAAAATCCAAAATATTAAAAACAAAAAAAATGACATTAAAAAAATTGAAAACAAACCCAAGCATTTTGGCTTGTTGAAGGACAAACTCGGGCACCATCCAACACACACCATTCATAAAAAACCAACATCACACAATGTCTATTGTCAAACCAAAAATCCACAAAAATTAATCCTAAACCAACAAAAACAATATGAATAATACTAATCCAACAACACCAAATTATAAAGAACAAAACAAGCTAATAAAACAATAAATTGAACAAACACAAACCTGATTTTTTTTCTTTTCCTCTCACACAAAATTCATCAAACACATAATCTTCAACAAATAAGCCATAACCACTTTTTTTCCTCTCACACACAAATAACACCAAAACCTCAACAAAAACCAATCAAAATGAAAAAAAAAATAAATAATATTCCAACACCAACACTGATTTTTGGACAATAACAATGACTTTTTTAGCTTTGCTAACACCAACACCGATGTTACCTTTCTTGTCACCAACCATAACAATAGCTCTAAAATGCAATGACTTCCCTCCTTTGACCACCTTTGTCACTCTTCTCACCTATACCATTCTCTCTTTGAATCTGTCTTTGACCTTCTTCTTCTTGGTCGTTCCCAGCCCACTTGTCTTATTCACTTTGGAGTCTATCGTATAAATGTCATTACCTAGAAGGCTAACTCTTGTATAGGCTAGCTCGTAGAGCTCCTCATAGGCAGTAGCAATCTCGTCCTCATCCTTCTCCAGCAGTTTGTTGAAGGAGAGTAGAGGGACATAGCCCTTCGGTAAGGTTGGTGGGTCGAAGACGACATCATTATTGTCATCAATGGCATTATTGTTGAAGAAGTTCAATGGTGATGGTGGTTGGGTGAGATGAGAGAGAGAGAGAGAGAGAGAGAGAGAGTAATTGTGAGGGAGATTGATGAAGACTTTTGCTTTATTTTTTAAAAATTTTTAAAATTTTATTTAACTTTTTTAATTCAATCCAACTAATCCCAATTTAGACATGTAAAGACATTGACGATAAACCTTCAAAATTAACGGATCTATTAGTTCATTGATGGATTTACGATATCATTTAACAATTGTCCCATTTTAGCTATTATTTTTAATACCCAGCGTAGTTTGATATTATTTTTAATTTCGAGGTTAAAATGATAATAACCCTTAAATGTTCCTTAGCATTGGTGAGCACAGAGCCTTAGATGCCATTCTTATCTTTCCTTTCTGCAATTTTAGGTTTCTTATAGTTTTCATGAGGGTAATCAAGTGGTAGATGCTCTTTCTTCAAGAGCTTTTGGCTATTCCACAAAACCTGGCTGTGGAATGCACCTTCTTTATGTACTCTAATTTTGGAGGATATACTTGGTAGATATGGTTTATCGTTTTTGGTGTTGTCCATTTTTCGAGATTGTTGTTTTATTTTTTCGAGTTCCTTTTTTTTTTTTTTTAATAAATGGCACTATCAATTGGGTGGGTTTTGGTCCTATCACCAAATTATTATTGAGTTCTAATACCATTTATTATAGGTTTTGCATAAAAGTGTCCATGTATATAAATTGAAAAAAAAAAAAGAAAAAAAGAAAAAGAGTTTTAGTCTAAAAAGAATGTATGCAACAAGAGATTTTTTTTTTTTTTTTTAATGAAGGCTGAAATGTTAGAATTTGAAAAGATGATAAAAAGAAATGTATTCTACTCATAAAGACGATTCCAACAATATATTATGGGCCTAAATTCGACATTGTTCGCCCCGTTAAAACTTTTCAAAAATGTTCAATATTAGTCCCATAGGTTCTAAACAAAAAATTATAGGTCACAAAATATTGCAATTTTAAAGACAAAAGGGAGCTTTATTAATTTTCTCTTCAATATCTTTCTCACCCTTTATTTTTATTTAATTTCAATACTTAAACTTTTCTAATACAAATTAATTTACACCATTTTTTTCAATTTCAAAACTAATAAAATTCATTCTTCAAACAAAAATTTCAAAACCCTTACCAATTTTTCTCAATTCAATGCATATATATATGATGGAATGATAAAGAGAAGAAGAAGAAGAAAGAGAGAGAAGGAGAAGAAAGAGACAAGGACCTAGCTAGCCAAAATTAGTTGGGTACAAATAATTAGTGTAATTGCTACAAATAAGCCTACCACATCATCTAAGCAAAACAATTGATTAAAATTTTGAGAAGTTCAGCATTATTCAAATTTAAATGGACTAATATAAGCCAAGAGAAGACTTTTATTTCCATAATATAAGGTGGCGGCTGATGAGTCCATGGTGACTATTCAAACCATGTACAAGTGATACGAGGACCCAGCCTCTACATGGATATGATAATTAATATACATAATGCGTACATCAAATCAGATATTCATACGTTAAACTAAACCGATGGATCGATATAGAGACCTAAATGAATTGTACATGGTATGAATACATATGTACATTCATGAATAATGGATTTATACCTATGCTTTTGGTTCTGCATTTTTGTCTTGAAAAGCATGTCCAATGCAAGGACTGTGCCCAGGAGCTGTTGGTTGAAAATCATCCTTCACTCCTATCTTAAAATGTTAAGCTTTATGGCTATTATTAGCTACTGATTTGGATTTAGCATTTTGTTGGTCTTGAGCAAAAGAATGACCAACACCAGGGCTGATTCCTGGACTTATAAGCCGAAAATCATAAGCTTTCTGGCTATTATCAGTTACTAATTTGGATTCAGCATTTTGTTGGCCTTGACCAAAAGAATGGCCAACACCAAGGTTGATTCCTGGTCTCGTAGGCCAAAAATCATCTAAACTTGCTTCTGAATCTCCAAAATTCATGGTGGGCGGTGGGAATATTTTTTTCTTCCCTTCAATACTTTCGCAAGAGTTCATGCTGCGACTTCCCTGGTTCACTGTTTCTCTTATATCCGAGTTTACTTCCTTCTTGTCCATGGACTTTGCCCGCCTTCCTTCAGCAGAGGGAATTGCAAGGCAAGCAACCAGTGCAACAAGAATTAAATAGTTGTAGATGGATCTGATTTCTGCCATTGAGAGAGAACCTAAGGAAGAATTACTTTTATGGTGTGTTTACTTCATTGAAGGAATCGGAATAGAAATCAGAATGATTTGGAATCGGAATGACTTGAAATCGGAATGAAGTATTGGAATCAGAATAAGTTATTTACATCAACTGTAGAAATCAGAATCGGAATCAGTAGTATTCCTATTAAACTGTTTACTTTGCTTTGGAATAAGAATGAATTAATTATAAGTTACAAAAATATCCATAATTAAAATTATGGATTAATTATAATAGTGTGCAATTTTTGTTATAATATGTATTTTTTTTAATATCAAATAAAAAACTATATATTATAATAAAAAAACTGTATATTATTTTAATAATCCACTAACCTAGTGTGTAATTTTTTATTATAATATGCCGTCTTTTTTTTAAAAAAAAAAATATCAAATAAAAAACTGTATATTATAATTAAAAAAAAAAATCTGCATATTATTTTAATGGTTCACTATGATAATTAAGAAATTGGTAATGAAAAGTCAATAGTGTGTAGTTTTTTATTATAATATGTAGTTTTTTTTTTTTAATATCAAATAAAATAGTTTTTTTTTTTTTTTTTAATTTTTAAAGAATGGTATAAGAGACTTTTTATTCTGACAAAGGGAATGGGAATGGGAATGAGAATGAGATTCTCAAGTAGGTTGGGGGGAATGAGATTCCCATTTCACAACCCTAAATTCATGTGGGGCCTACATTTTTATTCTTATTATGGAATGAATTTTAAACAAATAAACACAATCAATTAATCACATTGTTCATTCTCATTCCCCACTCCATGAAGTAAGCACACCATTAAAAGATTTCTTTCAAGATTGATTGAGGAAGATTGATTTTGGGCTTTACTTGCAAGAGACTTGAGGAAGGAGAGAGTTGGTTAAGTGATAGAGATTAGAAACCAGTGCGATGATAGTAAGTTGTGGTGTGCTTAGATATTTATAAAGTGGGCACTGTGATGGTTCACAATCGCTAATTATTTCCTAAACTAAAAATGTGGCCGACATTAATATCAAATTGGACAGTTTATATGATACTAATTAATATTTAAAAGAACCCTCTCAATATCTTTGCCTATATTGCATGAGAGATCTTCTGAAGATCTTTACCATATTTGCATTGCCATTCTAGTGTATGTACTTTTACTGATAATGATCTGTTGACAATAGAAAAAATGTCATTGACTTCTCTTGGGATATAATTGCTAAATTCTTTCATCAATGGTTCTGCTGTAGAAAATAAGTTTTAATTATGATGTTTATGAAAAGCTTCAATAAGCTCCAATCTAATTCAAGAAAGCCAAGAGAAAACAGGGAGAACAAAGAGAAACAGATTTCATTGTAAACTGTTTCTCAGATTTTTCATTTCTTCAATTGCAAGAAACTCATCTTCCTTCTTTTATACAAGTGTTTGATGGATGCCATCTGTCCATCTTGTAACTGAATTAGTTAACATGATTAACTGTTTGTATAGAACTATTTTGACTAAAAGAGTAAAGCCATCTTGATTTGAAATTACTTTATGTAATCATGTTAGGCTGAAAAGGTGAAAATGACTAACTTAAAGCGTTCGATTTTCAAAAGACTTATGGAATCTTTAACGTTTCAATGTGCTACAATGCTCCTTTACATGTATATTTGCAACGCTGTATTTATGTTTCAAGGTCGTCAATCGATTCAATCAAATAGGTTTTTGCATATAGCGGTGAAGAGAGCTAAGAGGAGTACTTCGCTTGACACAACCAAAAGTTAATTAGCTAATCAATCTGGCCTCTCCCACCAATGAAAATTCAAATGCATCAAAAGAACATGGATTCTATGTACGATCCACTTACAAAGGAATAGTATTATATTTTGATGGCTCGTGTGCGTGTTCACAACCTTTTTATCGACAAATTAACTCAAGTGAACCATGTCTGTCCCTGGGATCTGTCCTATGAGCCTTTTTCATTTTAGGTATTTTAAAACTTTCAAATGGGCTGAATGATTACTTAATTACTCTATACTTCTTCCTTAAAGTGGGAAATGATTATCAAAATATTTTTTTTCCTTTTGAGCAAGTTTTAATGGGCTCTTTTTTTTTTTCCTCTTAATTTTCCATGCAAGGAGATGTAAAGTCGTTAATGACTCACCTTGTATTTGGCCAAATTAACCAATTATTTCGCCATCATTTAGAGACTAGTGGTGAACGAACCACTAGCTAAGGTGGTTCATAACTACTACTAATTTAGTGCATCGCCGTCCCACGAAAAATATTTCTAATGCCTATTTTTAATGTCAACCTTATGACTTAATTAGGTCAACCCTCTATCAAAATTTTCAATATCTTTTCAAGAGCATTAGCACGCGTTTAAATTCATTGAACAACTGTTAAATCGTATATTTGTGAAGTTTGATCGAAGAAAGTTGGTAGAAGAGTTCAAGCCTCAATCGAAGTCGAATTCAATGAATCTTGTTTTACCATTACAAGAAAACGGTATATTGATACTGTAATATACATACCGAGCACTAAAGACCCAATATGGATAGCAGTTATCCGTACCGGGCAATTTTATTATCCATATCGGGCATAAAATTGCCTGGTATGAGTAATATTATTTTATTATTCTTCTGAATATCCATACCAGGCTGGTAATGGCTCGGTATGGATATAAACTTTTTAAAAATAATAAGATTATTGATTATCCATACCGAGCGCTCGATCGGCCTGGTATGGATAACCAAGTTATCCATACTGGGTGGGTCCTGATATGGATAATAAAGATTAAAAAAAGTAAAATAAATAGTGTATTCATACCAAGCATCAACTAGCCCGGTATGGATAAACTGAATTATCCATACTGGTCAGTTGAGCGCCCAATATGAATAATCATTATTAAAAAATTATAAAATAAGTAGGATATCCATACCGGGCATTGACCTTATCGGTATGGATAAACTGGATTATCTATACCGAGCGGGTCGAGCACCCGGTATGGATAACCTATTTATTTAAAAAATAGATTAACCATACTAGGCGGGTGGATAATCAAAGCATATAAAAACTCGATCTGGCCAACACCCCTTATTCTCCATTTTCTTTCTCTCTATATCTCTGTCTCTCACCTCTCTTCTCTTTCTACAAACCCTAGCCATTTCGATTGCCGATCGCTTTCATCACTGATCGTCGCTAGTGAGTCCATTCTTCTTCTCTTCTTCTTCTTCTTCTTCTTATTCTTCAATCCTTTCTTCTTCTACTTTGCTTCTTCTTCTTCTTGTTCTTTTTCTTCGTCTTCTTCTTCCATCCACGGTGACGACCAGACTATCGTCCGATTACCGATGTAGTAGTCTGACTATCACCTTATTATTATTAGTTTTTTATTTCATTTTTTCACATCTTTTCTTCTCTTGCAGCCATGCTAAGGACTGATGCCATCGTATTCATCGATCTACTGCTCTTCTGCTATCCGGGACTGTTATCTTCGCTAATATACTCCTCTTCCACCATTTTCTTTGTCAAAAAGGTATGGAATTTATGATTTTGTATTTTCAGTGTTTTAATTTATGATTTTGTGTTTCATAGATTTGACTAGATATCGTATATGTATTATTATTGTTATAATCTTGGATTCCTTTGATATAAATATAATATTATTATTAAAGTAATTTTCTATTTTTGGTTTTGTGAAGTTTTTTTAAAGATTAAAGTTGTGATATTTTTTAAAAGTTAAATATGTAATATGTAAGATGATTGTAATATATGTAGATGTGGTGCATATCTATATGAATATGATTGTTTTCTTTTTATTCTAAGTTTAATAATTTTAATGTAGTTTAATATTATGTTGTCACATGTTTTGTTTTTTAGTGTTATATACTTTCAAATGGATAAGGAGTGATTAAGATTTTCAAAGTTAATATCCTAAACTCAATTTATGAGGACATAAAATTTAAACTTTTAATATTTTTAATAATTTCTTCCGTCATTTTTAAACTTTTAGAGTATTGAAAGAATATAGAGAGAGAGCTAAAAACTTTGTTGAGACCACGAATAAACATTCAATAAATACTGGTTTCATCTCTTGCCCTTGTATAAAATGTCTCAATGGGAGGTATCATCACACTAAGATAATGTATAAGCACTTAGTCATTAATGAGATAAATCCTCAGTATACAATTTGGTTCATGCATAAGGAACCCCTGAAAACTTTCACACCCATTGAAAACATTTCTAATACATTTAGAATGTATAGTGATGCAAACCTTGAAACTCATTGTAATGTTGAACCTGATGTTGAGACAAAGACATCACTGCTACTTTGGAAGATATTGAAACTCTTTTGTATGAAGGTTGCTCAAAATACACAAAATTATCGGCTATTATAGCTTTATATAAACATAAAGCTACGTATGGTCTATCCGATAAGGGGTTTGATGAACTTCTTAACATCGTTTGAGACATTTGCCATCACATAATATTCTATCGGCATCATTGTATCCAACAAAAAAGTTATTGAAAGTGTTTAATTTAGGATATGAAAAAATTCATGCATATATCAATGATTGTTGTCTGTTTAGAAAAGAACTAGAACATCATGAAGAATGTCCAAAATGTGATACTTGTAGATGAAAAGTAAACAAAGTTACTAAAAAAATTCATAAAGGAGTACCAGCTAAAGTACTTCGATACTTTCCAATCGTACGACGATTTAGAAGAATGTTTACATCAACTGAAATGGCTAACGACTTGAAATGACATTCTACTCATACAAGCTAAGATGGAAAGATGCGTCATCCTATTGATTCAAAAGCCTGGAAGACTATAGATAGGATTTGACTATCTTTTGTTTCAAAGCCATGCAATTTGAGGTGGGGTTTAGCTATAGATGGATTTAATCCTCATAACAACCTAAATACAACCTATAGTTATTGACCGGTGGTGTGTTGGTTACATACAATCTACCTCCATGGAAATGTATATCGAAAGAAAATTTGATGCTAACACTATTGATTCTAGGAAAAAAAACAACCAGAATGATATTGATATATATTTGTAGCCACCAATCAAAGATTTGAATGAGTTATGACACTCAAGAGCACAAGTATATGATTCATCTACTAAGTCCACCTTATGACACTCAAGAGCACAAGTATATGATTCATCTACTAAGTCCACCTTTAACTTAAAGGCTATCTTAATGTGGACCATAAATGATTTTCCTATTTATGGAAACTTAGTAGGATGTTGTGTGAAAAGTGAATATACTTGTCCTATATGTGGGTTGAATGTACATTCACAAAGATTGAAATATAGTAATAAAAATGTGTATATGGGTCATTGGCGATTTCTTCCAAAGAATCATGTTTTTCGAAAGAAGAAATTGTGGTTTAATGGGAAAGAAGAAATGGATGATCCTTTGGAAATTTTTGATGGTAAACAAGTTGAATTGGATGTGTGGAAGTTGAAAATGATTGGGGAAAGAAAGTAAAAGGGAAAAGGAAGAGAAAAGGGCATCCTATATGAAAAAAAAAAAAAATCAATATTCTTTGATCTTCCATATTAAGAGGTAAGATCTTTAATTCAAAAAATAATTTAACTTATTCTGTTATATTTAATTATGCCTTAAATTTACCATCATTAATTTTTACAGGATTTGTGCTTGTCATAATTTAGATGTGATGCACATTGGAAAAAAACATTGGTGAGAGTCTTGTTGGCACGTTGTTGGACATCAATGGAAAAACCAAGAATGCTGTCAATTCTCATAGAGATCTAAAAGACATTAGGATTAGGCAAAACCTTTATGTGAAAGAGGATAGAGATAAACTATATTTGCCTGTAGCACCACACACATTATCAAAGGTAGAAAAATAACAATTTTGTAAAAGGTTATTAAATTTAAAGATGACGGTTATGCTTCAAACATCTTTAATTGCATTTCGTTGAATGAATGCAAGATAGTTGGGCTTAAGTCTCATGACTATCATGTATTGATGCAATATTTGTTATTAGTGACAATACGAGGTCTCCTACCTAAAGGGCTAAGAATTGTCATATTTCGGTTATGTTCATTTTTTAATGCAATTTGTCAAAGAGTGTTAGACAAAGATAAATTAGATTCATTGGAAGATGAAATTATAGTTACTGTGTGTATGCTTGAACGTTATTTCCCTCCTTCTTTCTTTGATATAATGGTTCATCTTACAATTCATCTAACAAAAGAAGCTCACTTATATGGACCAGTTCAATATCGTTGGATGTACTCTTTTGAAAGGTTATTCTTACACTATTCTTCATATATGAAATAAGATTAATGATATCCATGTATTTTATTTACCTTTATATATTCATTTTATAGATTTATGAAAGGTGTTAAAAGATATGTAAGAAATCATGCACGACCAGAGGGTTACATAGCAAAATGCTATTTAGCCAATGAATGCATGCAATTTTGTAGTAGGTATGTACCACAAGCGGTAGATGTTGGTGAGAAGCACAATAGAAAAACACAATAGAAATGAAGATATTGTGTTTCAAAATGTAGTGGAAAGACATCCTACATCTACATTGACATTAAAAACAATTTCTGCGGACATGCTACGGATTGCACATATATATATATACTATTAAATGGTGCATTAGTGTAACCATACATTAAGTAAGTGGTTTAAATTAAAGATGAATATATTGTAAATATTAGTAAAATTTATTAACATTATACTTATTTGGTTATGTTGTTTTTATTTATATAAACATTTTAGCAGCATGCACCTAGAAGAGCTTCAACAATTAGATCCCAATTTGTTAAGTAGACTAACTTTGTTGTAAATGACACATATTAGAGAATTTCCAATATGGTTCAGAAATAAGGTGAATTCACTACCCTATACGTTAATAATATGATGTTTTTACTTTAGTTTTTTGTCCTTGATAATCTAAATCGTAATCTCTCAAAACAGTCCTCGATGAATCAAATATCATAGATATGCCCCCAACTCTAAAGTTGCTAGCATTTGGACCAAGTATGCAAGTCATATGCTATTCAAGCTATGTTGTGAATGGGAAAAAGTAATGCATAAAAATTAGTGAGAAAACTATACAAGATAGTGGTGTTTCCCTTGAAGCAAAAATTATTTGTAATGAAAGAGATGACACTCAAGTTGTCAAGAAGATGGTTTACTATAGAGTTTTAAAGGAAATACTTTTATTGGATTTTTTAGCATTTCGTGTTCCATTGTTTAGATGTGATTGGATGGATAGTGTGAGTGATGTTAGAGAAGAAGATGGGTTCATGCTAGTTAATTTTAGCCCACGTGTAAATAAATGGGATAGAGATCCTTTCATTTTAGCCTCACAAGCAATACAAGTACTTTATTATAGGGAAATGATACTTTTAATTGGTATGTTGTCCTAAAAGCACCTCCAAGAGGTTTTCATGATCTAGAGAAGTTTGATAAGCATGCTTATATGAAAACTACACCATTAGACATATATGAATTTGAAGCTAGTGTGGATGATAGTGAGGATTATGCTTGGATAGATTGTGAGGAATTGGTTGTAAATATGTAATGTTAATGAACATAATCATATTTTCATATTTTTTGCAATACGTATATATAGGGGTTTGTGTTTATATTTGTGGAGAAATAGAGTTTCTGAAGTTGTTAGATATGTTGTGAAATTACTTTGCTATTTACATTGCAGGTAAACTAAATTTTTAATAAGATCGAAAAATAAAAGAAATTCTATCAAAATTTTAGTAAAATGGATTGACTTTAGTATTATTTTATCTATTGATAATGTTATCCATATGTTGGCTACTAATATATGTTATTTCCATCATATTTTCAGAAGTCGACTAAAGGAACATCGATTGGTTAGTTTTTAGGTAGCTCCAATGGAGAGAAAAAAAGAAAAGGAAGAGGTCCCAACCATTTGGATTATAAAAATAACCAAAGTCAAAGCCATAAGGATACAAATTAATGAAGTTGGACAACCAATTAGAAAAAATTTGGTGATCTATAGTTTAGGTTGTAGAGCCATTGCAGCTCAAATGATACCTATAATCTATAGTAGTTGAGATAAGATACCACAATCTTTAAAAGATATAGTGTGAGAGAATATAAAGGTATATATTGGTTTCATTTATTTATAATATCAATATTACATATTTATTTTTACAACATATTTAATTTTAAAAAATTTACAACTACAATTATGAGTTAGTGCTAATGAATCAATAAAAGTTCATACATTAAAATCAATGAATGAGTGTTAGAGACACTATAAAGTAGAATAGCAAAACAAATTAGAGACATTCATCTTGGTCTTGATGCACATAGAAGATACAAAATGCTAAAACCAACTAAAGTTAGTGATTAGGATTGGACTGTATTTGTCAATTAGCGATTATCTCTAGAATTTGAGGTAATTATGCAATCCTATTCCTAAGTTGGCATAAACACGTTTAATGGATTTTAATTAAATTTTATAATATTTCACACTACTAGTAAGCATTATAGAGAGTTGTCAAAGAAGAATTGTACCTCATATACATCAAGTCGTAAAGGAATAACATGACTACAAAAAGATTTGGTAAGAGTTAAATATATTGTGATGATTATCTTACATATGTATAGTTTTTGTTTTCGAACTAGTATATATTTTTATATATATGAATATCAATATTAAAGAGTGAAAAAGTGGCTGCAAATGAAGATCCCGAAGTCGATAGAGTTGACATATAGATAGTTAATCACAAGCACAAAGATAAAAACACAGTGAATAAGGAAACTGCTCATAAAATTGTATGTTATATTGATTTCATCAATTATTGTGCTGATTGTATTATATATGTATAGTTTTTTTTTTTTTTAATGTTAATATCACGTGACATCATTTATAGACATAAATGGAGTCACTACATCAAGAAACTCAATATTCAATTAGAGATTATGATGTCTCACAAGTATGGTTAAGGCATATTGAGGTAGAGTTTGAACAATAGGTCATGGTGTAACACCATTTATTGTACAAGCATCTGTGGTTGGCAAACAAAACTCAGCATAATACCAACAATATATCGATTGTGAGATGGTAACCATGAAGTAGACAATTGCTAATTTGACAAACTTGCTCATGACTCATTTGTCGAACTTAGATCAAGCTCAAGTATTGGCATGTATTCCTCCCACACAACCGGTAAACAACTTAAAATTTTTAAAATTTGTTTACTTCTACTTTTTGATATTTGGTATTTTTTTTTTTTTTTTCTATTTCCATGTTTTCTCACAATTAGATGTAATCATTTTTTTTTTTTTGCTATGTCTATGTTTCTAAATATATATATTGTTTGCGTATATATTTATTGAAAGATGTTGTTTTGGTTGGATTGATTGTAAAAGATTTGAGAAGTTTGATAAATTGCAGGGAAATTAAGTTTTTGGCAAGTTCGAAAAACAGAAGAAACTCTGTCAAAATTTTTATGAAATTGATCAAGTTTATATTTATTATTTTATATATTGAGTTTGCTACCTATATATTGTGAAATAGGGGTACTTAGAATTTTTTTTTCTCGATATTCATGTTTCCTTACAACAATGCTATTTATTTTTCTCATAGACACAATATTCAAGTGGTTCAAATTTGATGAGAGTTAGTAAAAGTGTTCAATTTGCTGAACCTTCAGCTAAGGTAAAATATATGAAAAATTTATATTATTTATTGTTTCAATTTGATTTCATATATATATATATATATATATAGGGCAAAATGCACAAAACCCCCCTCAGGTAAGGCCTTAAACAGTTGAATATGAAGTTTGAGTTTAATAACATATTAACCCCCTGCCGTCAGTGTCAGTTAGTCCATATTTATTTGATGGAGGGTAATTTCGTCAATTTGTTAGGAAAAATACCTCTCATGTCTCATTATTATTATTTTATTTTTGAAAAAAAATAGACCACATTAATTATATGTCAGATTTTTTAAATAAAAATATTTTTTAAAAAAACCTATAGGAAAAATTAAAAAAAATTTCTTCTCATTCATTCTGGCCAATCTCTCTCTCTCTCTACCGTCTCTGTTTTTCTTCTCTTATTCTTCTTGTTTTCTTCTTCTTCTTCTTCTTCTTCTTCTTCTTCCACAAACCAGATGATGAAATCTGGGTTCGTTTCGAACCCAGATGTCTCTGGGTTCGAATCGAACCCAGCATCTGGGTTCGAAACGAACCCAACATGTTTTGATTTTTGTTTTAATGTTTTGCTGTTGGGTGTTGATATGTGTTGGATGTTGATATGAGCATGGCGACAAATTCAGATGATGCTGGTTTTTTGTTTTGATTTTTTTGTGTTGGATGATGATGTCTGGATGGGTTTGCAGTAGCTAGGTGTTTGAGGTTGATGTAGTGGATGATTGATTGATGATGTGTTTGAGCTTTTGTTGATGATTGATGATGGGTTTGGGAATTGGGAGATGAAGATTTGGGTTTCTAGGTGAACATATTAATTTTTATTAAATTCATTTTTATTCTTTTAAATTTTAAAGGAAAAGAAATTAATTTTAAAAACTGAGGACATTTGCGTCTTTGCACTTCAAACCAAAGTTGACCGTCAGATTTAACACATTTTGACTGTTAAGCTAGGGCTATTTTGTTATTAAACTAAAACTTCGTATCTAACCGTTTAAGGCCTTACCTGAGGGGGGTTGTAACATCCCGAATTTTCTCTATTTAAGAGAAATAAAAATATATCAGGATGAATAGTATTTTTTGGGATGAATAATGATTTTTGGATGAATAGTATTTTCGGACGGAATAGTATTCATGTGAACAGTGAATTTTTCAGAAAGCGGACCTCAAAGTCGAAAAGCTCCGAAATAAGTAATGGAGTCTAAGGAAATTGAAACGGATTAAAAATGAGTTCGTTTGAGGCAAAACGGAGCGGTTTTTGGATCCGATCAGGAATCCGGAAAGATTTTTGAAAAATTTGAAAATTTAGAGAAGTGTCAAATTGAGTATAAATTAAAAAGATAGTGTGGTAAATTTTAAGATTTAAATTGTGATTTTTTAAGTGATTAAGAAAAAATAAATGAGATGTTAAAAATGACATGATTATATTTAATTGTAAATTATATGTACCAAGACATTTTATAGCGCCCCAATCTAAGAGATTAATTGAAATTCAATTTTTTTGTTATTAATTTAGTCCGATTTTAGTTTTAAAAGTGCAGAAGTTTGTGGAAAAATATCCTATTGGAGGATATTTTTAAAAGAAATTAAGAAAATTGGATTAAAAAGAAAAAGGTCATAGGGGTTCAAAATGAAACTTTACATGTGTTAAAAAAAAAAAAAGAGAAATATTTATATATATATATATATATATAATCAACCGGTGAGTTGATTTTTTTTAAATAAAATAATAATAATAATAAATGATTGTGGGTCCCATTGGAGAAAAAAATATATATATATATAATTAATTTGTGGTGGGACCATTTGAGGAAAAATAAAAATAAAATAATAAAAGAAAAAAAAAAAAAAAAAAAAAAGAGAGAGGCAAAAAATGGCTGCCGTGTGAAAAATATATATATATATATATATATCTGTCTGCGTGTGTGTCGGTTGAGAAAAGAAAGAAAAAATAAAATAAAATAAAATAAGAGAAGTAAATGCATGAGGCGGTGGCTGATTGTTTATATATATATATATATATATATATATATATATAGTTAAAGTTGTAAATTGAAAGAGAAGAAACCAGAGAGCAGAATCGGCAAGTAGCAACAGAAAAGAAAAAAAAAAAAAGAGAGAGAGAGAGAAAAAAAAAAAAAAAAAAAAATAAATAAATAAGAGAGAAGGAGAAGCCGAGAAGCAGAAAAGAAAGAAGAAAGAAAAGAAAATTTTTGGGTGCCAGATCTATTTAGATAGGTAAGTTTATATTAATAGAATTTAGATTTCAGAAAATTAGTTTATTTTTCTATAAGTTATAAGTTAAGTTTTATGTGATTTTGGGGTGGATCTAGGATGATAAGAAAATCAAAGGAGTTATATGAGTGGATAAGCTATCGAAAGCGTCCAAAAGGTTGGTGTACACTTATCTTAAAAACTTATTTTATTAGTAGAGACTTTGATTTAATTTAGTATATGAGTTTATTGCTTTTTAATTAAATTGATTTCATGAAAATATGCGAATTATGTTATGAATGATTTTGTATAGTATTTGATAATTAAATTTGGAAAAGTTTGGGAAAAAGTATGTGTTTTTGTTCAATTTTTAATTAAATCGATTTCGTGACTATATATGAATTTTAGTGTAAATGATTTTATGGCAATTTATGTACAAGTAATATTATGATGAATTTTGTGACATTGAATAATGAAAAATTTAGAGAATTTGTGAAAGAAAAAGAATTTACCGAATGTGGAATTTAAAGGATGTGTGAAATTATTTTGACAATTTATTATCAAATGGTATTGGATTGTGATTTTTAATAACTTTCGAATGAAAACGAAAAAGAAACGGAAAGAAACGAACTTGTTAGTGCCTTGACCGAATGTATATCGGAAGAAGGGCACAATGATTTTGATGAGATTGATGAGTCACTTTTGAATGAGAAATGATGTGTTATGATGCTTTGAATAAATGAGAATTATATATAATTTGATTGAAAAAGAGTTCTGAGTTTTTCCGAATGAGAATTTTTGTTGAGAAAGAAAAATTGTGAAAAAATGAAACTGTTGATAATAAATGAAATTATAAGGGCCAGAGTAAACCTGAACATTGATAGGTGGGGATTGGTAGTTGGCATGCCAATAGGGTGATTATAGCAGTACTGCGCCGATTTGCTTATATGTGTTGATACGAAATTCATGGACCTTGAGAGGCACCGAGTGTCCGGTCCCAGAATTTATGTGATATGTGAAACGTGCTCCGGCGGGTAGTCACCGAGTGTCCGATGCCGGGGGATACGTGAAACCCGTTTCCAGTCCATGGTATCGTGTCAGAGTTTACGAAGGGCACTGAGAAAAATATTAAATGAAAAATGTACAACTATGTTCGAAAATGATTTTTATGTGCATATAGATATGTATTTGTTAATAATGTGTTGTTGTTGTGATTTAACATACAAGTTTGAAGGTATCACGTTGAAATGTTTAGAAAAGTCTTTTATGTGATTTATATGTGCTTTTATTAATAAAGTAAATTTTTTACGTATTATGTTAGTATTTTGAGAAAAACATAAAAGGGTGGTGTTACCCAATGATATTTTTGTGAGACGAGGAATTTAAATTGTTTGTTTTATATGTGCGATTCTTGATAAATTGATGTGATTGTGAATTTTAGTAAAAGTTTGAGCATTTTGGAAGTTTGATTCTTAATATGCTTGAAAACAAATTTCATGTGTTTTATATATATAATTATTAATAAATTGAGTTATTTATAAATTTTGATAAAAGCTTGAAAATTAGAAAAATTTTGTGTTACAATAACATAATTTTGATGAAATGATAAAAGCTTGAGATCTGAAATGGAATTTATGTTTTATTTCGTTTCCTTACGAATATGTGAAAATGGTGAAATCTGGTTTTGTAAAGTTATATTTGGAAAATGATTTTGAGGCATTTTATATATATGCATTTACTAGTAAATTGATCTCTTTATGATTTATTATGAATATTTGATAACTGTGAAATTCTGCTTTAAAATCTTGTATCTTTGAAATTGATGAAATTTAAATTTAGTGTACACCCACTAAGTAGAAATACTTAGCGCGTTGGATTTTCCACGCGTAGGTTGAATTTTGGGCGCTGTAGATAGAGATAGACGAGAAGACATCTGCCGCGCTTTCTGCAAGTCACATCCCTCCATCCTTGATAGTTTTACTTATAGTATTGCGCAGTGGTGTTTAATTATATGGAAATGCATATACATGTAATATGAATTTACAAGATTTTATAAATAAGGATGTATATTGATGGTGAAGAAAGCTTTTTGGTTTGTAAAATAATTTAGTAAAGAAAATTCTTATTTATCATTTGATTTGTTTTTAATTTCGATGAATATGATTTTTATTAAATATTGTGGTTATAAATGTTTGTGTGGTGAAGTGATTTTGGAGTCGGACGGAAGATCCGAAATGGAAGTTGAGAAAATAAATATATTTTAGAAGTGTTTGTTTTTTTAAATTACAGGCTTTTATAATTTTTGGTTTTTCAGAAAAGTAGCGGAAACTCTGTCGGAAAAAAAAAAAAATTGTAGTGCATATATGTAAATTAATAACGAGTAAACCGATTAAGGTAGCATCTTCTAACTCGGGTTTCCATCCGAATGAGAAACGGGTGGAGGGTGTTACAGGGGTTTTGTGCATTTTGCCCATATATATATATATATATATAAATAGATGTAATTATTTAAATTTATTGATAAGAGTAAATGTTTAAATTCTTATGCCATACAGTCTATATCTTAGGGTTCCTCAAGCCAAACTGGTGGATCAAATAGCAATCAATGCAAATTATTAGATTGGATGGGTAGAGGAATAGTGGTGGTGGAAGCAGAAATTGACTCAAAGGACCCCTATACTAAAGTTCATCACCTCGAGCTTGGTTCAAATTATTGGCACGTTTCTGTCAAGAAAGTAATGGTTAGTGTTTCGCTATCTCATCCTATCAACGAGCTACTAACTTTAGAAGATATATTAAACTCATTTATTGCTTGACCAGTAAAATATATTATATCTTAGGATTATGTACTGAGTTGTTATAACATTTCATAATGTACAACAACTTCAAATAATGTACGTTTAATTTTAGATTATGTAATTTAAATGTTGTTTATATATAGTTTTTCAACATTTTCGTACGTTGTTAGTTTTATTACAATATTAAATTACATACCATTTCATTTTTTTTTTTTTAAATTACAATATTTTCCATAACCTAATATGGATAAAATTAACCATACTAAGCAGCCCAGTATGGTTAGTTACTCATTCTAGGCACCAACCCAGTATGGACGAGTTTATCTATATTGGGTCAAAGCTAGAATGAGAATAAATGTACCAGTATGGACAATTTTATCCATACTCGATATGGATATTAGATACATCACGGGTCGACCCATGACTTAAACATATTTATATCGGGTCCTACTCGGTATGGATAAAATTATCCATACTAAGCACACGCCTGGTATGAATAATCTAATTTATCCATATCGGCACGACCACGTTGGCGGGCTGTCTGACATGGATAGTCAATCATACCGGACTGACCTGTTTTATTATAGTGTACCTGTTGCCAGGGGCAGCTGTTAACAAGTAAGACTTCCCAAAAAAGAAAAAAAAAAAAAAAAAAAACTGTCAACAAGTAACATCATGTATCATTATTTATTAAAGAGACTCCACATACTCTGTCAGCCATGCATGACATGCTCTTTAACACTGTGCCAGAAACTTAATGAGACTTGTTTCAGTACACTGGGTTTAAATATGGCAACAACCAAACAAATTATAGTGTAATTTTATATTATTTGATAGATATATTGGGCCTCATGTATTCAAGCCCCGTTTGGTATTGGTTTTGCGGAGTTAAAATTTAATTATTTAGTAATTTTTATATAAAAAGATATTTGGTAAAACCTCATCGGAATGAAGATTTACTTTTAAAATCGTCATATACTGAGTCAGACATGTATTTAGACTGAGAGTGCTTATAACAGTAAAGATATATATAATGATTTATTAATTTTCCCTCAAATTTGCTTATTATCACATGGGTTTGACTAAAATTAATGGTGTCTTTTCAGGTTATTTTTGCCACCAATCGTAGCAACTAGAAAAACACCTAATGAACCACTGTCCAATGTAAATTAGTGATAGAGTGCGGTAATATCAGTCGAATAATTACTCAAGTTCAGGTTGTCTTCATTATACGTGGTATTTTAAAAAGGAAAAAAAAAAAAAAAAAGACAGCTATTGAATTGATATCTTTCCATTCTAAAAACTAGATTTTTCCTGCTATAAGATTATATATTAATTAATTCATTGAGCAGAGCAAATTTTCCTTCAGCAACATGCTTTCTAAATTATTTTATAGATGGTTCAATTAAATATATTAAAATATTTCAGATCCGTAGATAATTTCCAGAAAGCGATTTCAAAATCACATTTACTGTTTATACATATGATGTAAATTCTAATTCCTTGAGAGTAAACCTATTCTCACTAAATGAAATATTGTTGTTTTTCAATGAACTTTTACTTTTAAAAGTCACTAATTTTATGGTTGATTTTTAAATTTATTATTTTAAAAAATATAAAATAAAATTTTCATTGAGATGGAAAGATAAAAAGAAAGTAAATCACAATCATCAATTATTAATAATGAGAAATTTTTAGAGAAACACTCTTAATTTTGATGAGTAATTGGCTCAAAGAAAAGAAAGATCCTGAACATAGCAAGAGTCAGCAGGAGTGAGTGAAATGAGTGAAATTCAATCATTCTGAAACTATTATATATGCACTGTTATATATTTTGCTTTACCACTTGACTTTCCACCCTGTAGTTTTGCATAGAGTAATCACACTGTTTACATATAACAGTTTGAGAAGCATGATCATTAATTTCAACACTAAAATATTTAAACCGGTTTCAAACCATTGAATTGTTTCAGTTTTATCGTATAAATTCATAGTTAACAAGTGATGATTAACTGCATTTTTGTTTTGTGAAAATTAAAGAATTTGGCACCCATTTTCCCTCTCTTTTGTTAGTATTACTGAATTAATAAGTTTTGTTATCACTTAAAAGTGAAAATTTTTTATTTTACCCTTAATAAATGTCATAAACAATGACCATATATCCACAGTGAAGACCACATATCTCAAAACACATGATCATATTCATAGTTTTCCTTTTTTTCCCAAATTAATTAATAAATCATCATCAGAATTAATGATGTCGTGGGGAGCATACTATTGATGCACTCGTCATAACAGCACAATACTGCATGCACTCAATTCCTTAGCCGCAATCTTTAAAATAAGAACTAAGCGCCACCAAAATGGTCAGAAAGGTCGTGGTCAAGTCAAACCACCAAATATATCCCACCAGCCCCATAACTCTACAATCGACCCTGCACCATTCTTTTCCTTTGCCACTAGCAAAATCCTTTTCACAAATTTGTTTGGATCGAACAAGTCAAACCAAGCAAATGATGAGCCCCAAAGTGCATAATTTAAATTGAAACTCCAATTACAATGGAAGTCTATATCAAGAATCTTTGAAAAAGGGCTGGAGTGTGGTTGGTTCCATGAGTCGGGGAGCAGCCTCAATTTCCTCGCACTAATATTTTTATCATTGAATAATTAGTGCCAATTAACTGTGTAATTAATTATCAAGAAAAGAGAGTTTGATTCTCTTTGTTGCCCACTTGTGCTAGGCTGTAGTGCACGAGTGACACGGTTAATCAATTTTCAATGAGAAAAAGCCAACGCGAAAGTGGGTAAGAAATACGAGTGATGGTGACGGCTGGAAAGACAAAAGGATCTCCTATGTTGCTTTGGCCGCTCGCATCAATCTTTTTTCTTTAAAAAAAAAATCTACAAATGGCTAAAATTAAAGTGACGTTCCAATTCAACGTTTGTCCCCTCCTAGTTTAGGTAATTGTGCTTCTCCCTATCTATTTTAATATTAGAAGTTCAATTCTTATAAAACGTATTTTATATGTATAGAAAGTATTACCCTCTTATTATAAGAGTAAAGGTTTGGTCATATAACTTTATTTGTAAGGATGACAATTCCACTCACAAACTTTGAACCCCATGGATTATTCCATAATGAGCAGGTGTAAATGTGAGATTCCACACCCTATGTGGGTTTCAGTTCAGGAGCAAGTCCCACAAAAATCTGCACCAAGCCCCTTGAACCCATGAAATAAATAATAGATATTATTTGTTTCTATAAAAAAATTACGCTAAAAATTTTGTAATTTGTTATAAGAAAATTAAGCTCAAAATGATGTATTTTAATATGAATTTGAAGATATATCTAATTTTATTATACATTGGCTTTAAAAACTTTTAGTAAAATTTTGTGGGTTGGCAAGAGGAATGCGGGTTTCCATCTGAACCTGAATCCACAAAATTTTGTGGGTGCAGGTGTACAATGAAAAAAAATGTGGATGCAAGTGCATGTTTTGCTAAACCTATATGAATCTGACCTGTCGTCATCTCTATTTATAAATAGTAATTGATTTTGACATATCCTGATCTCTAAACCATGTGAACCTAGATATTTAGATTGTGCAAGTAACCATTGTTCTTAATAGATCTTTAACCCGGTTGAAGTATTTTTTTTTTTTTTTTTTTGGGAAAAGAGAAGCATTCTTACAACACCATTACTTCGAAATACCAGTACTGCAGTCAAACGAAAAAATTACATCCAATTTACAAAAATATATAAGACATAATTAAGTAATTATGTAATAAACTAATATTTTGATAGTGATAACAGACTTACTTGATTACACATTCAAAGAAGAAAAAGATTAGAACCTTCTTGAATTATGGCTCGGCACTCAAAATAATCTCTCTTCAGCGTTCCATTTAAATGACAAACACAATAAATAATTGTAACAATTCTTGACAGTTTATAAAATGTTTTTTGTGATGCTGCTTCATCAGCAGTTTATTTCCTATATGGTGTAAGTTTGAAGAACTGATACTATCGCTTTTGTTAACGTAACAAAAAACAGTCTAAAACCATAATTGTATGAACACAATGTTAATATTCAAGACTAACTTTGTTAACACAATATATCCAAGTCGTCTTTAGATCTCAAGTCCCTCTCTTTCTAATTCATGCTCTCAGACCATGCCAAGGAATGTTACTCAGAATCAATCCTTGGGGCTTTTTTCTCCCCTCTTTAGGCCGGTATTATTTTTCTATATTAATTTAAGATTTTACTTTTATACATGATGGTGTAGCAATAGATAAGTATTTTAGAAATTGCAATTTTTTTTCAATTTTTAAAAATTTTCTTTTCTGGTTTTTTATTTCTTTCTTTCATTTTTTTTTTGTTTTTTTGACTCGTAGAATCCATTGGGCTTGTTTAGTATGCCCAATGGATGCATAAAATTAGAAGGGTGAAATAAGCATATATTAATTCCTGTTTTTTTAACCTCTAGACAATTAATTAACTTCCATTTTCTTAATATAATTACAATGTATGCATAAAGAGTGGCAATATTTCCACCCGTCAAAAATTGTATGTACACCCCAATTTAGCTTTTTTTTTTTTTTTTTTTTTTAAGTATACAATATTATCCTTGAGTAAAATAACTAAAAGGTAAATATCTTATAAGTATACCCACCAATTATTAATTAAAATATCATTTATATCATAAACTCTTTTTATTCTTTCAATTTCTAATTTTTCTCTTTGTTACTATTTCAAACTCTAACTTTTCTCCATCAAAAATTGAAAAGCCTCTAATCATTTATATAATCTTAATTTAATAATCTAAAATATTGTCACACATTCATTCAGTCATCACATCGGTATTTTCTATTCTCTCGTCAGATTTTCTCACAAACCAAATAAAAAAATCACTCATTTCTTCCAATCTCTTCTTCATATCAGTAAACAAGCAAAAGATATGCTTCAAATCATTCAAGAACTACAGATCTAAATTGATATTTATAATTCATCATTAAAAAAATGTTACTTAGGGTTCTACAAAATTAACTGGTAATCAATCATGCAAGTTTTGTGATATAAATGAAAAATTAGCGCTTAAGAGAGTAAAAAGTGTTTATGACTTTAATCATAAAAATTAAAAAGGTTTAATCATCAAATCGTAACTCTAATAATTCATACAAGTCTCCAATCATTCATGCAATCCTACTCTCCAATCATTCATGCAATCCTAATTTAATTAAAAATACAAGTGTTATGATATAAATGAAAAATTAGGGTTTGAGAGAGTAAGATAATGAAATAGATATTATTTTATACACAAATCTATAATTAAAATAAAAAATTAATGGGTTGAATGTGTAAATATTTAACAAATAACAAGAAAAACAAAAGCTTGAACAATAACTATTGATGCCATTGAAGAGAATCTTGAATACTCTATTATGTTGACAAAGAGAAATATTTTGTTAAAATGATTACACACACCGACCTCACCTTATATACTAGAACAGAGAAATAACATGTGAGATGCACATGCTCAGTTAACATACACCCAGGTTCATTTCTACATACACCCAGTTAACATACATATATAAACATCTAACACCAAGATCAGTTTGTTTCGAAGAATAGCAAAGCGAACTGCTCCAAGTGGTTTGGTAAGAATATCAGCAATTTGGTCCTCAATAGGCGCATATTGCACATCCAATTCATTAGCCTCTACTTTTTCACGAACAAAGTGAAGATCTAGCTCTATGTGTTTTGTCTATGAGTGTAATACAGGATTTCTAGCAAGAGAACCTGCTCATGTATTGTCACACCACAAGATAGGGGGCTGTGTCAGTTGAAATCCTAGCTCAGTCAACAAGGCACTCATCCATACAACTTCTGTAGCAACAGCTGCCAGGGACCTGTATTCAGCTTCACAGCTAGATCTTGCTACTACTTGTTGTTTCCTGGAACTCCATGAGACTAAGTTATTACCAAGAAAGACACACCAACCAGAAGTGCTTCTTCGATCATCTAAACAGCTTGCCCAATCAGCATCAGCATATGCAATCAGATCAAGATCAGATGAGGCCTTGAAAAACAAGCCAAACTCAAGTGTTCCTTTTATATATCTCATCACTCGTTTACAAGCTTGCCAGTGCAATACAGTTGGAGCAGAAAGAAATTGACTAAGTTTATTCACTACAAAGGCAAGGTCTGGACGAGTTAAGGTGAGATATTGAAGGGCACCAATTGTCCTTTTATACAATGTAGGATCAGAGAATAAGTCACTATCAGCCTTTGACAATTTATTTCCTGTTGTCATTGGTGTAAAGCAAGCTGTGCAGTTTGTCATATTAGTTTTGGATAACAAGTCTCTGGCATGTTTTGACTGTGACAAATGCAACCCATTACCTATTCTTGTAGCCTCAAAACCAAGAAAATACTTTAGAGAACCCAAATCTTTAAGAGCAAAAGTACTGTTGAGATCCTGAATTAGCTTATGCACTAAATAAGAGTCATTACCAGTCACCAATATATCATCAACATAAACCAACAAAATTACCAAACTAGAACCTTTTTTCAAAACAAAAAGAGACTTATCAGCTCTTGAATTCAGAAAACCCATCTTGTCAAGGTAGTCCTTAACTTCTCAAACCAAGCTCTAGGAGCTTGTTTAAGACCATAGAGAGACTTTATTAGTTTACAAACATGTGTAGGATTATCCATACTAACATAGCCCTCTGGTTGTAACACACTTTCCTTTAACTCCCAATTCAAAAAGGCATTATTAACGTCTACTTGTTTGACTTCCCAATCTTTTGAAACTGCTAAGGATAAAACAACTCTTATCGTAGCTGACTTGACCACTGGGCTAAAAGTCTCCAAAAAATCTAATCCGACTATTTGGTGGAAACCCTTGGCAACCAACCTAGCTTTATATCTTTGAACTATTCCATCAGGGTTGGATTTTACTCTAAACACCCATTTATTCCCCACAACACTCATATCTTTTTCTCAAGGTACCAACTCCTAAGTATGATTGGCAATTAAGGCATTATACTCACTATCCATAGCACTTTTCCAACATGGAATAGCTAGTGCTTCAGAAACTGTTGCTGGTTCTCTATTAGTTTCCTCAAGTTCAATAATTAAAGCTTTTATAGGTAAGGAACCAGTTTTGGCACGAGTAAGCATAGGGTAGTTGTTAGTAAAAGTATTGGTATTTTGAAGATCAATGTAAAAGGGTTTAGTTGGAAGAGACTTAGTTAATGTAGAGTTTGATTTAGACTCTGATGAAGGATAATTTATACTTGAAGCAACTTTTTGATAGGCTGTTTGTGAAGCTAGAGACAAAATTGAAATTGGTAAGGATTTCTTGGTTTTGAACTCTGTTTTGGATTGTGAAGGAAAAAGAACCTTATAAGGAAATTCAAATTCATTAAATGTTACATGCCTAGAGATATACAATCTTCCACTAGGATGTAAACATTTATAACCCTTATGAGATTCACTATATCCTATAAAAACACACTTAGTTGAACGAAATTGGAATTTATGATGATTATATGGTCGTAAGAGAGGAAAACATGCACCACCAAAAACTTTAAGAAATGTGTAGTTTGGTGTTTGACAGTAAAGCTTCTTAAATGGAGAAAAATGATGTAACAAAGGTGTTGGAAGTTTGTTAATGAGAAACACAGCAGTGTGGAAAGCTTCCCACCAAAATTGTAAAGGCATTTGGGCTTGAGCTAACAAGGTAAGGCCAACCTCCACTATATGCCTATGTTTTCTTTCGAGTATCCCATTTTGTTGATGAGTATGGGGACAAGAATGATGAAAATGAATTCCTTGTTCTTGAAGTATTCTGGTAAAAGGTCTAAACTCACCTCCCTAATTGGTTTGAACACACTTTATTTGTTTGTTTAGGTGAAGTTCAACTGATTTTTGAAAAGTTAAAAATGCATCTTTAACTTGGGATTTTGCTCTCAAAGGGTAAATCCAAGTAAATCTTGAGAAGGCATCTATAAAATGTACATAATATAGATAACCTTCACAAGAAGGATAAGGAGAGGGTCCCCACACATCACTAAAAACTAGCTCAAGAGGTTCTTTGTAAGTGGTTTGTGAGGGTGTAAAAGGTAGTTGATGGCTCTTTCCACACTGACATGCATCACAAAAATTAAACACAGAAGTAGATGCAACACTAGATTTATTTAGGTGCTTAAGAACAGAAATAGAGGGGGGTGTCCCAATTTGTTATGCCACAAGGAGAAATCTGAACTTTTATTACTCAACAAACATGCTTTTATTGGACACGTATTTACATGAGAAACAGACTTGGACGACACATTTGCAGTGTTTTCAACACTAGTTTTGGCAGATGAAGACATGCTTTTACAAGACAAATCAGAATGAACACAATTGGATTTACAATGGATAGTATGCAAAGAGTTGAAACAACTTAAATAAGTTCCAGCTTGAACAGATAGAAACAAAGCTTTATGACTCAGATTAACAGGCCTTGATAAACCAGAGTGATCAGCTGCTGTAAGGGTTGAAAGGTCTAGTTGGTACAGACCATCCTTCACTTTCCCTTGCAGCAACACTCTCTTGGATTTCTTGTCCTTAACAAAGCAAAAATCAGAGTCAAACTCTACAATCACTTCATTGTCCCTAGTAAATTGTGATGTGCTTAAAATTTTCTTAGTTATTGATGGAACATATAGGATATTTTGCATAAGCAAAGGTGTTTTTGGTGTAGAGTGTGAGGAAACTATAGTAGAACCAACATGAGAAATAGCAAGTTTAGTACCATTACCTATAGCCAGCTTGTCTTGCCCCTTGTAATCATCCTTGAGTTTCAAGTTGTTTAGCTCATTGGTGATGTGATTTGTTGCACCACTATCAACAAACTAGGCCTGGTCATTAACTGAGCTTGGTCCTGCAAAAACAGCATTATCACTAGGTGGTGAATAAGCTGAGTAGTAACTCTGAGGTCCTATTGGATACTGAGTTTGGTTCATCCGCCTTTGACTGAACTGACCGTTGTTATTAAACTGAAAGAAACCTTGTTGCCTAGGAACAACTTGACTATTATGTGCTTGAGGCGGCCCTTGTTGAGAGTAATACCTTTGATTCATGGTAATTCCTTAGAAACTCTTATCAAACCTTTTGAAACAAGCAAACACTAGATGTCCACCTTTGCCACACAACTAACAGTATATCTTTGACCCAGTTCTGCCACCATAACGACCTCCTCTTCCTCTATTACCAAAACGTCCACGATAGTTAGAGTTTCCACCTCTGCTGTTATTGTTAAAGCCACTATTAGCATAATTAGCAGAGGCATGAGGCATATCATATGAGGTCAGTGCATTATTTTGCTCCAGTCTATTTTCAAAACTCATAAAAAAGAACTGCACTTCTTGCAGGCTAATATCTCCTTGTCTAGTTGTTATTGTCACTACTACTGGATCAAACTTTGGACCAAGTCTAGCGAAAATTTGAGAAATTAGATCTTCTTCTATCATGATGTGCCCTGCTGCAGCAAGATTTTCTCCAAACAACTTCATCTTAAGAATATAATTGCTAACTGACATTGAACCTTTCCTAGTACCTTGCATTTTAGTTTTCAATTGCAAGATTCTAGCCTTCGATCTCTGAGCAAACAACTTTTCCAATGTGTTCCAAATTTCATATGCAGTAACACATTATGTGACTTGATCGAATATACTTTCACTTAATGTGGAATATAACCAACTCACCAACAGTTGATCAGTTTTCTTCTAGGCGAGAAGCTCTGGATTAATATCTTGATCATCTTCTTTATCACTATTATTGACTATAGCTTTCTTAACAAACTTTGATGGACACTTTCTAGGGTTTAACACAAAATCTTCCAAATCATGAGCATGTATAACAGGTAGAACTTGACATCTCCAAAAATTGTAGTTGTTTTGATTCAATATGATTGGTAGTTTAAATTGAGACTTGAAGAAAGAAGAGAAACCTGTGATTTTGATTGCAATGACATATGTGGCTCTTTTATTCTGTTTCCAGTGAAGCTCACATCATCCTCACTTGACTCTGTAGTTGCCATTGTTGTGACTTCAAGTCAAGTGGCTCTGATACCATGTAAATCTTTAACAAACAACAAGAAAAACAAAAGCTTGAACAATAACTATTGATGCCATTGAAGAGAATCTTGAATACTCTGTTATGTTGACAAAGAGAAATATTTTGTTAAAATGATTACACACACTGACCTCACCTTATATACTAGAACAGAGAAATAACATGTGAGATGCACATGCTCAGTTAACATACACCCAGGTTCATTTCTACATACACCCAATTAACATACATATATAAACATCTAACAGAATGAATTTTATTAAATTATTTGCTTAGTATAAGTTTCGTTTCATATACAATGAAGGTGTTACAATAAAAATTAAATGGTGGGATAGAAATTTCCTAACAAGTGACAATAAAATAATTTATACTGGATCTACGTTTAACACATATTATAGTTTGTTTGTGGTTGACTTAAGAGGTGTATATACAAAAACATATACAATAAAATTGAGAGAAAAAGTTAATCTTGGTATTAAGTGGGATTTGTAAACAAATTTAAAAAATAATAATAAATTTTTTATTGGGTGTGCAAAAAAAGGGGTGTACATACCATTTTTGAGAGGGTGGAAACATTGCCACTCATACATAAATCCATTAGTATTATTGGTTGCTTGTCAGAATCTATTGAGATTAAATAATATGTGTGGTTCTCATAGAAGTCTGTTGGGATCTACTGTAATTAAATATACATGATTTATTAATATTAAATACTATGTCTAATCCAAAAATTCACTCCCACAACACAGAGAGAAATCTAGGGAAAATGCATTAAACAGTTGAACTACAAATGTATAAAGTTTTCATGATTGGTGTTTTCTATTCGTTTTTAATAAATAATACATATGGATAGCCTTATAATCCAAAAGACTAGTCTATAAGAATGGACATCATTGATAGATAAACCCTTCTTTTGGATTTTATGGTTTTAGTGTGAGATTCATCTCCTCATCTTTTTTTTTTTTTTTTTTAATATATAGAACTCTCTAACATCCCTCTTTACGTGTGAGCTCAGGTTATCTTTGATTAGCCACCCATTTTTCTTTTTATTTTCTCTTGAGTTGTCTTTTGGCAAAATTTGGCCCAAGTTCATTATCATGTTTGTCCAAGGTTTTGATATTTTCTGAAGTTTTCATAATTGGTGTTTTTTTTTTTAAATTGTGTTTTTGAGAAAATATTCAAATATTATAAGTAGATAGTCTTAAATTTAAAAGTCTACTCTATAAGATTGTAACATCCATTAGTACACATATCATTCTCTTGATATTTATGTTTCTAATATATAATTCATCATCTTCTTACTTCACTGTGGGATTCTCCAACAAAGTGAATGTAATTAACCTTATGTTACATATAATAAAATAAATCTGCAAAATTAATTAGGCTGATAGAAACATGCATGTTAACAACATTCTTAAACCCCGACAATAAACTCTAACTCTCGAACGTGCATTACATATATTCTTTAGCAACCTCTCCATCAGTATGCAATATTTGTTAGGAAATTGGCAAAAACAAAAGTGGTGCTAATCTCATATTGGAAACAAACAAGGGTGGATGTATTTTGAAGATTATAGAAAGAGTGCAAAGCCTTGATTTCAAATTGCTCAAATCAAATACACTTTAAGCATTGTATTTTATTCTAGTTAAAATTCCTTTCTTGGTTTTCTTATTTTAAAGTGTAGAAATGTGTGAGTCAGTGTATGTTTTGGAGAGTATGAGTATATTGCAGTTATAGATTGTGAGAGAATAGTCTATATGATTATAAGAATTTTTCACATAGTGAAGTTATCTCTAAGAGCCATGGTTTTTCTCTTGTTTTAGAGTTTTCCACATCAATTCTTGTGTTGTGATAATTGTTATTGTTTTCTATTTTATTTTTTTGTTTTTTTTATATTTTTATAAAAGATAGGTTTTTAGGAGAGCTCTTGAGAGGTAAATTTTTCCCAACAATATTGTTCGTACATATTACATTTTGCCACGAGCTACGTCATGGAGTTGCGTATATAAATCTGAGGTAAAATCAGTTCATTTTACGTGTGATAAAAGCTTACATGTTGTCACATTTGGGAATATCATTCAGCATGGTTTCTTTGAAAAAATATCAGATGGGATAGCAGAGGTGAAGCTTAAACTGGCTGGAAATAAATAAATAGGCGAACTAAGTGAGAAACGGCAAACTTACGACATTGAATAGATGCAAGCAGAAATACAAATACTTGTACATACATAACATCCTAAACAGAATTACAATATTCATTACATGATTTGAAATTCGAATAGAAGAGAACTCTCGTTTTTTTGACACAACCATGTAAGATTTATTTGTACCAACTAGTAGCCCTAGTTTTGAAGGGAATGGCCAACACCGGGGCTATGACCTGGAGCTGTGGGCCTGAAGTCATCTACGTGTCTTGGTGGCGGAGGTGGCAAAGTCTCACCCACTGCCACACTCGGTGCTTCGGGTGGGGACACCAAATTAGCATTTGCTGCCACTTCAACTGTGGGAAACACATAACCATGCAAGTTATTATTGTGCTTAGCATTATTGATCTTTCTTGTTTCCTTTTCAAGCATTTTGTTTTGAGCTTGAAACTTTAGAAATGCATTCTTTTTCCCTAGCTTCAAATGCCTTCCATGGATAAATTGAATTTCTTGGGCGAAAATCAGCACAACGAGAAGACAAGGAAAGATAAATCTTTTGTTTTGGGCCATGGCTGGAGGGACACAGAGGTCAAGATATTCAACAACTAAGCAAGGAACTTGGTATAGAGATAGATAAAGAAGCGGACCCTGTAAGAGCAAAAGAGGAAGCAACTTGCTTATTGAAGAAAAGACTGCAAAACAGCTCAGGTTAATTGGACCAAGTAAGCAAGTTGCTTCGACCCTTCCCTGTCTTTGGTATTTATAGAGCTTCTATTCTATTGGAACCATATGAAATTCTTTGGTGCTAATAATTAATTAGTAAGAGTGGTTTTAGTTAAATTATGTTGCAAACTAATGAATATGACGTTGGCTTAATAAATTGGTATAGGCCATATATACCTAAGCTTCTTCATTCTTTAGGTCACTTAGACTGTCGCACATGCATTTTGTATACTGAACTTAAAGGTCAACCTACCTGCATGCTTGCTAAATTTTTGTTCTATTATTATTAGGGATATTGAGAAATTATCCCCAAAAAAATAAACTAATCCGACTCTAGTCCCGCTTTTTAAAATGTTACTTAAGCACCCTTCCCTCCCCCCTACTGCTAATCACTAATGGGATTTAAATTAAAGGGTAAAATCGTAAATGGACAATAGAAAAATTAAAATATTATACAAAATTAATATTATATAGAATATTAATAAATAAAAATAACAAATAAAAAATAATACCCAAAAAAAAAAAAAAAAACTAACTAACGAAAATACTATCCTTCTCCCAATCCACTCCAAATTTATGGTATATTTTTGGTATGTTTTTACCCTTGACTTTAACAGTTAACTTATTGAATTTCAGGGTAAGAAAGGGATTTCATATATTTTTAATAAGGGCAATGCAATAATTGTACAAATTTATGGTATGATAGAGTTTCATATATTTTCATTACAGGGTAATTGACAAGACAGAGACTTCTCTCTTTAATCCAAAAAGATCTTGTGATATGTTGAAAATCTATATCTAATTTTGAGGGTTTTTATTTTTTAGTTTTTGAAAATATATTGGTAAACCTTCCAATTCATCTGGTGGTTTAACAAAATTTCGAAGCGCATGTAATTGTTAATTATTCAAACAATTTCACCTTGTATTGCACAAAACAAACACAACTTCTAAGGCATTCCATATCTCAACTAGCTTTCAGAACCCTTGTCATTTCTTCATAACAGAACATTCATTAAATAAAAATGATACTTTATTAATTTTGATTTTTTGTAGGGTAGGGGGATTTTCAAAATATCCCTTATTATTATTATTATTAAATTGTAGAATAAACCTTTCAAATTTTTATGCGAAATGACATTTGGTAGGACTTTGAACTCCCACAATTAATCTAGATGGGCAGGTGTACAACTACATGTATTAGGAGGAGATATTTTCCTTGTTAATATATATGTCTTGATGTATTTATCTGAAAGTTCATCACATTAAAAATAATTTTAATGTTATTGACCTGGTATTAAAGATATCGTGTATATAAAATATTTCAGAGAATTACTATTATTATATAAGAAGTTATATATATATATATTTTATACAATTCTTTAATTTTCAACTTGCAAAAATTTTTCATTGCATAGTTAAGAGATACTTAGCAAACTAATTTTATAAAACGTTAATCTGTCTCTCACATATTCATATACTCTTTATCTCTCACACATGCATATACATATATATATACTCTGTCGCTCTCTCCTCTCTTGCATATACATGTTTTTACTCTGAGCCTGGCATCCGTTCACATGTAATTTAGCTTAGCTAGGGTACTAGGGTAGTCATTGATCGTCAATCTGCATGTCCCATGGAGTCACTTGTATCCTGTCTTTTCCTATACATTAATGTCTACCTAAAAACCGAAGATCCAGGGAAGATCTTGTAGGGCAACCCATAAACTTGATGGAGTGAACTAATTTTAAGAACCGTCCATTTACTTCAATGCTGTGATTATTTCTTCCAAAAAATAAAAAATAAAAAGCTGTGATCATCAACAGCTGGAGATATAATATACTTTATGCGTATATAATTTAACATATTTTAACATAATGTTGGATGTACGATTTCTCAGAATCTGTCATAAAATGTTGGAAATTGAACTCATATAATAATATTCTTACTCCCCACCATGCACACACATTTTTAAAGCATTTTTTGTCTTAAATCTTTTGTTGTTCTTGATCTCTACTTTATTTCTTCACTCACAATTAAACATATACGTTACATATATCATTTCAGACAAGAGATGGTGCACGATCAGCTTTCCAACTAGAAGCCCTGTTTGTGATTTGTGAATCTGATTAATTTTTTGTTATGTTTGCAGCAGGTTTATGATTTAACTTCCTAAGTCTTTAGCAGCCAGACATATTGTGATGACCTCGTCGACCCTTCGAAAAGTTATTGTGGCTGCAAGCATTGCTTTACAGAAGATACGGAAATTAAGAAAACCAACTTCAAGTACAGTTGTCGCCATTTCTTAAATCTGCTGAATGCACGACAAAATGGTTACAGTTGTCACAATTTTCAAAGTATTTAGTACGTCGCATGTGTAGTCAATAGAATCGTGCAATATGTATAAATGTACGCACATGACTGAAGGCTACATTCGAAGCGTATATATATAAAGATAATTTTTCTTATGTTGATCAGTGTGTGAGATGCAACATGCTAAATTGCTAATATGCAACCAGATATATTTCCATTTGAACTTGAGCTTAGAAAGCTATTCTATCTGTGGCCTGTGGGTTTTCTTAGAAATGCTGACTAACAAAATACTAGATGCCCCATTCTACCGACTATAAATCATTCTAATCTCTACTGGGTTTTAAGATGCAACTGAGAAGTCTTAGCAAAAGCACAAAAAGGAACACATCTTCTCTTAGGTCTTAGCAAAAGCACCTCCCCATTAATCAAGGTAGTCAGAGTTTAATTCCTATCAAATATAGTTTTCTTTACCTATTTTGTTATCTTTAGATTATAGAAGTAAATATCTAGATTGTTTAAATGTAATTAATATGGACAGATCATATATATATATGAGTAGTTTTCTCCCATTATTATGAAAATTATTATCTCTTGATTATAGAAATAAATATCAAGGCCACAAGGTTAGGAACTGATCTCAGCAAGTCCTTGAATATGGGCGGAGATATTCCGATAATATAAGTAGTGGTTGATTTATGTGGGTCTTACAAATCTCTAACCCAGTCGGGAAAAGATATACACGCATGGAAGCCCATCATTCCCTGTCGCAGGCAAAATGAGTGGTCCAGATCTCATACAATATAGTGACAGATATTGAGAGGGTTCTTTTAATTATTAATTAGCAGCATTATAAACGTAATGTCGGCCAGTTTGGAATATTCCCACTTCCCACCATGAGTTTCGGAGATTCTAAAGCAGGTTATAAAGATTTAAAGACAACTTGCAGCCAAAAATTCCAGGAATCAGCCCTGATGTTGGCCGTTCTTTTGCTCAAGACCAAAAAAATGCTGAATCCAAAAAACTAACACGAACTTCTTCTTTTGAGAAAGATATTCATTTTGTCAGTTCAAAAGCCACACTATAACAGTTCTTATGTATGTCTTGGTTCAATTATAGAATTATATAAGATCTGACCAGAATAAGAACTGTACAGAAATCCAGCTGTGTAAAAAATGTTAAACTGTTTGATCAAAAGACTAAAAGAAAACGAAGAGGTGGCTCTGCTTATTTGAGTGCTAATACTGTTAACAGGAATTATACATTAAGAAAAGAAATAAAGGAACTGGCGGTTGAGGTGGGCTTTCATGTGCATTATTTATTGCAGACCTTTCCCCGGCCGGGACATGGGAGAGCTTGTCTCTTCTGTGTTCATAGTTTTATACTTTGAAGATACTTTGATGATTTAGTACTATTACTACTAATAAAAAAATTAAGGTAAGCTTTTGCATAACCTTTAATGTTTTAGTCACAAATTAATCTCAAACCTACCATCACTTTCAAAAAAGCTTGTAATAAATGAACTACTTCTGTCTATCTATTATATTTTCATATACATGTACATATTTACATAAATCCTAGGCATAAATAATTGCATATATGTATATATAATTATTAGTTATCATCAGACCCAAAAGTTTAAATTGATAGGAAATAACGTAATTATAGTATTTAAAACTTAAGATTAACTTGTGACACACCACTTCACGTGTAATGTAGGTTACTATGTGACACGTCATCTCACGTGTAATGTAGACAGATGACAGATGACAGAAATATATTAAACACTCCCTGTCGTATAACATATGTAACAAGAACATTTTTAAATAAAGGAGGTAAGAGAGGGTTTGAACTAGACAACTTCAAGGTCTAATACCATGTTAGTTACTATCAGACTCAAAAGCTTAAACTGATAAGAAAATACTTAACTATAGTATTTAAAATTTAATGTTAACACATAACAATTATCATGTAACTAAATAATTGTATATTTGTTGAACAAGTGCACACACACCATCAAACTCAACATTTTTTCTATCTAGTGATTTAAACTTATGGCTATATGAATAATATAAAACGTACTAGTTCTCCAATTATACGTTAGAAAACCCACATATGAAGCTAAAAAAGATGGGAATGAACTCAACATCGAAAATTTAAAAGGAATTAAAATAGCATATATCATAAAGGCTGCTACAATTCAATAACCTAGTCTTTTAGGGGTGAAAAAATCTGAAAAACCCCTAAAATGAAAATAATATCACTTAATGCCATTTTTGAACATAAAAAAAGGGTGGTTTCAACACAACCTCAACAAGAGAAAAATTTAACCAAAAAAAAAAATTGAAGATTGAAATGTTAAAATTAGGAAATATGATAAAAGCAAGTGTATTCAACTCTTCAAGACAATTTCAACAATATATTATGAGCCTAAATTCGATATTGTTTGCCCCCTCAACACTTTCTGACAATGTTCAATATAAGTCCCATAGGTCCTAAACAAAAAATTATAGGTCGCAAAATATTGCAATTTTAAACACAAAATAGAGTTTCTTCTCTTCAATATCTTTCTCACCCTTGCTGCAAGTAGGTTAGTGCAATGATATCCACCCCCACCCCTACCTTTAATACTAAAGTCACGAGTTTGAGCTCAAAAACTTTCTACTTTGTGTAGACAATTTCCCTACCATTATGTGGGTAGTCCTATCCCATCTTTTGGGAGGAGCGATTCGAGTCACACTTTAGAATCTCATCTCAACAGGTCTCGGTAAACGTAATGTTCAGAAAAAAAAAAAAAATCTTTCTCACCCTTTATTTTTATTTAATTTCAATACTTAAACTTTTCTAATAAAATCTATGCCATTTTTTCAATTTCAAAACTAATAAAATTCATAGGTTCTTCAAACAAAAATTTCAAAACCCTAACCAATTTTTTTCTCAACTTGCTATAGATGATGAATGATAGAAGGAAGAAGAAGAAAGAGAGACAAGGAGAAGAAAGAGACAAGAACCCACCTAGCCACAAATCAACTGGCTACAAATCGTTTGTGTGACTGATACAAACAAGTTCACTGCATCATTTAAGTAAAAAAATTGGATAAAATTTTAAGAAGTATATGATTATTCAAATTAACTAATATAAGTAAAGAGAAGATTTTTATTTCCATAATAGAAGGTGGCAACTGATATGTCCATGGTGACTATCTAAGCCATGTACAAGTGATACAAGGATCCAGCCTTTACATTGATACGATGATAATATTAATATACATAATGCGTATATCTAACTAGAGATTCATACATTATACTGAACTGTTGGATCAATTTAGAGACCTAAATGAATTGTACATGGCATGAATATGTATGTACATCCATGAATAATGGATTTATACCTATACAGAAGCGGATCCAGAAGTTTATGTGAGAGGGGGGGAGGGGGGCCACACTTTTACATGTGAAATTTCTTTGTAATATTTTTTTCAATTGCTAGAAGAATATTATATGAAATAAAAATAGTTAAAATACATAACTAGTAGAGAATATATAACTTTACCTCTTGCAAAATTGTAAGCAAAATTTCTTAAAATAATATTCTTAATATAAGTATAAAAATAAAAGCATATTAATTGTGAGTTGATTGTGCACTAGCTCTATTTTTTTTTAGTGAGAGAAGTTCAAATTTCATATTACTTGAAAAAAAAAAAAAAAAAAAACTTAATTTAAGGATATGTCTTCTTTATGATGATAGTTGTTATTTATATTACAAATAAATGTATATAATCAAACTACATATATTTATTATTAAAGTTACTAATCAAGCTACATTTATAGTCTTTTACCTAATAAATATATAGGATTTATAATAAAGTAAAGTACAATAAAAATAAAAGATTAAAATAATTATAATTCATATGAGTATTTTTATTTATGAATTTTATCATATAAAATAGTTTATATAAAAGAAAATAAGTCACACTAATAATCGTGAGCAAACTAAGACTTATTAAAATTAAATAACACAATATATTTTATTCTTTAGTTCGTGTAAATATGATATAATTTGCGATGAAAAGAATAATTTAAAATGAATATAATAATTTGTGAAATTAAAATATTTCAAATTTGAATATCAATTTGTAATAATGGGGAAATAAAAAGGAGAGAGAGAAAAAAAAAAAAGGGATAAAGCAATTATTATGAGTGAATATAATGAAAAAAAAAATTATTGAGGCGCAGGGGGATTGAATTGCAATCCCCCTTAAAAGTTAAAACAAAAGACAAGCACAACTATCAAAGTCAGCATGTGGCTGTGCTTGATTTTGGCATTTTATGTATATAATATGTTAAATGATTAAAAAGGAGAAAAAGCAAAAACTTGTAGTTGTTGATAGGAATTGAACCTGGGTGGCATCAGAGAGAAAGGCAAGCGTGGACACAACCATCAGCACCAATCCATAGATTATTTAATTAATTTTTTTAACGCCTAATAGTGGGTACACCCCTGGTTGCATTGGTTGCATGCCTTGCAATTCCCTTTGCTGAAGGAAGGCAGATAAAGTCCATGAACAAGAAGGAAGCAAAAGCGGATATGAGAGAAACAGCCAAGCAGGAAAGCGGTAGCATGAACTCTCACCAAAGTATTGAAGGGAAGAAAAAAATATTCGCACCACCCACCGTGAATTTTGGAGATTCGGAAGCAAGTTATCTAATAACTTTTTATGTCTCTTTGTATGGGAAATTACAAAAGAAAGAAAAAACCACTAGAACTTGCTAAAAATTCAATATATTCTGTTGAGTTATGTTATACGTCTTGCTAGGTGCAACTGTCAACAAGGAAGGATTTAAAAAAGAATAAAAAATAAAAATAAAAATAAAAAACTGTCAACGGGTAAACACGATTTACTAAAGGGACTCTGTATAGTCTATCACAAATTTTTTAAGAAATTCGCGTCGTCCCTCTAAAACACTATGCTCGTCAACCACGATATGCAATTGGCACAGTGCCAGAAACTTGATTACAAATGCTTCAGTATACTGGGTTTAAATATAGATCATAAATTAAACTTTAATAGACAATAAATTTAAATATAGATTAGTAGTGTTTCTTTTCTTAATTAAACTAAGCAGTTAATAGCTACTTGCTTGGACAAAATAAAGACCAGTACAATATAAAATAAGCTTAAAGCAAGCACAAATAATAATAATAATAATAACTCGGTACATTGACAATCTTCAAGAGTCATGAAGCAGACGGTGGATCTTAGTAGGGGTGGATCATTTCCCCAAGTGAACCGATCTGAATGTAAACCTAAATTCGCAAAAATATCAACTTCATACTAAAAAGTAAGATATTATTCATAAATTGATCAGAATGGTCACTTGTCACAAAATATTTAGAACTTACTATGCAATGAAGTGATTAAATGACCTTCTCTTTAATTTAACAATGTGGAATGTGTTGGGAAAAAATTCATCTCCCAAAACCTCCCCTAAAAGTCTGTCTCCTATAAAAATATTAAAAATAACGGAGAAATAAAATAGGAAATAATAACAATCATCATAATACAAGAATTTACGCAGAAAACTTCAACACAGGAGAAAAACCACGGTCTACAGATAGAAATTCACTATATGAAAAATTATTATACTTATTGATAATTATACATAATAAAACTCGAATTTCTCATAACAAATGTGGAAAGGAGAGTGCACACTGACGACATTACTTAAGCTAAATGTAGATGCACGTATCCGAACTCCCTTTGTATTCAACTATTTTGGCTAGAAGAGCGAAGCAGTCTTGATTTGAAAATTGCTTAATGCAATAATGTGACTAAAAAGGTGGAAATGACAAACTTAAAGTTTTCGTTTTCAGAAGACATATGCACCTACCAAATCCGAAGCTTGATCCGCGACCTTTCAAGGTGCTGAAATGCTGCTCCTTTGCATATATATTTACTAGCTAGAATAATTTTTCAAGGTCCGCATTCGATTTAATCATATAATTTTTTTTTTTTTGCAGATAGCGGTGAAGAGCTAAGAGGAGTACTTTTCTTAGAGTGACAAGAAATTAATTGGCACAATCGATTTGGGCTCCCCCACCAACGTAATACTTGCACCAAAAAGATAGGGATTCTATGTACTCTTTACTTGCAAAGGTATAGTATTATATTTCGGTGGTTCGAGTGCAAGTTTGCAACTTTTTGTCCATCAACTCAAGTGAAACACGTTTGTCCTTAGGATCTGTCCCATGCACTTTATTTTTCAATAGTCTTTGGAAACTTTCAAATGGACTGAAATGATCATTACTTGTTTTTTCTTTTTCTTTTTTTAATCTTTTTAAGTGGTAATATAAGCAAGCATTTATGTATTTATTTTATAAATTTCCATTCAAAAAGACCAAATAATTAGCAACTCTCTGTATTAAAAAAAAAAAAAAGTAACTCCACCTTGTACTGGCAAAACCAAGTATTCATCATCGTCTAGAGACTATACTTGTGGCCGACTCACCAAGGTGGTTCACGGCTTCTGGTAGCTTAGTGCGCGACCGTCCCACGAAAATTCTTTCTCTAATGACTTTTTAAATGTCTACCTTAGGACTTAGTTAAGTCAACCCTCACTCAAAATTTTCAAAATCTTCCCAAGTGCATTGCCTTAAATTATACATAGCTCAAATATATTCTCGCTACGTGTTTCAATGTTCATGGAACAACTAAAACATCATACACCTTTGTGAAATCTAAATTGATCAAAGAAAGTTGAAAAATAAATTAGTTGAGTGAAGGAGTCGATCCCCGATTGAAGTGGATTGAAAAATATTCTGTGATACCTCTTGCTAGGGTAACTGTCAGCAAGAAACGTCTTGACAGCAAAAGCTCTGTTAGAGATTTGAATATATATATATATATATATATATATATATATAAATGTTTTTCTAATCAGCATCTCTTAACTCTAAGAAGTTAGGGTGAATCAATCAAATTTATCTATTACATTTTTTCTTCTAAAACAAATCATCTCTCTTATTTAATTCAAATACAATAGATGAATTTGATTGCTTTGTTTTAATTTTTTAAAATTAGAAGATACTAATTATAAAAACTATATACATATATATATATATATATCTCTCAAAGAGCTCTTTTAAAATATTTTTCTACTAAATATACTAGAACTTCAACTTCATTTCTTTTGGCTAATATATATAAACAAAAACAGTAAAAGCAGTACTTTATAGTCTGAGCGCAGACATGCATTTAAGAAAATAGTAATCACAATTAGCTCTCACTAACGAAAAGATATTTTCTTATTATTAATGGATGGTTTTAAAGAACGAATTTGACTGATTATTTATCATTAGTCGTGTGTAATTATTTTTTTTCTTTGAAATTTCGTGTGTAATTTTATATATATATATATATATATTAATTATATACTTTTAGTTCTACTTTAATTTATTCAAGTTCAATGTATATAGCCACATTTTTTGACCCGAATACTTTTCCTCCCGAAATTTGCTTATTATTATTATTATTATTATTATTATTATTATTATTATATGTCTTTGACTAAAAGAGGTCTCTTCAGGTCACATAAGGAAACCCACATACGATTAATGAATTGAGATCCTTCCATTGTAAAAGGTAAATTTTTATTGCTATTTTAAAAAAGACCATATATTTCAGACTATTTGAGTGGAGCCTTCGAATACTTATTCATAGTTGGCTCAATAAATTAAATGGTATATAAATATATTAGATTTCTAGATAGCTTATAAAACATTTGATTTTATAATCAGTTTTACTCCACTATTTTGATGCTTTTCTCCTTACAAAAAATTGATTTTATTAGTTTTTATTTGTAAAAAATTGTTTTAAAAATCAGATTTGTTTTACTAATTTAGTGCCTTTTCTCCTTACAGAGAATTGATTTTATTAGTTTTCATTCATATTTTCCATTTGACAGAAAAATCACATACATATATACACACATACATACATACATACACACATATACATACATATATATATATAACTTTAACAAAATATAAAATTTTTAAACTGTCATGAGGTTTGAAGTTCACTGATCTTGTAGCCAATTTTAAAGTTAGAAATTTATTAAAAGCCAAAAATATGCTAGAAATTTGTTAAAAGCCAAAAATTTGCATTGGGGTGAAATTGATATCGTAATTTTGTTATATTTTCTCATGCCTTGATATCAATTAGTGGGAAAATGCAATGAGAAAGCATGAAATAAGATAAATCCAATCGCACAATATAAAAATTTATATGGAAAACTCGAATTAGGAAAAAGCCACGGTCTTAAAGTCAACAAGAACAAAAATACAATAGCTAGAAAATTGTTACAAGTACACACTCAATACTCTCTTTAATCTCAAATCCCAATTGCAATCATGCTATAATCTCACTACCAAACTCACTACTCTTAACTCTTCATAGGCATCTCGTTACATCTTAATGTGCATCTTAGACAAAGAATGAACATTCTATTTAAAACAAGAGTTTTATTTGGTCCCAAAATAATAGTAATAATAAAACCTTTAGGAAATATTTTTCTTTACTTCTAAAGTAATGAGAAACCCATTAGAATAGGGAAGTCTATAACAAACCTTCTTTTGTTTAAAATTGACATTGCCACCTTCTTAGGGTGTATGCCGGCGTGTCATCCTCCATTCTTGATTTCATTTGCGACATTGAATTCCTCTTGAGCATAGACTTTCAATGATACATTATTGGTCCAATTTTGACTTTTTTTGGACCACTCTTGCATCAGTTGAAGTTTATCGGGAATATGAGCTAGATTTCTAACAAATTACCTTTTAGCAAGAATTCCCAAACCTTTGGCCCTTCTCAAACAACCATGACTTTTTAAATCAAGAATTACCATACTCTACCATGAAGGTATAGCCACTTAAGAACTTGTCTTAAGATCTTTTGTGGCATATATAGAATAAACTTATTGAAAATTATGGTCCAACCCTCATGTTAGACTCTCTGAGAGTTCCTCAACCCTTAACGTCCTTTTACCACATGCATCTCTTGTATCACCGTTTAACCAATACCCATATGCAAACTTGTGAACCCACTAGAAATAACCCACCCTCTTCTTTGGCAACTTGGTGGTCTCATGTAATAAGAATGAACATGTCCATTATTTCGTAGATGTTACCGTCTCTCAAGAGATCAATTACTAGAGATGCTTCAGATTCTTTGCAGGACCTACTCCATTGTCCAACACATGTAGCTAACACCTTACTCAAGACTTCCAAGCTTCCAAGATATGACTTGTCCACTAACCTTGTATAACAAAGATTGGAGAGTCCTATCAAAATTTTTAACATCTACTTTGACAAAACCATGGCTCTGATACTAGTTGTTATACTTCTCCTGAGCCTTGATGCCACTCATTAGGATCAAACCTAGAATAGATTTTTCATCCAACGGTGGAGATCATATCATATTAGATTTTTGTGTCAAACCTAGAATAGAGTGTGGAAGAGATAAGAATATCGTTTAACAGTTAGGATCAAACCATTTTTCATCCAATGATTGAGATCATATAATATTATATTTTTGTGTCAGACCTAGGATAGAGTGCGGAAGAGATAAGAATACCGTTTAACGATTAGGATCAAACCACTTTTCATCCAATGATAGAGATCATATAATGTTAGATTTTTGTGTCAAACCTAGAATAGAGTGTGGAAGAGATAAGAATATTATTTAACAGTTAGGATCAAACCACTTTTCATCCAATGGTGGAGATCATATAATGTTAGATTTTTGTGAGAAATTAATAATTTTTTTTATATATTATGCCTAATTATTTGAGAATTAGATTTTATAATGGGGTGGATAATTAAATAGTTGCATAAAAAATTAGTTGAAAAAATTAGATAGATAAAAAATTAGGCGGAAAAAAAATTAGTTAGATAAAAATGAATTGAAAAATATTAAGTGACTAAAAAATTAGGTGGAAATATAATAAGAATAATTTATTGTAAAAAAATTTAAAAAAAAATTTGTGAGTATTTAATAATTTTTTAATATATTATGAGTAATTATTTGAGAATAAAATTTTATATGAAATAAATTAATTAATATTGGTTAAAGAATTTTATATGAAATACTCTTTGAAGATATCATTTACACCAATTTGGTGTCACACATATTGGAGTAAAAAAAAATTGGTATAAAAAAATTTGGTGTTGACACCAAAATTGTGTCAAATTTGATGTTGCACATTGGAAATGTTCTAAGCACCACCAAAATAGACAGAAAGGTCGTGGTCAAGTCAAACCACCAAATATAGCCCACCAACCCCAAAACTCTACAGTCGACTCAACACCACTCTTTTCCTTTGCCACTAGCAAAATCCTTTTCACAAATTTGTTTGGATCGAACAAGTCAAACCAAGCAAATGATGAGCCCCAAAGTGCATCATTTAAATTGAAACTCCAATTACAATGGAAGTCTATATCAAGAATCTTTGAAAAAGGGCTGGAGTGTGGTTGGCTCCATGAGTCGGGGAGCAGCCTCAGTTTCCTCCCACTAATATTTTTATCATTGAATAATTAGTGCCAATTAACTGTGTAATTAATTATCAAGAAAAGAGAGTTTGATTCTCTTTGTTGTGCACTTGTGCTAGGCTGTAGTGCACGAGTGATATGGCTAATCAATTTTCAATGAGAAAAAGCCAACGCGAGCGTGGGTAAGAAATACGAGTGATGGTGACGGCTGGAAAGACAAAAGGATCTCCTATGTTGCTTTGGCCGCTTGCATCAATCTTTTTACTTGAAAAAAAAAAAAAATCTACAAATGGCTAAAATTAAAGTGACATTCCAATTCAATGTTTATCCCCTCCTAGTTTAGGTAATTGTGCAACTCCCTATCTATTTTAATATTAGAAATTCAATTCTTATAAAAAGTATTTTATATGTATAGAAAGTATTATCCTCTTATTACAAGGGTAAAGGTTTGGTCATATAACTTTATATGTAAGGTTGACAATTCCACTCACAAATTTTGAACCCCGTGGATTCTCCCATAATGAGCGGGTGTAAATGTGAGATTCCACACCCTATGTGGGTTTCGGTTCAGGAGCAAGTCCCACAAAAATCTGCACCAAGCCCCTTGAACCCATGAATTAAATAATAGATATTATTTGTTTCTATAAAAAAATTATGCTAAAAATTTTGTAATTTGTTATAAGAAAATTAAGCTCAAAATGATGTATTTAGTTATGAATTTGAAGATATATCTAATTTTAATATACATTGGCTTCAGAAACTTTTAGTAAAATTTTGTGGGTTGGCGAGAGGAATGCGGGTTTCCATCTGAACCCGAATCTACAAAATTTTACAAGTGTGGGTGTACAATAATTTAAAAAAAAAAAAATTGTGGATGCGAGTGCATATTTTGCTAAACCTATATAAATCTGACTCTTTGTCATTTCTGTTTACAAATAGTAATTGATTTTGACATATCCTGATCTCTAACTCATGTGAACCTAGATATTTAGATCGTGTAAATAACAATTATTCTTAATAGATCTCTAACCTGGTTGAATTGATTTTTTTTTTTTTTCAAAAAAGAGAAAGCATTGTTACAACACCATTACTTTGAAATACCAGTACTGCAGTCAGACAAAAAAATTACATCCAATTTACAAAAATATATAAGACATAATTAAGTAATTATGTAATACACTAATATTTTGATAGTGATAACAGGCTTACTTGATTACACATTCAAAGAAGAAAAAGATTAGAACCTTCTTGAATTACGGTTCGGCACTCAAAATAATCTCTCTTCATCGTTCCATTTAAATGACATACACAATAAATAATTGTAACAATTCTTGACAGTTTATAAATTGTTTTTTGTGATGCTGCTTCATCAGCAGTTTATTTCCTATATAGTATAAGTTTGAAGATCTGATATTATCTCTTTTGTTAACGTAAAAAATATAGTCTAAAACAATAATTGTATTAACACAATGTTAATATTCAAGACTAACTTGTTAACACAATATATCAAAGTCGTCTTTAGATCTCAAGTCCCGCTCTTTCTAATTCATGCTTTCTGACCGTGCCAAGGAATGTTACTCACAATCAATCCTTGGGGCTTTTTTCTCCCCTCTTTAGGCCGCTATTATTTTTCTATATTAATTTAAGATTTTACTATTATACATGATTTGTGTAGCAATAGATAAGTATTTTAAAAATTGCAATTTTTTTTAATTTTTTAAAATTTTCTTTTCTGGTTTTTTATTTCTTTTTTTTTTTTTTCTTTTTTTGTTTTTTTGACTCGTAGAATCCATTGGGCTTGTTTAGTATGCCCAATGGGTGCATTAAATTAAAAGGGTGAAATAAGCATATATTAATTTCCTGATTTTTTAACCTCTAGACAATTGATTAACTTCCATTTTCTTAATATAATTTAAATTTATGCATAAAGAGTGGCAATATTTCCACCCCTCAAAAATTGTATTTACACCCCAATTTAGTTTTTTTTTAAAATATACAATATTACCCTTAAGTAAAATTATTAAAAGTGTAAATATTTTATAAGTACACCCACCAATTATTAATTAAAATATCATTTATATCATAAACTTTTTTTATTTTTTTAATTTCTAATTTTTCTCTTTGTTACTATTTCAAACTCTAACTTTTCTCCATCAAAAATTGAAAATTCTCTAATCATTTATATAATCCTAATTTAATCATCTAAAATATTGTCAAACATTAATTCAGTCATCACATCAATATTTTATATTTTCTCGTCAGATTTTCTCACAAACTAAACAAAAAAAATTACTTATTTCTTCTAATCTCTTCTTCATATCAGTAAACAAGTAAAAGGATATGCTTCAAATCATTCAAGAATTACAGATCTAAATTGATATTTACAATTCATCATTAAAAAAATGTTACTTAGGGTTCTATAAAATTAGCTAGTAATTATTTATGCAAGTTTTGTGATATAAATGAAAAATTAAGGTTTGAGAGAGTAAAAAAGATTTATGACTTTAATCATAAAAATTAAAAAGGGTTCATCATCAAACCCTAACTCTAATCATTCATGCAAGTCTCCAATCATTCATGCAATCCTAATTTAATTAAAAATGCAAGTCTTATAATATAAATAAAAAATTAGAGTTTGAGTAAAATAATAAAATAGATATTATTTTATACACAAATCTCTAATTAAAAAAAAATCAATGGGTTGAATGAATTTATATTAAATTATTTGCTTAGTATAGGTTTCGTTTCATATACAATGAAGGTGTTAAAAAAAAATTAAATGGTAGGATACAAATTTTCTAACAAGTGACAACAAAATAATTATATTGGATCTACTTTTAACACATATTGTAGTTTGTTTGTGGTTGACTTAAAGGATGTATATACAAAAATATATACAATAAACTTAAGAGGAAAAGTTAATCTTGGTATTAAGTGGGGTTTATAAATAAATTAAAAAATAAATTTTTATTGGGTGTGCAAAAAAAAAGGGTGTACATACCATTTTTTAAAGGTGGAAACATTGCTACTCATGCATAAATCCACTAGTATTATTGGTTGTTTGTCAAGATCTATCGAGATTAAATAATATGTGTGGTTCTCATAGAAGTCTGTCGGGATCTACTGTAATTAAATATACATGATTTATCAAGATTAAATACTATGTCTAGTCCAAAAATTCACTCCCACAACACGAAGAGAAATCTAGGGAAAGTGCATTAAACACTTGAACTACAAATGTATAAAGTTTTCATGATTGGTGTTTTCTATGTGTTTTTAATAAATAATACATATGGATAGCTTTATGATCCAAAAGACTAGTCTATAAGAATGAACATCATTGATAGATACAACTTTCCTTTGGATTTTATGTTTTTAGTGTGAGATTCATCTCCTCACCTTTTTTTTATATGTAGAACTCTCTAACATCCCTCTTTACGTATGAGCTCGAGTTATCTTGTGATTAGCCACCCATTTTTGTTTTAATTTTCTCTTGAGTTGTCTTTTGGCAAAATTTGGCCCAAGTTCATTATCACGTTTGTCCAAGGTTTTGATACTTTCTGAAGTTTCATAAATTGTGTTTTTGAGAAAATATTCAAATATGATAAATAGATAGTCTTACAATTTAAAAGTCTAGTCTATTGTAACATCCATTAGTATATATATCATTCTCTTGATATTTATGTTTCAAATATATAATTCATTTCATCTTCTTACTTTGCTATAGGATTCTCTAACAAAGTGAATGTAATTAACCTTATGTTACATATAATAAAATAAATCTACAAAATAATTAGGCTGACAGAAACATGCATGTTAACAAGATTCTTAAACCCTGACAATAAACTCTAACTCTCAAAAGTGCATTATATATATTCTTTAGCAACCTCTCCATCAGCATGCAATATTGTTAGGAAATTGGTAAAAATAAAAGTGGTGTCAATCCCACATTGGAAACAAACAAAGATGGATGGTATTTTGAAGACTATAAAAGAGTGCAAAGCCTTGATTTCAAATCTCCCCAATCAAATACATTTTAAACATTTTATTTTATTCTAGTTAAATTTTCTTCCTTTTTTTTATTTTAAAGTATAAAAAGGTATGAGTCAGTGTATGCTTTAGAGAGTATGAGTGTATTGAGGTTGTGGATTGTAAGAGAATAATATGTGTGATTATAAGAATTTTTCATATAGTGAAGTTCTCTCTAAGGGCGATGGTTTTTCTCCTATTTAACAATTTTTCAAGTAAATTATTATATTGTGATGATTGTTATTATTTTCTATTTTATTTCTCTGTTATCTTTGATATTCTTACAGGATATAGGTTTTTAGGGAAGGTCTTGAGAGGTAAATTTTTCCCAACAATATTGTTCGTACATACTACATTTTCCTACAAGCTATCTCATGGAGTTGCGTATATAAATCTGAGGTAAAATGAGTTCATTTTACGTGTGATAAAAGTCTGCATGTTGTCACATTTGGGAATATGATTCAGCATGGTTACTTCGAAACAATATCAGATTGGATAAAAGAGGTGAAACTTAAACTGGCTGGAAATAAATATATAAATAGGCGAACTAAGTGAGATTGTGAGAAACGGCAAACTTACGATATTGAATAGATGCAAGCAGAAATACAAATATTCTGTACATATATAACATCCTAAACAGAATTACAATATTCATCACATGAACTGAAATGCGAATAGAAGAGTACTATCGTTTTTTTAACACAACCATATAAGATTTATTTGTACCAACTAGTTGCCCTAGTTTTGAAGGGAATGGCCAACACCGGGGCTATGACCTGGAGCTGTGGGCCTGAAGTCATCTACGTGTCTTGGTGGCGGAGGTGGCAAAGTCTCACCCACTGCCACACTCGGTGCTTCGGGTGGGGACACCAAATTAGCATTTGCTGCCACTTCAACTGCGGGAAACACATAACCATGCAAGTTATTATTGTGCTTAGCATTATTGATCTTTCTTGTTTCCTTTTCAAGCGTTTTGTTTTGAGCTTGAAGCTTTAGAAATACGTTCTTTTTCCCTAGCTTCAAATGCCTTCCATGGATAAATTGAATTTCTTGGGCGAAGATCAGCACAATGAGAAGACAAGGAAAGACAAATCTTTTGTTTTGGGCCATGGCTGAAGGGACACAGAGATCAAGATATTCAACAACTAAGCAAGGAACTTGGTATAGAGATAGATAAAGAAGCGGACCCTATAAGAGCAAAAGAGGAAGCAACTTGCTTATTGAAGAAAAGACTGCAAAACAGCTCAGGTTAATTGGACAGAGTAAGCAAGTTGTGTGCTGCGACCCTTCCCTGTCCTTGGTATTTATAGAGCTTCTATTCTGTTGGAACCATATGAAATTCTTTGGTGCTACTAATTAATTAGTAAAAGTGGCTTTAGTTAAATTATGCTGCAAATTAATGAATATGACATTGGCTTAATAAATTGGTACAGGCCATACCTAAGCTTCTTGATTTTTAGGTCACTCAGACTGTCGCACATGCACTTTGTATACTGAACTTAAAGGTCAACCTACCTGCATGCTTGCTAAATTTTGTTCTATTATTATTAGGGATATTGAGAAATTATCCCCAAAAAAAATAAACTAATCTACTCTAGTCCCGCTTTTTAAAATATTACGTAAGCACTCATCCCCATCCCCACCCCACCCCCACTGCTATCACTAATGGGATTTAAATTAAAGGGTAAAATCGTAAATGGACAAGTTGATTTATAGTTTTAATAGAAAAATTAAAATATTACACAAAATTAATATTATATAGAATATTAATTAATAAAAATAATAAAAAAAAATTAAAATGAACAAACTATCCTTCATCCAGTCCATTCCAAAATATCGCCCACCACCGGACCACCTCCAAAAACCATCTCCATTCCAAAATATTGCCCACCGCCGGACCACCTCCAAACACCATCTGCAAATCCAGACAACAATAAAACCATCAAAATAACCACCCTAAATTTGCCTTACAATAACTCTTAAGGGATATTATTAAAATACCTTTTAGAAATATAATTAATGTGAAATCATTCTTCTTTTTTTTTTTTAAGTGGAATAAGTGATATTATTTTCCATTTTAAGGGTCGTCAGCTACCAAACACACTCGCATGACCATACACCACTCAACAACGTCTCCTCAAACACCTCCAAAGCAACCAAACACACTACAACAATCATCAAAACCTCCTAAAATTATCACCAATTTCTCTAATTTCCACAAAACCACCCCAATTGTTTCCATGGCCATATAAGCCACCATCACCACCACAAAATCTCAAATATCAACTGACTTTTTGCCATTGCCGCAACCGCACGACACAACGAGCTCTAAGGCCGACAAATCTAGCTGCTAGAAGGAGATTGAGAAGGAGATTGCAACCGCAGAAAGGGAGAGAAAGGGAGGTTTAAGAGAGAGAAAGTAAAGGTTCTCCGATCTTCTATTCAAGTAAGAGAGTAGACAAAAGGAGGGTGAGATAGAGGGAGGATGGAGAGAAGAGACAGATCACCAGACACAAAGCCCAAGCTGTAAGGACAGCTCAGACTCAAGCTTACTCTTCAGCCTCTTCCAATATGTGTAGCCTTAGTTCTACTCAACAACATCAGCAGTTTGAACCAATTATCAGCTTGGCTTACTTAAGCTCAAGCTTAGAACCGAAAGAAGAGTGGCCCTCCTGAAGAGCTTGACGTAAAGCTTGATAACAGAAGATTGTAGAATGCTTGCACAGAGTTTACGTGTCAAGCAAGCAAGTGCTGATGATCAAGATTAGTTGGGAATTAGTTATTAATCTAAGGCTAAGATCATTTCAGTTATAATTGTAAGGCTGAGATTTAATCTTGTAACAAGTATATAAATGTATTCTCTGCATGTAAATCATTCAATGAGAAAAGTTTTCAACAATTCCTCTTGATTTTTCTCTCAATAGCTTGATAGCTTCCACCATTGAAGCAGAGCTCGAACCGGACTCTGCTTCCTTGTTCACACTTCAATCAAACCTCCAATTTCACACAAGCAACGAATTTCTTCAGTCTTTACGGAAGATATAAAATAACGGAAGAGAAAGAAAAGGGAGAGAAGAGGTGAAGGTTTCTTTTTTAATATTTAATTTTCTTTGTTATTCAACTTTTATATTTTATTTTAAATATAAATTTATTATTTTTTAAAAAACAAATATAGTACGCTATGTTTTGTGCCTTGACTTCAACAGTTGACTTACTGAATTTCAGGGCAAGATAGGGATTTCATATATTTTTATTAAGGGCAGTGCAATAATTGTACGAATTTATGGTATGATAGAGTTTCATATATTTTCATCACGGGATAGTTGACAAAACCCTCGCAGACTTCTCTCTTAAATCCAAAAGGATTTTGTGATATGTTAAAAATCTATATGTAATTTTGAGGGTTTTTATTTTTTATTTTTTGAAAATATTTTAGGAAACCTTTCAATTTATCGGGTGGCTTAACAAAATTTCGAAGCATATGCAACTGTTGTTCTTCAAACAATTTCTCCTTGCATTGCACAAAACAAACACAACTTCTAAGGCATTCCATATCTCAACTAGCTTTCAGAACCCCTTGTCATTTCTTCATAACAGAACACAATCACAAACAAAATAAATATAACATATAAAATAATACTTTATTAAATAAATACGATACTTTATTAATTTTTATTTTTTGTAGGAGAGGGGGATTTTCAAAATATCCCTTATTATTATTATTATTATTATTATTAAATTGTAGAATAAACGTTTCAAATTTTTATGTGAAATGACATTTGGTAGGACTTTGAACTCCCACAATTAATATAGATGGGCAGGTATACAACAACCACATCTATTAGGAGGAGATATGTTCCTTGTTAATATATATGTCGTGATGCATTTATCAGAAAGTTCATCACATTAAAAATAATTATAAATGTTATTGACCGGTATTAAAGATATCATGTATGTAAAATAATTCAGAGAATTATTATTTTTTTATAAAGAAGTGATATATATATAGTTTATACAATTCTTTAATTTTCAACTTGCAAAAATTTTTCATTGCATAGTTTAGAGATACTTAGCAAACTAATTTTGTAAAACGTTAATCTCTCTCTCACATATTCATATACTCTATATCTCTCACACATGCATATCCATACATATATATATCTATATATATACACTCTGTCGCTCTCTCCTCCCTGGCATATACTTGTTTTTACTCTGAGCCTGGCATCCGTTCACATGTAATTTAGCTTAGCTAGGGTACTAGGATAGTCATTGATCATCAATCTGCATGTCTCATGGAGTCACTTGTATCCCGTCTTTTCCTATACATTAATGCCTACCTACAAACTGAAGATCCAGGGAAGATCTTGTAGGGCAACCCATAAACTTGATGGAGTGAACTAATTTTAAGAACCGTCCATTTACTTCAATGCTGTGATCATTTCTTTCAAAAAATTAAAAATTAAAAAGCTGTGATCATCAACAGCTGGAGATATAATATACTTTATGCGTATATAATTTAACATATTTTAACATAATGTTGTAGGTACGATTTCCTAGACTCTGTTATAAAATGTTGGAAATTGAACTCATATAATAATATTCTTAGTCCCCACTATGCACACATATTTTTAAAGCATTTTTTGTCTTAAATCTTTTGTTGTTCTTGATCTCTACTTTATTTCTTCACTCACAATTAAACATATACGTTGCATATATCATTTCAGACCAGAGATGGTGCACGATCAGCTTTCCAACTAGAAGCCCTGTTTGTGATTTGTGAATCTGATTAATTTTTTGTTATGTTTGCAGCAGGTTTATGATTTAACTTCCTAAGTCTTTAGCAGCCAGACATACTGTGATGACCTCGTCGACCCTTCGAAAAGTTATTGTGACTGGAAGCATTGCTTTACAGAAGAGATGGAAATTAAGAAAACCAACTTCAAGTACAGTTGTTGCCATTTCTTAAATCTGCTGAAGGCACGACAAAATGGTTACAGTTGTCACAATTTTGAAAGTCTTTAGTACGTCGCATGTGTAGTCTATAGAATCGTGCAATATATATAAATGTACGCACATGACTGAAGGCTACATTCGAAGTATATATATATATAAAGATAATTTTTCTTATGTTGACCAGTGTGTGAGATGCAACATGCTAAATTGCTAATATGCAACCATATACATTTCCATTTGAACTTGAGCTTAGAAAGCTATTCTATCTGTGGCCTGTGGGTTTTCTTAGAAATGCTGAATAACAAAATGCTGGATGCCCCATTCTATCGACTACAAATCATTCTAATCTCTACTGGGTTTTAAGATGCAACTGAGAAGTCTTAGCAAAAGCACAAAAAGGAACACATCTTCTCTTAGGTCTTAGCAAAAGCACCTCCCCATTAATCAAGGTAGTAAGAGTTTAATTCCTGCCAAATATATTTTACATGTGTAGATAGTTTTTTTTACTTATTTTGTTATCTTTAGATTATAGAAATAGATATCTAGACTGCTTAATTGTGATTAATTAATGTCAATAGATCTTATATGAGTAGTTTTTTCTTATTATTATGAAAATTATTATCTCTTGATTATAGAAATAAATATCAAGGCCACAAGGGTAAGAATTGATCTCAGCAAGTCCTCAATTATGGGTGGAGATATTCCGGTAATATAAGTTGTGGTTGATTTCTGTGGGTCTAACAAATCTCTAACCAAAAATAAATAAATAAGGAGCTCAATGGGATGTTGACAAATAATGTATCTATGATCAATAACAGGACAAATGAGGGCTCAACTGGATGTTGAGAAAGAAAAGATACGCACGCATGGAATCCCATCATTCCCTGTCGCAGCCGAAATAAGTGGTCCAGATCTCATACAATACAATGATTAATGAAAGATATTGAGAGGGTTCTTTTAATAATTAATTAGTAGCATATAAAACGTACTGTCGGCCAGTTTGGAATATTCCCACCTCCCACCATGAGTTTTGGAGATTCCAAAGCAGGTTATAAAGATTTAAAGACAACTTTCAGCCTAAAACTCCAGGAATCAGCCCTGATGTTGGCCGTTCTTTTGCTCAGGACCAACAAAATGCTGAATCCAAAAAAAATAACATGAACTTCTTCTTTTGAGAAAGATATTCATTTTGTCAGTTCAAAAGCCACACTTTAACAGTTCTTATGTACGTCTTGATGTATATATATCTTTTACTTCCATTTTTTATTACAACTTTATTTCGTATAATTTTTTTAAATAATGTAGTTTAATTATAGAATTATAAAAGATCTGACCAGAATAAGAACTGTACAGAAATCCAGCTGTATACAAAATGTTAAACTGTTTGATCAAAAGACTAAAAGAAAACGAAGAGGTGGCTCTGCTTATTTGAGTGCTAATACTGTTAACAGGAATTATATATTAAGAAAAGAAATAAAGGAACTGGCGGTTGAGGTGGGCTTTCATGTGCATTATTTATTGCAGACCTTTCCCCAGCTGGGACCTGGGAGAGCTTTTCTCTTCTGTATTCATAGTTTTATACTTTGAAGATACTTTGATGCTTTAGTACTATTGCTACCTATAAAAACCAAAAGTAAGCTTTTGCATAACTTTTAATGTTCTAGTCACAAATTAATCTCAAACCTACCATCACTTTCAAAAACGCTTGTAATAAACGAACCACCTCTGTTTATCTATTATATTTTCATACACATGTACATATTTACATAAATTTTAGGCATGAATACTTGCATATATGTATATATAACTGTTAGTTGTTATCAAATCCAAAAATTTAAGCTGATAAGAAATGACTTTACTATAATATTTAAGACGAGATTAACATATGACACGTCATCTCACATGTAATATAGACAAATGACAAATAACAGACATATGTTTTTCTCTTCTGTATTCATAGTTTTATACTTTGAAGATACTTTGATGCTTTAGTACTATTGCTACCTATAAAAACCAAAAGTAAGCTTTTGCATAACTTTTAATGTTCTAGTCACAAATTAATCTCAAACCTACCATCACTTTCAAAAACGCTTGTAATAAACGAACCACTTCTGTTTATCTATTATATTTTCATACACATGTACATATTTACATAATTTTAGGCATGAATACTTGCATATATGTATATATAACTGTTAGTTGTCATCAAACCTAAAAATTTAAGTTGATAAGAAATGACTTTACTATAATATTTAAGACGAAATTAATATGTGACACGTCATTTCACATGTAATATAGACAGAGGACAAATGACAGACATATGCTAAACGCCCTTTACCATATAATATATGTAACAATAATACTTTTAGATAAAGGGAGGAAGAGAGGATTTGAACCAAATACCTCCAAGTTTTAATACTACATTAGTTGCTATCAAACCCAAAAGTTTAAGCTAATAGGAAATAGTTTAACTATAATATTTAAAACTTAATGTTGACATATGACAATAACCATGTAACTAAATAATTGTATATTTGTTGAACAAGTGCACACACACCATCTAACTCAACATTTTTTCTATCTGGCAATTTAAACTTGTGGTTATATAAATCATATAAAGCGTACTAATTCTCCAAGTATACATTAGAAAACCCACGTATGAAGATAAAGAAGATAGGAATGAACTCAACATCAAAAATTTAAAAGGAATTAAAATAGCATATATCATAAAGGCTGCTACAATTTAATAACCTAGTCTTTTAGAGTGAAAAAATTTGAAAAATCCCCTAAAATGAAAATAATATCACTTAACGTCATTTTTTAACATAGAATAGGATTGGTTTTAATACAGCCTCAACAAAAGAAAATTAAAAAAAAAAATTGAAGATTGAAATGTTAGAATTTGGAAATATGATAAAAGGAATCGTATTCTACTCTTCAAGGTGATTCCAACAATATATTATGAGCCTAAATTTGACATCGTTTGCCCCCTCAACACTTTTCAACAATGTTCAATATAAGTCCCACAGGTCCCAAACAAAAAAATATAGGTCCCAAAATATTGCAATTTTAAAGACAAAATAGAGTTTCATCTCTTCAATATCTTTCTCACCCTTACTCCAAGTGGAGTGGCACAATGGTAACCTTTCCCAACCCTATTTGATGCCAAAGTCATGGGGTTCAAGCTCCAAAACTTTCCACTTTGTGTAGACAATTTCCCCACCATTATGTGGGTTGTCCTCTCCCATCTTCTAGGAGGATTCAAATCATACTTTAAAATCCTATCTCAGTGGATCTCGGCAGACATAATGTTCAAAAAAGAAAATCTTTCTCACCCTTTATTTTTATTTAATTTCAATACTAAAACTTTTCTAATACAAATCTAGGCCATTTTTTTAGTTTCAAAACTAATAAAATTCATAGCTTCTTCAAACAAAAATTTCGAAACCTTACCAATTTTTTCTCAACTTGCGGTAGATGATGAAATGATAGAGAGAGAAGAAGAAAGGAAGAAGAAAGAGAGAGAAGAGAAGAAAGAGACAAGAACCCACCTAGCCACAAATCAGCTGGTTATAAATCATTTGTGTGATTGCTACAAATAAGTTTACCGCATCATATAAGCAAAAAAATTAGGTAAAATTTTAGCAAGTTTTGTATTATTCAAATGAACTAATATAAGTAAGGAGAAGACTTTTATTTCCATAATAGAAGGTGGCAGCTGATATGTCCATGGTGACTATCTAAGCCATGTACAAGTGATACAAGGATCCAGCCTTTACATGGATACGATGATAATTAATAAACATAATGTGTACGTCTAATCAGAGATTCATACATTATACTGAACTGCTGGATCAATTTAGAGACCTAAATGAATTGTACATGACATGAATATGTATGTACATCCATGAATAATGGATTTATACCTACGCATTTGGTTCTGCATTTTTGTCTCGAAAAGCATGTCCAATACCAGGACTATGCCCAGGATCTGTTGGTCGAAAATCATCCTTAACTCCTGCCTTAAAATGTTCAGCTTTATGGCTATTATCACCTACTAATTTGGATTCATCCTTTTGTTGATCTTGAGCAAAAGAATGACCAATACCAGGGCTGATTCCTGGACTCGTAGGCCGAAAATCATTACCTTTCTGGCTATTATCACTTACTAATTTGGATTCAGCACATTGTTGGCCCTGACCAAAAGAATGGCCAGCACCAGGCCTGATTCCTGGTCTCGTAGGCCGAAAATCATCTTTGTAACTTGCTTCCGAATCTCCAAAATTCACGGTGGGTGGTGGGAATATTTTTTTCTTCCCTTCAATACTTTGGCGAGAGTTCATGCTACCACTTTCCTGCTTCGCTGTTTCTCTCATATCCGCTTTTGCTTCCTTCTTCTTGTTCATGGACTTTATCTGCCTTCCTTCAGCAGAAGGAAATGCAAGGCATGCAACCAGTGCAACAATAATTAAATATTTGTACATGGATCTGATTTCGGCCATTGAGAGAGAACTTAGGGAAGAATTACTTTTAAAAGATGTCTTTCCAGGTAGAATGAGGAGGATGATTTTAGGCTTAAAATGCAAGAGACTTGAGGACGGAGAGAGCTGGAACAAGTGTAATGATATTAAGTTGTGGTGTGCTTAGATATTTATTGACTTTAAAAGCAGGCACTGTGAGGATTCACAACCGCTAATTATTTCATAAACTAAATATGTGGCCCACATTAATATCAAATTGGACGGCTTACATGATACTAAATTTTTAAGAACCCCCAAAGTTATTCCTCTTCAAAAAACATTTAAAAGAACACCCTCAGAATATCTTTGCCTATACAGCATGAGATCTTTTAAAGATCATTACCATAATTGCATGCCCATTCTAGTGTATGTACTGTTACTACTATTGACCTGATAATAGAAAAGATTCCACCTACTAATGACCTATGATCATAGAAAAGATTTCACTGACATCACCTGGGATATACTTGCTAAATTCTTTCCTCATGGTGCCGCTGTAGAAAATAACTTCAGTTCTTTGGTGATGATTTCAAAACTCATAATTTTTTTTAATGCTGAAAAAAAATAAGGATTCCATTTTGATTACATATCCTACTCTATTTTTATATTACTACTTTGACTGAAAGAGTGAAGCCATCTTGATTTTGGAAATAGTTTATGCAATAATGTCAGACTCAAAAGACGAAAATGACTAACTTAAAGCTTTTGCTTTTCAGAACACTTATGTAATCCATGACCTTTCAATGTGCTGAAATGTGCATTACCATATCTGCAAGCTCTATGAATGTTTCAAGGTCGGCAATCGATACAATCAAATAGTTTTTTACATATAGCAGTGAAGAGAGGTAGCACGAGCACCACTCAGCTGAGAATAACGAAAAATTAATTAGCTAATGATCAACCTGCACTCCCCCACCACCGAAATCAAATGCACAAAAAGAATAGGGATTCTATGTACTATCCACTTGCAAAGGTATAGTATTATATTCGATGGTTCGTGTGCAAGTTCACAAGCTTTTTCATCGACAAACACAAGTGAGCCGCATCTGTCCCCAGTATCTTTCCTACTAACTTTTATTTACAATGGTCTTAGGAAACTTTCAATTAATGGGTTGAATGATGAGTTGATTACTCATTAAAGTGGCAATAATAATCAACGTAATTTTTTTTAGCAAGTTCCAATGGTTTTTTCTTTCTTTTGTAATTTCCAATACAAAGAGACATCAAAAGTTACTAGATAACCGGCCTTGTATTTGGCCAAACCAAGTATTACGCCATTAGTTAGAGACTAGTTGTGAGTTGTAACTTTTTTAATCTTTTTTAATCATCTCTAATGACTTTTTCAAATGTCAACCTTATGAGTTAATTAAGTCAACACCCTGTCAAAATTTTCAAAATTTTTCCAAGTGCATTAGCACGTGTTTCAATTTTCATTGAACAACTGTAACATCATATATTTGTGAAGTTTGACCGGAGATAATACATAATTAAGTTAGTTGACTGAAGTGCTCGAGCCTCGTTCGAAGTCAAATTCAATATATTCTATTGAGTTATGTTATACCTCTTGCTAGGTGTTTGTCAACAAGGAAGGATTTAAAAAAGAACAATAATTAAGTTACTATGCAATGAAGTGATTAAATGACCTGCTCTTTTATTTAACAACGTGCAATGGTTCATATTAGTGCATCAATGTGGAGCTTAATAACGGATCTCTCAATGATGACATTGTCATATCATCATAATTGTATACCAAGACTTTCAAAATCTTCCGTCACTGAGTACGGATCTTGCATTTTAGACCAAGAGTGCATATAACAGTAAAATCACTAAATAGATTAAGTGCAGACGTGCATTTTAAAAGACTTTTCCTTTAGTAACGGGTGGTTTACATCAGTCGGACTTTGTCTGATTATCATTAGTCATAAATATTTTTTAATTAACTTTTTAAGTGTCTTTTTTTCAGTTTTATATAGCAACATCTTTTGACCCTTATGTACCATTTCCCCAAAATTTACTTATTATTATATGGGTGGTTAATGGTTTGACTAAAATTATGTCTTTTCAGGTCATTTTTGCCACCAATCGTAGCAACTAGAAAGACACAAAATAAATTGAGATCTTTCCATTCTAAAAGCTAGATTTTTTCCTGCTACTTTAAATAAGATTATATACTAAGTAATTCGTTGAGTGGAGCAAATCTTCCTACAGCGTGCATGCTTTCTAATAATTATTAATAGTTGGTTCAATAAATTATATTAAAATATTTCAGTTTTCTAGATAATTTATAGAAAGTCGATTTCAAAATCAGAGTTACTGTATAATATGTAATTTCTAAGTTTCTAATAAAATAAATTATTTTTAGTCTTTTTAGTGAATTTCTGTCTATCATTGAACTATACCAATCTTGTTATTAATTTTTGAAGTTAAATAGAAATTTGTTAAAAAATAAACGTTTACTTTGAGATGGAAGTAAAAAAGATGAAGAGAAAGAAAATCACAACCATATAATGTTAATAAATCCCAAATCTTTAAAAGCTCATCAAAATTTTTGTTCTACAGAGAATTTTTCGAGAAACACTCCTAATTTTGATGAGTAGATGGCTCAAATTAAAAGAGCTAGATCCTGAACTAAGCTCCTAATTTTAATTTTTTTCAATTTAATTAACAAACATGTTGTAGGGAACATATTATTGACGCACTCGTAACAACAGTACAGGACTGTGCATGCACTCAATTTTATAGCCGCAATCTTTAAAATAAGAAACAAGCACCACGAAAACGGTCAGAAAGGTCGTGGTCAAGTCAAAGCACCAGACATAGCCACCAAACCCCATGAATTCGACAGTAGACTCTACACCACTCTTTTTCTTTGTCACTTGCCAAATCTTTTTTACAAATTTGTTCGGATCGAACAAGTCAAACCAAGCATATGGCGGGCGATTGAGCTCCAAAGTGCATCTTTTGAATTAAAACTCCAATTAAAATGGAATTATGATTGTGTTGTGGTTTAGCTCCATGAGTCGGGGAATACCCTCAGTTTCGTCCCACTAATATTTTTATCATTAATTAATTAGTGCCAATTGATTGTGTAATTAATTATCAAGAAAAGAGAGTTTGAGTCTCTTTGTTGTACTAGGCTGTAGTCCACGAGCGATATGGCTCTTGGTTAATGAAGTTTTAAGTTGAGAAATTCGAATGATGGCGACTGCTGTAAAGACAAAAGAATCTCCTTTGTCGCTTTCGCATCCCAGCTGTAATTATAATTTTAAGAAAAAACTTCGTAGTCCCTGAAATTTTAAAAATTATCAAAATTTTAAAACTCTTTTAAAAATAATTATTTTCATCCCTAATTTTTTCAAAACTCTTTAAAAATGTCTAAACCATCTGTCAATTGACACTCAATATAGACAGAATGCACAAAAAGATATTATCCTTTTACCCTTAATGATTATTAATGGTACTTAAATTATAGGATTACCCTCATAAAATAATGAATTTACAAGTTAATTAAGAAAAGATTAAATAAATAAGTAAAATTAAAATTAATTATACAAAATTAATTTCAAAAAACATATATAAAAAATAGAATAAAAATGTCTCTTAAAAAAAAATAGAAAATGCATCTTCATCGTCCATCTAAAAAATGGATGATGGAGATGGAACTTATATAAACAAAAACCAAAAAGGAGGGGGATGGGGGGTGGGGTGCGGGTGTATGTGAAGGGGTGACAACGGGGGCGCGAGCGCAGGCAAGTTGGAGATGAAGTTAACTACCCATCTGAGAGAGACCTCCCTTCCTACATCTATCATCATACCCTTCTAATCTCACTGTCTACTTCCCTTTCCGTCATCTAGTATAAAAATAGAAAAAAAAAAATGTATGGCATTTCCATCGTCCGTCGTAGTCACAATCATTGTTCACTTCCCTTTACTCTCCTTCCTCCTCCACCTCACCAAGTAATCACTAAAGGAGAGAGACGACAATGCAGACCGGTGGTGTGTTTTGATCATTTCGCATCACTCGCTCATATTCAAGTCTAGTGATTATCTGTTTTCCATGGTTGGCACTGATCAGCAACCATGGAGATTTTTTTAAAATTTTTTAAAATGTTAAATTTCTCTTATTTTTATTTTTTTCTCCAAATCTATTTTGTTATTGATGAATTTGTTAAGTTTGATGATTTTTTTCTCCATTCAACGTTGAAAAGGAAACCTACTTTCGGGTCTGAGTTGAAGAGGGCTTGATTGTTATTATGGATTGATGAGGAAGAATATCATGGTCTTGATTTTTTATTGTTGTTTTGTGGTTTCGATTTTTTTATCTCACTTCAAATCTAATTGTTTTTTATGAAGAAGAAGCAAATGTTGTTGAAGAACTATTGAAAGATTGATGATGTGATGGTCTGATGAATTGTTGAAAAATTGATGATGTGGTTTGATGTTGTTTCTTGTTGTTGTTTTTCATTTTTGAATATTTGGATTCATCAACCCCATTTTTTTAATTTTTTTATAGTTTTTTTTTATATTTTAAAATCTCAATCAGCAATGTGTCATGATCTTAGTTTTTCACATGAAAAGATCATCAATTGACTAATGATTTGAGCTTTTTTAAAAAGATTTTAGAAAAATTAGGCGTGAAAATAGTTGTTTTCAAAAGAATTTTTAAATTTTGATATTTTTAAAAACTCAAGGACGAAACTGAAGTTTCCCCTCATTTTAATATCTCCCTGTCTTTGTCTAGATTCGTTGTTGTTAACCAGTTGCGTTACTTTTAGTTTCATTGAAAAAAATTAAACGCTAAAAGTTTCTAAATCAATAAAAGCCCGCTTCAAGCTTAAGAGTTTATCAGTAATATTCTAACTTCAAGTTTATGTATCCCATTCTGCTAGTGATGATCCGCCAAATACATTTTACAAGCACACATGCAACTATTATACTTTTAGTATGAGAATAAATATTTAGATCATGTAATTTTTAATATAGTAATTGATCTCAATAGAGTCTAACTTCTAACTCTTGTGGTTTTAGATATTTGTGAATGCAAATCCCTCATTTTTTTAATGTCAATTTAACAAAAAAAAAATTGTTGCGGGACCTACTTCAAAATGCATTGCTGTGATTAGATGAAAAACTACAAGCAATTTAGAGAAGTGTATTAGATATAATTAAGTAATGTGGAAATTTAAAAAACTACCTCCATTTCAAAACCAAAAGTCATTTTAACCCCTACAAAATAAAATTTATTTTTGATCCCTCTAACAAATAAATTATACTCAATATCCTACAGTTTCCAAAATGTCCCTCTTAATAGAATTTTAAAAATATTGTGACAAGAACAACATGATAAGAAGCTATTTTGTCACGTTTGCCTCCCGTCACGCCTACTGTCACACTCAAGGGTGATGGGAGGCTCTCTCTTCACATTCAAAAGTATTTTGGTCAATAGTGAGTATTAGATGTAATTAATTTATTTGAGGAGCTACAAACAAAATTTTTCTTGGAATAAGCTAAAAACATTTGTTTTTTGAATTTAGGTAATTTTGAATTCTCTCCTATTTAATTATATAATATTTTGATATAGACAACATACTTCTTAATTACACATTAAACGAAGAAAACGGTTAGAATAGTCTTGTTTTTCTTGAATTACTCTTCCGCACTCAAAACATCCCTCTTTATCGTTCCACTGAAATAATATGCTCGGTACGGGATTTTAAGTTTACTACGTAATACTAACTTTGTTAAACATAATATCAAAGTCGTCTGGAGATCTTAAAGTCCTAGTCCCACTTCCCGCTCTTTCTAAGTTTCTTGCTCTTTGACCAGGCCCCAAGAAATGTTACTCCAAAGCAACAGAATAACATCCTTAGGGCTTTTCTCCCACCTTTTGGCTGCCATTTTTTTTTTCTATAATAATTAAGGGTTTTGCTATTATATATATGATTTGTATAGAACAGATAATTATTATAGAAACTGCAAATTTTTTCAACTTTTTTTATCATTATTATTTTGTGAATTGTAGAATTTAATAGGTTTGTTTAGTTATTTGAAAAAAATAAATAAATAACAATAGGTTTGTTAAGTAATTACGCAGATCTGGCCGTATAACCTCAACACTAATACTAGAAAAAAATTAAAAAGTGAAATCGATGTAAATTAATTCAATAATACTAGACATTCCACCTTTTATATCTCAATTTTTCAATTCATAATGTATCATCTATTGATGAATGATTACTTTTTTCAAGTGAAATGAATAATTGTTAATGAATGTTCATTTATCTCTTGACTCTCACACATGTTGGAAATATGGATAATGGAATTAGAACCCTGATCACATGTCAACAAAGCCTGCCAAGATTAAATATTTCGTGTGACAAGAAAATAAATTTTCATAACACTAGAAGAAATTAACTCCCATAATAAGAGAATGATATTCCTGCACATGCTGATAATATGTACGGTGGAATTAGAATCTTTATCATTTGAGTTATGAGTGGATGTAATTTTCAGCTACATACATAAAACAACTATACAAAATTGGTCAACGCGATAAAAACATGCATGTTAACAAGTAACAACATTCTGAAACCCTAACAAGAAACTCTCATTCTACGAAAGTAAATTATATACTCTTTGGCATCCTGCCCATCAATATACATTCAAGATTTTTTCTATGTATTTCATTCATACGTCATGGAGTTGCATCAGAAAATAGTCTATATGTATGTATTTTTTTTTTTTAATCTTTAAAACATTTATATTTATATAAATTACCTTTTAAAAACAAAAAATAACTCTAGATAATATAAATCATAAAAAATTAATATTTAAATAGTACGTAGTAAGTATTATCTGAAAATGTTAATAAAATAATAAATACGTATAAACAATCTTTAATCAAATGTAACTGAACCTTTAGTTAGTAAAAAAGATTTAGTATATGTATTGTAGTCCAGGCTGAAAATATAATTTCTGGGTACATTCTGAACTGTATACACATAAGACTCAGCTAAATGGAAGAAGTTTTAAGATTAGTTCATTTTACGTGAGATTAAAGCTTGCTTGCTGTCACGTTTAACGACATGCAGCATATATGGATTCTCCGAAACAATAGTAGATTGGATTATAGAGCTCAAACATATCGGTGAAATTGAATAATGGATAACTCCAAACTTAATTAGTGTATATATATCGTAGTTCTTGTTATTAAGTTCTTCTGAGCCTTATGTGTGTGTGTGTGTGTGTGTGTGTATGCAGAGAGTCAGAGACTGAGATAACAAAGCCAATAAGAGAAGGAAAACTGAAGAAGAAACGTAAAATTTACTATATTGAACTAATGCAAGCAGAAATACAAATAGCTAGTACATTATAACATCCTCAACAGAATTACAATTTTCATTACACGAGTACTGAAAATAATTTAAATGCAAAGAGAAGAGGACTCTCGCTTTTTAAACACAACCATATAAGATTTATTTGTGCCAACTAGTAGCCCTAGTTTTGAATAGAATGGCCAACACCGGGGCTGTGACCTGGAGCTGTGGGCCTGAAGTCATCTACATGTCTTGGTGGCGGAGGTGGCAAAGACTCGCCCACTGCCACACTTGGTACTGCGGGTGGCGACACCAAATTCGCATTTGCTGCCACTTTAACAGCGGGAAACACAAGACCATGCAAGTTATTATTCTGTTTAGCATTATTGATCTTTCTTGTTTCCTTTTCAAGCATTTTGTTTTGAGCTTGAAGCTTTGGGAATTTATTCTCTTTCCCTAGCTTCAAATGCCTTCCCTGTATAGATTGGATTTCTTGGCCAAAACTCATCCCAATGAGAAGAAGATAAAAGATAAACTTTTGTTTTGGGCCATGGCTGAAGAGACACAGAGATCGATTCAACAGCTAAGCAAGAACTTGGTATAGAGATGGACAAAGGAGAGGACCTTACAATAGCAAAAGAAGAAGCAACTTGCTTACAGAAGAAAAAGACTGCAAAATGGCGCAGGTAATTTGCCCTAATCAGTCTAATTAAGCAAGTTGTGTGCTTCACCCCGTCCTTCTCCTTGGTATTTATAGACTTCTATTTGACCATACGAAATTCGTAGATGCTAATAACTAAGTATTAAAAGTGCCTTTAATTAATTTATGTTGCAAATTAATTAATTATCAGTGACTTACTAAATTTGTATATACCATGTTTATGCGTCGTCTTGATTCTGGAGGTCACTCAACACTACTGTCGCACATGCATATTTTATATATATATATATATATACACACACACACACCATGCTTCAATTTTCAACATGCAAAAATTTTTCATTTCATATTAAAGTTACTTATCAAAACTAATTTTGCAAAACGTTAATTCTCTGTCTCTCTCTGCCTTCGTATATACTTCATTCTTACTCCTGGACTTTAACATATGTTCAGATATAGGTCTGTTTAATTTGATGGAGTTTCGCTTGATAGAGCTTTTAGAGATAAACATTTTATAGGTAGAGCTTTAAAAAAGAAATAGTTGATTGTTTGGTTGTCAAATTCTTTTAAACAATAGATCATTTGATTATATTAATTTTAAAAGCTCTTTTAAGTTTTAAAATTACTAAAAAAGACAGTTAAAAATAGTAAACTACTGAAAAAACTTTATTTTAATTCTTAAGATTTCAGAAAATATCAAGTTTTTAAAGTTTTCTTGAAAATAGCTTTTTCCTTCTTTAATTTTTCCAAAATTCTTTTAAAAAGTTAAACCGTCAATCAATTAATTATCAATAATGACTTTAAGCAATTTAAATTATAATTTAATAACTTAAATTCAGAGACATTTTAAGCAATTTAACTTATAAATTCATTATTTTGTAAGGATGATTTAGTAATTTACGTACCACTAACAACCATCAAAAGTAAAAATATTTTTTACATATTTTATTAATGTTGATCGTTAATTGATCGACGGTTTGGACTTTTTTTAAAAATTGTGAAGAAGTTAAAAATGAAAATAATTATTTTCAAAAGAGCTTTTAAAACTTGATTTTTTTTTTTTAACTTTAAGAGTTAAAATGAAGTTTTTTCAAAAATATTACAATAACATTTGAGAAAACATTATTTCTTATTGTTAAAATGTTATAAATTATAATAAATAAGTATGAAAGTATAAGTTTCAATTTAAAATACCAAAAATTCAGAATGTAATAAACAGTCTATATTTATGTTAAATATAATATTCAAAGTAGAAAATTATTTAAAAAAAAAAAACAATTAAAAGCACATAGAATATTTAGAAAACATACCAATTATAAAATGAAAAAAAATATACATAAAGAAAAATGATGCACTTGAACATATTAAAAAGAGATTTTAATTAGGGTTCTAAGTTAAAAGGATATAGTAAAATTAATAAAATATAGTAAAGATATATATTAGACTTTTTAATGTATTTAAAAATGCTCAAAACAATCTATTTGGAAGAGCTGATATTTTAAGTTTAATTCTTTAAAAACTCTACTAGAATAATAATTAAACAATACAAAAATAAATCGAGAAGAGCCTTTTGTAAAGCGAGAAGAGCATTTTGGAGTAACTAAAAGCTCCTTTAATTAGTAGATGAGCTCTACTCGAGATACATCTAATTAACTAGGTTAGCTAGGGTGGTAGGGATGGTCAGTGGTCATCAATTAGCATGTCCCATGATGCCACTTGTATCCTGTTTTTCCTATATATTAATTTCTACCTTAAAACTGAAGATCCAGCGAAGATCATGTAGAGAAACCCATAAACTTGATGGACTGAACTAATTTTTAGAACCGTCCATATTTAGTTCAAAGCTGTGATCATTAAAGCAACAGCTGGAGATATAATATACTATACGCATATTTAATTTAACATAATGTTGTAGGTATGATTTCTGAGATTTTGTAACAAAATGTTGGAACTTGAACTCGTATATAATATTCTTAAAGCATTTTTTGTTTAAATCTTTTGTTCTTCTTGATCTCTACTTTATATATATCGCTTCACTCACACAACTTGTACGTTATAATATTATGTCAGACAAGATGCTCGATCAGCTTTCCAACTGGAAGCCCTGGCTGTGATTTGTGAATCTTTTTGTTGTGTTTGCAGAAGGTTTACGATTGTTTAAATTCCTGAGTGTTTAACAGCCACCAACTGTGATGACTTCGTCGACATTTTGAAAAGTTATTGCGGCTGCAAGCACTGCCTTACAGAAGACATGGAACTTAAGATAGCCAACTTCAACTACAGTGTCCCAATTGTTTAAATCTGCTGCAGATGCACAAGAAAAGAGAAAATGGTTGGCCACAGTATCCAAAAGTCTATAGTACATCGCATGTGTGCAGTCAATAGAATTGTGTAATATATATAAGTACGTTCGCACATGACAGAAGGACATATATATAATATGGTAGCTAGGGAAGATAATTTTTCTTGTGTTGATCAGTGCGGGATACATGCTAGAGTGTCGAATATTTTCACCCCTCTAGAACTGTTTACACACCCTTTTAATATGTTGAACCCATTATATTAAATGAGTCATGACTGTCAGAGTAAATTACATAAACACCCTCAAGTTTAGGTGTAATTGTAGCTAGATAAGAATTTTGATTATAATTACACAACATCCGTCATTGTCAATTAACTTTCGTAAAGCCACTATTGATCATCATTTCAATGTCAAATAACTATAATATCCTTATCTAATGAAAATTTTATGGAAATGTTAACATTTTATATAGCGACCCAACCCTCTCTTTTTTGGGCTATCTTTAAGCTCAACCCTTAAGATATTCACAAACTAACTAACTACTCAACCATACTGTTCACTTTGAAATGCCAAAGACCCTCACGAATTTCTTTCTCATCCCCTCCCCTCGAACCTGGTCATTTCTCTATAAATGTCACCAAATTCTTAGTTTGATACCAACCAATTCGACTAGTTGAGATGGTTGGTACCAAGCTAAGAATTTGGTACTACTTAAGATGGTGCCAAGTTCGAGGGGAGGGGACATAAAAGAAATCTGTAAGGGCCTTCAGAGTTGAGTCAATCCAAAGCAGATAATATGGTGGAGTTACAATCACACCCCGAGAACTCCTTAAGAGTCGAGGCCCAAGAAAAGGGGTGGGTCATAACACTTTAATGGTTGAAATAGTATTTTATATATTAAAATTATTTTATCCAATCATAAATAGTCACATCGCATCTAAATTTATAAATAATTTAAATATTTAATAATACAAAGTAATTTTTTAATCTCTTAAAAAACAATTTTTTAATAAAATCTTGTAAGAAAATTCATATACAAAACAGATAAAACTTTCTTATTAAGGATTTGTTGGAGGTGTGATCATTATTTTTTATGAAATTAAAAAAATATATATATCAAATCTCTATGAATCATATCTCCAATGCAAATCTACTCTATCGGAGGAGCAAATTTGGTCCATCACTAGTGGATATCCATATTGGCGATGTTTTCTCTTTTTTTTTTTTAATTTATTGAAAAAAATTATTTTTATTATTAATTGATTGATTACTTTTTTTTACTCCAAAAGATAATTTTACCCCTAATAAGGGTATTGTAGTCATTTTATATTAAAATGGTGAACATTGGTTTCAATTTATAGAAGTCAACTTACAATAGAGGATGCTTATGTAATTACAATCAAAATTCTCATCTTGCTGCAATTACACCTAAGCTTAAGGCTGTTTATGTAATTTATCTTTATAATTACAATTCACTTAATGAAATGGGGTGAACATACTAAAGGAGTGTATAATCGGTTTTGGAGGGGGGTGGAAATATAGACACTCAAATAAAAACTCTATCCAAATATGGGTTTTTTTTTTTTTTTTAAGTTTAGCCTTCAACCAACTACTAAGAGCATCATGTTTTCCAATATATATACATATGTCTATAATACTGTATTTTGGGCTCCGAAGATGTGGACGTCGTCCTCACCCAAATTTCTAGCCAGCACATGTGTTCATCCTGCAAAGATTAGGCCATCGAGATTTGGGCCTACATCAGGTACCGTCTTGTTCTGACAAATAGGCCTCATGTCCCAATTGGACCTACGTATTGTTGGACCCGAACTGATATATAATGCTTCCAATTTGGGCTTAAACTACCTCGTCCACAAATAAGCAGTAGAGTGGCGATATTGGCAGCCCAGAGAAATTGTATGTAAACCCCTTCATAAATACATCTCATCAAAAAATTAAAATATCTCTTATACCTATATAAACTTCACTTGATATCAAAATTATCATTCCTCTAATTTTTGTTCATTATATTTTTGTAGGTACACCCCATCACCCATTTTATTATGTAATCAATCTTACTATTATTTTATTTGTTATTGTCCAAATAATTTTTTTTTCTAAATCCGTATGAAAAAAGTATATTAACCAAATGTGTTTACTGGATGCTGTATAGTCAAATGTGTTTTAGGGTTAAAGAATATAAAAGATTTTATTATAGCAACCACACGCTGTAAAGATACAAGGGCTACTTCCAATAGAAAAATTATGGAAGAGTTTTGAATCGACATAATATTTACCGGAGTTGTTCGAGTATATATCACATACTGTTTAAATTCTAACAATTAACTACACTACAATGTTGTTAACAAAAAAAAAAAAATGCAGGCTACAAACAACCTGCCTGAGTTTGAGTTTGACAAAAATGCTGTTAAGGTGGATAAAATGCAATTTTTTTTAAAAAAAAAAAAAAAAAACCGCAGTTTTCTATTAATTTAAAATGTACTTCTAATTTCGATCTTGAATGGAGACAGAGCTGCACAATCGCACTAAAAAATTTATCTTAGTAATCTAGATTTTGGGTGTACTTAACCATTTAGTGATATTACTTACAAACATGAGTTTTCAAAAATCTATTAATTTGGGGTGTATATATAGATTTTGACAGATGTAAATATCAACACTCTAAGTATATTAGTGTAAATATCGACACTCTTAAGCAACAATACTCGTTGCTTTCTATTACCCCAAAATGGCTCTTATATATATTTATATCAATAATGCTATATTATCTAAAAAATTGTTCAAATTCATTGTCCAAATGATGTGACACGCTTATGTGTAATTATCACATCATCAGTACATCATCTCAAAAATTAATGTGGTAGATACAAATCATTTTGTCATATCATTTAAACAAATTTTTTGAGTAAATTTTTGGAGAATATAACATTATTATTTATATATTTATAAACTATGATTCTATTTTTTCAAAGCATGAACTCAAAAAAACATATTAAATTGCTAATATCAATTTTTCAAAAAGTAGAACTCTATTGATACCCAAGTGCCAACAATTTCTTTTTTAAAATCTCTATTAATATCATAAACAATAAATTCTATATTTGATTATTAAAAAAAATAATCCTTATTCACAAATTAAAACACAACATGGAAGTGGGTTATTTTAAAAAAAGAAAAAAAAGTAAGTAGTAATGGTGGCTTGATCGGGGGTGCACTATTTGTTACCAAAACAATATAATATTCAAAATTTTTTGTCGTGGCTCCTGAAAAATAGTGAATTCTTAGATCAGTTATGATGTGTCAATAGCACCACTCAATATATATGAAAGTACTTTAGTTACTTATGGTCAAGAGAGTAGTTGGGGTTAAATAACACTCCTCTATTAAATTACTAATTTTAAAGAACAAAAGAAGTGATATTGGAGCTCCATGGAAATTCATTGGAGGAAATTTAACCACTCTGATGCTCACCAGCAGGTGGATACGGGCTTGGTTTATGGGGCCTGCTCTGGAACAATTATTGATTAAAGAAAGAGCACCAGAAGCCAAAATTAATGCATTGAAGCTCTCAGCCTGAGAAAACCTATTCAAGTTTTTTCATCACACTTTCAAAACTGCCTATAAAGCAGAGAAAAAGGAGCCATTCATAAGTAAAGGACAAAGAAACAACAGTGGAAATGAATCAAAACACTATTTGCAATTGAAATTTCATTGATTAGCAGACATTTACATAGTGTGTCTATGATCATAAACAAGATTAACACAATAGTGGGCTCATCGGGGACGTTGACAAATAGTGCATCTATGATCAATAACAGGATTAAAGACAAAGGGGGGCTCAACTGGATGTTGAGAAAGAGAAGACATACAAGCATGGAAGCCATCATCATCCCCAGTGGCAGCCAAAATTCTAGCAGAACAAACAGGTATTCTGTCTCTAATTAAATTAATTTGGAGTCGCTATTCACACACTGCAGACACAAGTTAGCAGAGGTGTCATCTTTGATAGTCAGCACGGAGAAAACTTTCATACACTGTTCCATTGAGCGTCCTGTTGATATCATCCCAGTTCTTTATATGTTCTGACAATGAACCTGTGTGTATTTTAACGTGACGGCTTGTTAGTTCCATTTCTGGGAGCCTCAGAAACTCAAGAACGTCGTTTAGCTTCTGCAAAAAGCATTGGAAAGCATGATCATTGTGCACAGACAGGAATGGTTAGCTGTAAACTTTAGAAGAATTGCAGCATCAGCATAATGTCAAAATCATTTCAGAAGCAGAAGAGTATTTCAAGTCAGTAAACATGATAGAGATGGAAAATACCCAAGTATCAAAACACATGAAAACTTTGTTATGATTTGACATATTTTGGCTTCAAAACAAAGGTTACAGAGTATTACTAAAGATGTGAAGTAACAAAACATGTTGGCAAATGGCAATATATACATACTACTCATGAGTTCAAAAATTTTATGTAAGGCATCATTAAGCATATTTTAATTTAATCATTTACAGCATGTCTGAGATTTCATATAAGATTGTCATAATCCTCACCGTACGGTTCATAACAAGATCCTCATAGTACAGAATCATGTGGCGGGTACTATTGAAGTACTCTAAAGCTTTGTTAGCTGTCACCTCCACTTCCTTCAAATCGGTTACCAACGATGTTGAATTGATCACAGGCTTGTAGCTTGAAAGTGTTTCAGCCTACAAGTTACCAACAGAAAGTTTAAGATCATGTGTGTGAATGCATTTGTGTGTGGATGTGCATGCACGTGTGGGTGTGTATATATATATATATATAGAGAGAGAGAGAGAGAGAGAGAGAGAGACCTCTGAGTGTGAATGCACATGAGCCTTGTGGGTTCCATTCAATAGCTTAGCATGGCGATCATAGGAATTTGCAAGCACAGAAACCAACCGACGCAATAGATTTCGTCGAAAGAGAAAAATAGCGGAAACACCCCGACGATTGAAGTATTCTACTATTTCTTTATGATGCTCCATTAACCCCTGCACAATGCATAGTAACATGTAACCCTGCTGATTTTCTCATGAAACAAATGACAAGGACAAAGTTAAAAATATACTGTTATTTACATTAATGTTTACAACATCCTCGTAAAAATGGCAGAGTTGGGCATTTGAATATGAGAATATCATTAACCAATTGCCTTAGAACTCAAACAAGAATAAACTATACATACAACGTTTCACAATTTTATAATTTTACATAAAGCTTATGCATGCAATTATTTCAAGGTAAAATAGGACAAAAAATGTCCTAGCATAAGTTACCCCTATTATGAGGGATGACAGCATAACCTATCAAGTCCTCAGTAAACAGATTCCTCGCTTTTTATATTTTGTCACTCAAGTCCCAATATGGTAAAGATACATGCGGAAGCTATATATTATAATAAACTATCAGCAACATCTACCACTTTTCTGACAAATACGCTGTATCCAAAATACTGTATGCGAAATGCTTGAATCCCGATGTGATAACAAATTGACAAGTTGCTTTTTACAATGAACCATGAGGTGATTCTCATTTCGGGTTAAACATTCTTATGTATTCTATGAAGACTCAACATTCACAAGAAGAATTGTGCATCATTAGGTATAATTATTTAATGGATCCATCAGAACCAGAAGACTAAGCAATTGTACTTAAACCTCAAAAGCAATCAGATGGCACAAATAGAGTATAACATTCATCTTTCAATTGTTAAATAAGGAGCTAATATCACTCTGATAGCCCATTTGAGTTGCTCCACAATCACTTTGGTGCTATGCGTGTGGGCATGTTGCGAGTTCTCAAAAATAGAAAGTCTGTATTCAAGTAGTATATACACCATGATCTCTTTACACATCTGCATTTTCACAACCTGAACAAGTGCATATAAGGGATCTAGATAGAGTTAATTTTTCTAAGAAGAATGCCCAACCCACATTGAGAAAACATACTGTTAAAAAACCCCAATTTGGAACCTCTATCTATAGCTCTTCCAAAAAAATGTTTCACCTGTTATCTAAATGATAGATCTTTTGTAGCTCTTCCAAAGACCCTACAACAAATTGGTTGCAAGAACCTACTTTAATGTCAGAACATAATTGCTTCAACCTAGGTTAGCTTGCAATACATTGTCATACAACAAAAGGCAGAGTGTTAATAATGATGTTTCAAAAGCAAAGGTAACAACCATGAATTTCTCAGCATTCCCACTACAGTTATGCACATTGCACATAATAATAATTTGCGTTGGATTTCAGATATAATTGACCAACTTGAGAGACATCCAACAATTATAAGATCGAGACGTACGTGTTCAGTAAATTCACAATGTCAAAACACAAAATTATTTATATATTGAAAGTCCTGGAAAGTAGCAGACTATCTCCATGTTATCTTAAACACGAGTTCATGAATATATATTTAAAGTCCGAGGAGTTGAGGATCCATCATTCACCTTCCATTTAGTAGTAATAAGTCAAATGTCAATAACACACAGGGCAGCCTGAGATGTTTTGAGGCTTGGAGCAGTGATGATAAACAATTCCCCCCAGGGCTACTGGGTTAATAGTTAGGTGGTTGGCTGGTTGGTACAGTGTCAAATTTGATAATGATATTGGGTAACAATAGGTCTTTTAACAGCCACCAACAAAAGAAGTAATCTAACGAAATGATTCTTCAAAAACACAAGTTTGAAGACATTATCATACCTGATTAAGCATCCACTTCAAGCCAACTGCTGCGGAGCACTCATTCTTAGCAGCACTGGTGAACCAATCCAAGCTGTAAATTTTATCTAGAGTGTCTACAATTGAAGAAATATTTCTTCTACGGTCAACAACTGAAAAAATCTCCCCATTCGAGCTCACATTACTATGACTATTTAACAAGGTCTCAAACCACCCGCTCCCTGATCTTTGCATCGATATTATGGCAAAAAACTGCACAGGATTATGTGCACATTCGGCCCTATTCACACACCAAAGACACATATTAATACCATGCTAATGGACCAAAATTCGGGTAAATCAGAAATTCTTAGATTACCTGCTAAAAGTTTGGGGTTTTGGGTAATGCACATGAGGAATTTCTGATCGTTTAGTGCCATTATCGCGAGGAATTTCCATATGTTTGATGCGATAATCAATATCAGGTATCTGAATTACTTGGATGCTTTGAAATCTAACTCTAGTGGGAGTACTTATTCGCTTTAAGCGAATCGCGCAAATAAAAACACCACAGACCATAGCAAACAGTAAAGCTATCATCCTCAAAAACATTGGCGATTTCTTTGGAGGTTTTACAATTGAAGTATCCTGTTATACACAAAATAACAAAATACATCAAACAAATTGCAACAAAAAATAACATAACCAAGCAAATTAACTTTATAAGCTAAAAATGTTACAAATAAATGATAAACAAAAGCACAAATTCACTACGACAGCAATTACCAAGCACAAAATCATTCAACTTGTAAACAACCCCAAAAAAAAATTGCAATGTGGGTTTTAAAAAGAGAGAGAAAACCCCAAAAAAATACAACTCAGATTACATACAAAAATATTAACAATGCAGCAATCTTTATTCTCTACAGCCAAATCCCAGATCGAAACATGCACATAAAAGACGAAAAAACATAGCATCAATCACTTGAAAAGCACAACAAAAGCAAAACTTTTAACTTTCTCAAAGAAGAAACATGAACAGATACTACAACTTCCCAAAAAAAAAAAAAAAAAAAAAAAAACAGTACCTTGTTGAAAAAATAGATGTATACTGCTGCCATTGCTGTTTCCAGAAACTAAGAGCAACCTAATAAAGTTAAACGAAGAAGCTAAAAACCCATTAAAGAAAAAAAATGAAGAAGAAGAAGAAGAGGAGGAGGAGAAGGCGGAGGAGCCTATAAACAAAAGCCCACTTCTCCTTGTATACTCAGGTCTGCAAAAAAAAAAAACAAAGAAGAGAAAGCAAAACAGAAGAAAGAGACCAAAAAGGTAGATTATACGTGAGTGAGGTTTTGGAGGTGCAGCTAAATTTGTCTCGTGTAAAACAACGCCATTTAACAAGAAAGAAGAAACAGTGGCTCTCGTTTTCTTCTCTTGTTTTGTTTTTATTTTATGTCCAGGCTCTCTTTCTCTGTGTCTAGAGTATTAAAACAAAAATATCGTAATTATCTAATAATTAATAATAAAATAATCGATTTTTGGGTTATAAAACTTCTTACCATCGTACACGCCGGTACAGCTTGGAGGCCGGACTCGCAACATTTGTCTTTAGACGAGTGAATGTGGTCAAGTCCTAACCATGTACACACTTTGGACTTTGACTTTTTGCTAGACTGTGATATGTGTAATATGCTCTGCTTTTCATTTTGGTTTGTTTTAATTTGAACAAGCAAATGCCAGATGTGGAACGCTAATTTTTTTGAATTTTGTAGGGTAATACTTTTTTATATATATTATAATAAGAATTTCGCTTTCTAAAGTCTTTTTTATGCTTTGTATGTCTATTTCAACTGAGGGATCGTAATTGACTGTTACGGATAAGTTCAAACTGACTTATATTTTTTCCAATAGGTTTGTATTGTGATTGGATGAGGTTATTTTACTGAAGGTTCTTGTCAATTTCGAGATATTTGAAGAACAATTTTATGGATTATAAACTAGTTTATATATATATAAATTATTAAAAAAAGTCTGCTCCTCTTTCTTATCTATTATAATTGATTGTATTTCTCTCTATCCATTTATTGATAATTTTAAACTTAAAAAGTCTTATCGTACAATACTTATAGATCTCTACAAATATAGTTCTTTAACTCATTAGTGTTAACTTAGGGAAAAAAAAAAAAAGAGAGTTAACAAAAAAATTTATCTTCATAGGCTAAATTTTTTTTGTTAATTCTATAAAAGTTTTTTTTTTCCACAATATTATCCTTTCACGGAGTTTGATGGACTTTAGATTTTAGTGAAATTAATGGAATTCATAGATTTCATATAAATTTTATTAGAATTATTTATGAAATCTAATGACATTTTATTTTTGAGAGAATGACAATATTTGTTATAGTTCACATTAAAATCTCACCAAATCCAATGAATTCCATCACTTAAATAAAATCATAAAATGAATGAATTTTTTAATACACTTACATTTGTATAGATTCAATAAAAATCTGAATTGAATACAAATCTTGATTGAATATTCTTAGATTTTTATAGAATTCATATAGATCTAGATTCAATTCTCCCAAACTATTTAAATACTTCAAATTCCAATAAAATTTAACATTTAATACAGGCCCCAAGTTAGTTGCTTTGACAGTTCTCTATATCATTTTCATGACACCTGGAAATGAAAATGTTGAAATTATCACACCAAGTCATGGATGGGAATCTTTTCAAAAAAAAAAAAAAAAAGTCATGGATGTGATTTATCTTCCCGTGGGAATGTTATGTGGCTAAGCTAAATTGTAATCTAAAGAGCGCAAGGGTGTGATTTAATCTGAAATAGTTTAATTGGAAGTGTTTCTTTAATCATGTTTTTTTAATATAATACCAAAGCAAAAAACAAAAAAAAAAATAATTCTCTCAAATTAGGATTTGGTATACAGCTAAAGTTTGCGCTGCTAATATAAAAATTCTGTACGGTAAGTAAGGAATTTGAAGCATTTGCAAAGGACTGGAACTTCTTAAGTTCCTTTTTTCAAAATCTTACATTTTGTGTTGAAATTTGTTTCTCCTAATTCAATCAACTCACAAACACTTAAATGTTCCGCCCCCCCCCCCGCCCCCAAAAAAAAAAAAATCACCAACAGTTCCTTTTTTATTTTTATCGTGTTAAATTACGAATCTCAGAAAATAGCATCATAACTAATGCATTAATTAATCATATTTAGAGATAGATTGTAAATTTTTAATTGTAAGCTTTGTTAGTTGGTCATGTTCATGAAAATGACAACTCATTACTTGCACGCCATAATCGCTTGTATTTTCATACCTGTCTTATGACTCAATTAAAATTTTGCTTTTCTTCGAATTACTAGTAACTTAGGCTCACCTAAAAATTTAAAAATTAAGTAACTTTCTCTTCTAATCTAATTAGTTATGCATCTCTTGATGCATCGTAGTGATGAGTTCAATAGATTGTAACAAAATATTTTGATATAAATTTTTAAAAAAATAAAAATAAAAATAAAAATTTGACCGGAAGATTTACAATCTATAGCCTTCAAATATAACATAGAAACAAGAAAAGATATACAGATATATATTAATTTCCATAAACAATATTTTCACTTTAATCTTACAATTTTTATCTTGTATTAGGTTTCTCCCTAAATTAATTGTTTTTAGTTTTTTCTATTTTATATAGAGCTTTTCAACTTATCAAATATGATACTTTCAAAGGTCAAATTGGTTTCTCTAAATAAAAATTAGAGTAATTTGAAAAATAATTAATAAAGATATGGTAAGGACCACTTGGATCTGTTTCCTAACATATTTGGCAATATAATTACCCATGATATTAAAAAAAGTCACAAGATACAAACCCGAAGAAGATTCCATCCTCCATATTAGGAAGACTCTATTTGTTTGACATAGTCAATTGGTTGTTGGGAAATTTATAAGTCTTTAGCATTCTTTTTTCTAATATTCTAATTGGTGAGTGACCCAATCCCAGAACTTAATTTTTTTTTTTAAGAAAAAAATAACTTAAAAATTTTTATTATAATAAAAAAAAATTATTTTCACTCTTATTATTTACAAAGAACTCTTCTAACAAAAAATTGCTAAAACCTGTTGTAAATATTCTTTTTAAAATGGAATTCTTTTTTTTTTTTAATGAACAATTACAATTTTAGAGATTGAGAAAATGAGATTGATACAAAGTCGTAACCTACGTATGGGCACAAGCAACATATCAATAAATCAACTTTATCTTATATGAGAAGAAAATTGATTAGCTTGAAATATTACACACTCATTTAAGAATCATTTGAAGCTAGTTTCACAATGTAAAAGGGGTCTCCTCGACCCAAAATGATTCATTGACAATACTCAAATTAGTCAATCCATGAGTTACTCTGTTAATTTTAATAAATATTTTTGTGTTTCAAATTCAATGGAAGTAAATCTTTTTTTAATCCAACATTATAAGATAAACACAAAAAAAATCTTTTTAAAGGATATTTCTTCATTCTAATAACGAGAAATACAGTCGTACACCCAGCAATTGCAAGATAATTTTAACAATTCAAGATATTTATCTTTAATTAAAACAATGACTAATATAATACCGGGCATGGATTCTGCTAACTCAGATTTCTTAATATATATGTATATATATATATATATATGTATTAGAAGTTGAAAAGTCCTCTATTCACAAAAGACTTGAATAAGCCACGAGGTCAACGCCTTTTATTCTCCGGGATACCAGGGACTTATCTGCAAATCAGTTCATTTTTTTAAATATAAAATGAAAATGCTTCTCATAATATATCTTATAAGTTGGGAAAGTATTTGCTTGAATCAAAATTTATTTTCAAAATTTACTTTTGAAATTGCATAAAATAGACATAATTTAATAGTAAACATCTATAAAGTAAATGTTCTAAATTTAAATTTCTTTTCATTAATTAAAATAGAAAGTTAAAACATTTAGTAATGATTGATTTATAAGTAGGGGTGACTTTGCTGATTGACCCGGCCGGTGAGTCAGTGACACAACACAATATTTATAGTTTTGGGTTAAACCTTATTAGGTTTAAGTTACTAACGAATCAGCATGTTAATACCATTAAGTTAATAGGTTGCGTTTGGGTTTAACTTCACTCAACTCATTAGCCATTTAACATGATCAAATATAAAAGGTAAATATATAATTTAAATATACATAGAGATCATTTTTGTTTTTTAAGAAAAGGTAAATCCAAATCTTGATCAATTTTAGGTATTTAATTTCCTTGAACTAGAGAAACCCTATCTTTAGCAAATAAACCCAAAAACTCTATAAAATTTTAACCTTACTTTTTAAAGAGTTCAAACTTCGAATCTTCAAAATTAATCAAGTGTCCAAAGAAAAAATAGTCACCATACTCCAATATTGTAAGTTTGCTAGTTATTTATTTATTTTTCTTCTATACAGCGTTGTTAGAATTAATAATTTATATTAATCTTGTTTATAATAAAATAACAAATTAAAAAATTTAGTGATAATTACCTCAACCAAACATTACAATAATTTCATAATTTATTTCAAAATGTCCTGGGCTGCATAGAATGTCTTATGTAGCGTGGATAATCAATTCCATTTATCACCATTACTGTTGTGTGTATTTTTCGGACTCAGTAATTGGGCTGGTAAAAGTCCAATTTATGCCCATTTAAGACCCGATAAGAAGGTCTAATGAGGTCAACGTAGTCAAAGCCCATCAGACGAGGCCCAGTGTTGACTCAAAGACCATCAAGACTTCCAGCTGGCATCAACAAACCCATAAATACAGCCAGGTCGCAGCTCGCCGCCTGCGCAGCTCGTTTCTCAGCGAGCTCAAGCTCGAAACCACCATAACGCGTCAGCTCGCTCAGACACGTGATAAGCACAGTATCTTCCAGAACAGGCAGTTACCAAGTTCAATAGTGATTCTCTCTCCGAATATGGCAATTGCCCAATCAAACCATGATTTCTTCGTCAGATATGGAGATTAATTCAAATTCAAATTCAAGTCATCATTATCTTGAGATAAATATAGTAATTTCCTGATATTATCTGAATATATTAGGAAGCATAATTAACTTATAATTCTTTTCCTTATTTTTCCCAATTGTTTAGGGAATGTAATTAATTCAGGATTCTTTTCCTGATTTGCTACAACCAGAATTGTAACTCTTTTTTCCCTATAAATAGGGATTGAACACATTGTAACAAAGACGAACAATATTGAATAACATACTGTCACTCTGCAGAATTTGAGAGATAGACAGTCGTGGACGTAGGCCTTTCTATTTGCCGAACCACGTAAAAGCTTGGTGTTCTTCGTTTGATCCTCTGTTTCTGTCTTTGTCTTTTCTTGGTTTTCGTGTTTTCTCACATTGATTGCAGGTATTGGGCATTGATTGCTCGTCGACTGAAAATCAACGTCGACAATTACCGAGAGGTGAAATGAGAAAACTCAAGTTGGGCGTCAAAGTATATTCAACAAAGTATATATCCACAATGTGTACAAAAATGAAATAAACAAGCTAATCTTATCATTGATAATTTTAAACGGGCTTAATCTCAATGTTAATTATGATTTTTTTTTTTTCAAATACCACTTGATAGGGAGACACTTGATTGTGAATCATTATGAGGCTAAATGAGCATTGTATCATTAAACCACATTGAATGTTGGTGTTAACCATAATTTTGAATGGGAATTACTTGTAAATCATAGACTTATCAAAAGCATCAATTTGCACATATAATTTTTCTGTGGTAATTGAAAGAGAAGATACAAGTCAGCATACAAGTCAACATAAGCTTCCTAATCAGCAACAGAGTATGCAACATCAGCATTCTATACAAAACAAAAACAGAATCCATGTCAGCAGAACAGACTTTGCACCTCTCACAACCTGCAACCATAAAAGAACCGTTGGATTATTTACCAGAATGACAGCTCTTGATGCACCTGGTTGATCAGCCAGCTGGCTTTAAAATCTGTTAGAAACAATTCTGGCAGCTTTGATTGATTGTTTTACAACCATTGATTTATTTGTTTTCTGTTGGATGATAGAGAATTCTAGAATTCCTTTATGTATATAAATGTTGTACAGATCTGGAGCTAAGAAGTAAGAAATGAAAATACCTCTTCATTATTTTTATTATGGTTCTTCATTCTAAGCTTCTATTTTTCATGTTTTCCTTTGCTGCATTTCTTCAAACTGATACTGCTCTATATCATGGTATCAGAGCCTGAATAGACCAACGTCTCATGATGGCATCTGATTCCTCTTCTTCTTCCCCTCAACCAACAAATTCTCAAGCTATATCTTCACTCACTCCTACACCAGCTTTAGATTTTCAAGCACTTGCAAAAACTTTGAATTTTAATCTCCCTATTAAGCTTGACAGATCCAATTATGTTAACTGAAAAGCTCAAGTCATTACTGCCATTAGAGCACTTGAACTTGAGGATTATATTTCAGATTCTGTTGAGCCTCCTTCTAAATTGATAGAAGTTCAAAATGGCACTACCTCTGAAATTATAGAGAACCCTCAATATCGAGTATGGAAAAGATCTGACCAACTACTTCTTTGTTGGCTGTTTTCTACCATAAGAGAGGGTGTAATTGGACAAGTCAATCAATCTAAAACTTCCCTTGAAGCCTGGAAAATTCTTGAAAAACTTTATGCTCAAACTTCCATGGTTAGGATCCTACAATTGAAAAACCAGTTAGCTACAATGCAAAAAGGCTTCCTATCAATCACAGATTACATGTTAAAAATCAAACTATAGAAGATGCTCTTCTAGTAGCTGGTTGTGAAGTTCCTGAGCATGAGCTCATTATCAGTGCCTTGAATGGCCTCGAGCATGATTATGATCCAGTTGTTGTGTTTATTTCTCATAATGCCAAATCTTCAACTCTACAGGAAGTTCAGTACACTTTGATGATGCATGAACAACGAATTGATCAGCTCAATGCAACCTCACAAATCCATCTTGCTTCAGTTCCTTCAGCAAACTTTGCTCATCAGTCTAACAATTTAGGTTCTAGAGGAGGCAACCAAATTGGCAGCAGAGGATTGCCTAGAGGAAGAGGAGGAAGAGGCAGATCTGGCAGATTCAACAACCAACGAATTTATTGCCAACTCCGCCAAAAGCCTGGCCATAATGCTCTTAGATGCTACAAACGTTATGATCAAAACTGGCATGGGAATCAAACACAGAAATCACAGCCTCAGTACCCAAGCCAAGCAAGTAACTCACAACAATATACTCAGCCCTTTAATGCTCAACATTCTGCTATAATTGCTTCCCCAAAAATAGTCACAGATCAAGCATGGTATGTAGACTCTGGCGCTACAAATCACATAACAGCAGACATGAACAACTTAGCCATAAGCTCTGAGTACAGAGGCAAGGACAAAGTAGCTGTTGGAAATGGTAATCTCTTACCCATCACTCATATTGGTAACTCTTTGCTTGAAACACAAACCTCACCTGACAGATTAATATCCTTGAAACATATACTCCTTGTGCCTAACATCACAAAAAATTTACTCAGCATTTCCAAACTAACAAAAGACAATAATCTGATAGCTGAGTTTTCTGCTAATTCTTGTGTGTTTAAGGATCAGAACACAGGGAAGATTCTATTGCAAGGGACTCTCAAGGATGGTCTTTATAGCCTTGACATCATTCAACCTACCAACTCTATCAACCAAACCATTCGCAAACCTCTCTCAGCAAATAAACATCACAAAAAGAATCAAAGTGTCAATACCAGTTCAAGCTTGAATAAAACATGAACAAATAGGTCTCATTATAGTACTACTGTAACTGCTAAAGTAAATGCTGATTTATGGCATGCCAAACTAGGCCACCCTTCTTTGTTTGTTCTGAAATCTGTTCTTGAATCAATGAAATTTAATTTTAAGATTAATCCTATTTCCTTTTGTGACTCTTGTAAATTAGGAAAGCTTCATAAATTACCATTTACTCAACATAACATCACTGTCAAACATCCTCTTGACATCATATACTCAGATTTATGGGGACCATCCCCTTATCTTTCAACATCTGGTCATAGATACTACATCATCTTCATTGATGCCTGCACCAAATTTTCTTGGATCTTTCCTCTAAAATTAAAATTTGAGTCCCTCAAGACCTTCATTCAATTCAAAATCAACATTGAGTTACAATTGGATATGAAAATTAAAGTCTTGCACACTGACATGGGGGGTGAATACCAATCATTTCTTCCTTACCTCACTAGCCAAGGCATCCAACCTAGATTTAGTTGTCCATATACCCACCAACAAAATGGAATTTCAGAACGGAAGCACAGACATGTGGTAGAAACTGGATTGACACTCCTTGCTCATGCTAAACTCCCTTTAACTTTTTGGGTTGAAGTATTTACCACTGCAATTTTCCTCATAAATAATTTGCCCACATCTGTCCTTAACAATCTTTCACCCTTTGAAAAACTCTTTCACAAGAAACCAAACTATGCCTTTTTCAAAACCTTTGGCTGCTCTTGCTTTCCTTACTTAAGATTTTACTCACAACATAAACTTAATTTTCACACCACTAAATGCCTCTTTCTCAGATACAGCCTCTTCCATAAGGGATATAAATGCATAAGACCTGATGGCAGAATTTTTATATCCAGGCATGTAGAATTCAATGAGCTTGAGTTCCCTTATCAAGAGTTATTTCTGTCAAAACCAGCTATCAATTTACAGCCAACCCCAAGCCTCCCTATTTCTGCTCTCCAATATGCTTCTTCTAGGTCCTCTATCATATCTTCCCCTTCACACAATATCAGGCCATCCTCTGAGACAACTGCTTCTTCAACAGAATCTTCTCCAATTCTGCAACAACATAACAGTCCTCAAGCAACATCTGAATTACTAGCTGATCACTCATTATCAGGTATTGATCTTTTTGTTGACCTTACCAATCATTCTTCACAACATCCATTACAAACATCTATCCCTGCTACTTCCATTCACCCTATGATCACCAGATCAAAGAGTGGCATTTTAAAACCAAAGGCTCTAACCTCTTCCACTTCTGAACCATCTTCTATGAGAGATGCTTTAACTAGCAAGCATTGGTTCAATGCAATGACTGATGAATTCAAAGCCTTACAAGCAAACCATACCTGGGACCTTGTACCATTTACACCTGACATGAATGTCCTTGGATGTAAATGGGTCTTTCGAACTAAATTCAATCCAAATGGCACCATATCCAAACACAAAGCCAGACTTGTAGCAAAAGGCTTTCACCAAACACCTGAAATAGATTATCTAGATACCTACAACCTTGTAGTAAAGGCCTCTACAATCCGAATTGTATTCTCTCTTGCAATCACTCATGGTTGGCCAATTCAACAGGTTGACATAAATAATGTCTTCCTTAATGGTGACCTCACCGAATTAGTTTTCATGCAGCAACCTGAAGGCTTTGTCAATCACTCTTTTCCTCATCATGTCTGCAAGCTCAATAAAGCACTATATGGACTTAAACAAGCCCCGCGAGTATGGTTCCATAAACTGAATGATGCTTTACTACAATGGGGGTTCATTAATTCAAGATCAGATACCTCCTTATTTTTCTACAGAATTGGCTCTACTTTCACTTTGTTGCTTGTTTATGTTGATGACATTTTGATCACAGGAAATTGTTCCAAGACTATGAAACAAGTTATAGATCGCTTGCATTCAACTTTTGCTCTAAAAACTATGGGAGAAGTTGATTATTTTCTTGGCTTTGAAGTCTATAGAGACTCTACTGGTCTGTTTTTAACCTAAGCAAAATACATATCCGATCTTCTTGCCAAAACCAACATGACAAATTGCAAACCATGCTCTTCTCCAGTAAACAAAACCTTCAAACTATCTCTCTATGATAATGATCCTTTTCCTGATTCCACTCTATATAGAAGCACCATTGGAGCTCTGCAGTATTTAACCAATACCAGACCAGACATAAGCTTTATAGTAAATAAACTTAGTCAATTCATTGTTGCTCCCACACAGCAGCACTGGCTTGCTTGCAAGAGAGTTCTCAGATATTTAAATGGCACTTCTTCTCTTGGTTTGTGATTTAAACCTTCTTCAAATCCTTTTCAATTATTTGGTTTCTGTGATGCTGATTGGGCAAGCTCAATCAATGATCGTAAATCCACTAGTGGAAGTTGCATGTTTCTTGGAGGCAATCTCATTTCTTGGAGCTCTAAGAAGCAAACAATCGTAGCTAAATCAAGCACTGAGGCTGAATATCGGTCCCTCTCTCAAGCCTCCATTGAAATCATATGGATAGCTTCTCTTCTTTCTGAGTTGGGCTTCTCTCTTTCTCATAAACCAGTCCTTTGGTGTGATAATACCGGTGCCAAGTCTCTTACTCTCAATCCTGTCTTCCATGCCCGCACCAAACACATTGAGGTTGATGTCCATTTTGTGCGAGACCGGATAGCTGCTGGCTTGCTTGAGGTTAACTACATCAACACCACAGACCAAATTGCAGATGTCTTTACCAAACCCTTATCCATTGATCATTTCCACAAACTCATTTCCAATCTGAACCTGGAAAATAGTCCTCGGTTCAGCTTGAGGGGGCCTGAAAGAGAAGATACAAGTCAGCATACAAGTCAACATAAGCTTCCTAATCAGCAACAGAGTATGCAACATCAGCATTCTATACAAAACAAAAACAGAATCCATGTCAGCAGAACAGACTCTGCACCTCTCACAACCTGCAACCATCAAAGAACCGTTGGATTATTTGCCAGAATGACAGCTCCTGATGCACCTGGTTGATCAGCCAGCTGGCTTTAAAATCTGTTAGTAACAATTCTGGCAGCTTTGATTGATTATTTTACAACCATTGGTTTATTTGTTTTCTGTTAAATGATAGAGAATTCTAAAATTCCTTTATGTATATAAATATTGTACAGATCTAGAACTAAGAAGTAAGAAATGAAAATACCTCTTCGTTATTTTTATTCTGGTTCTTCATTCTAAGCTTCTGTTTTTCATGTTTTCCTTTGCTGCATTTCTTCAAACAGATACTGCTCTGTATCAAATAAAGGTGATTAAAACATAAGATACAACATAAAAATAATTAAAATAAACAGATTTAAAATTTTAATTTACAGAACGCATAGTAGTAACATAAACAAAACAACAAACAATAATATTTTTTTTTGACATACAACAAACAATAATAATTACAACATGTTTTTAAGTAAAATTACGTATTTACGTTATAATTTCATCAACTTTGAGTAGACAGACAATCAGTTTGTAACTGATTTTACCAACAATATTATATGATTGGCTTTTTCCTTTCCTCTATTTCCTAACAAGTATGATAGAAAATTAGTTTTGTAACTGATTTTACCAAAAAAAAAAAGAGGTTAAAAAATAGTTTAGGTTTGTAAGGGATTAAAAAAAACGAACTCTATGGAGGGGCCATAATTCGCCAACTATCACCATATGATTTGATATAAATATTATAATGGTGGTGAGTACTGAGTAATATGTACAGCCAATTTCCTTTTGTTATCTATTTCACTTTTCAAAACAATGGTTGATAATGAATGAAACCCTGATATTTTACGAATAAATGAAAGAAAAAGAAGAATTGAAAGAACGTAGAAAAGAAGAATGAACCAGAAAGAAGAAACAACTAGGATTCTGAATTTGACAGCAATGTGGCGGGAAAGAACAACGTCATTCACTCTTCATTCACCACCGACACGGTGGCCTGTCACTGCAGCAGGCCTGCACTGGCACTGGTGCATAATGACTGATAATACGACACCAGAGTGGCAACCTGTGGATGCGAGGAGTGCAGTTGCTTTTATTTTTAATAATTCTTTTTTTTAATAATATTAATAATTCTTTTATCGTCATTTAAAAAAACAAAAAAACTAAGACAAATTGCACAAACTCCCAGGAGTTAGGTAAAATGCATAACTTTGTTTGTTTGGACATAATTACAACAACTTTCATTGAACTTTCAAAAGTGAGATACAAACACACCCTACCATATACTGACCTTTTAGTAAGTCACAGTTAAACCTATATCATTAAAGATAAAATGGTATTTACACAAAATTATTAAATATATTATAATAATGCAATAAAAATATTATTTTTAACTTAAAAAATCATCGACAACATTTGATCTTTGACGATAGAGACCTTCTGGCCTCCATCGACGAGGAGGAGACTCATCTGGATCTTCACCTCACCGATGAAGACCACTCTAAACATAGAGACCACACGGTCTCCATGGCTGTGGAGACCAGATAGGTCTCCATTGGTAGAAACCAGTTGTCTCCGATAGTGATGATTGATTAAAGATGACACTTTTTTTTTTTCCTTTTTTAATTTTAAAATATATACTTATTATTAATAAATTTGAAAATAATAAAAGTTAGAATCAAAAGATGTTTTAATCATTTTATACATTTGACCATTTTAACATGAAGTTTAATGATAGTTGACTAATAACAAGGGGTATTTGTGTCTCACCTTTGGAAGTTCAAGGGAAGTTGCTATTATTAAGGCGAAACTTGCCATATTAATGCAATTTCATCTAATTTAAAGGGCATTTATGCAATTTTCCTAAAACACTTGCATTAAAAGTCCATCTGATGTATTGATATCAATTATTACTTATACAATTCAAATATCAACTCTTGTAAATTATAAGAGGAGAATAATTATGACAATTGTACTTACAAGCCCGCGGATTTTCACCCACTGTGGGCGAGTGTGGATTGTATTAAATTTGTTTGTGGGTAGGTATGAATGTGAAATTCCACACCTAAAACGAGTATGGATAAGGGTGCCAAAAAAGATCCACACTTGCAATCGCGAACCCACAATATCAAAGAAAAATTACATCTGTTAATTTTTTTAAGGGAAAATCTCAAAAACAATCTAACGTATAAAACATTATTCTTTTACCAACCAATGTTTTATTTTTATCCAAAATCCCACAAAAGTTAAATTTAACAGAAAAGTTTTAAAAAAGTTAAAAAGATATTTTTACCCTTGAAATTTTTATTTAAAAAGATAATAAAAATAAAAATTAAAAAACTTAATAAAAAATTGAATCGTTATCTCCACTAGCAAACTCACTATCTTTAATTCATCCACTTGCAAACACCATCTCCACAACCCACAACCCACAATCATCATCAACCTTCAACCTCTTATCAATCTCCCACATTCATCTAATAAAGAACTATACACCACCCACACATCCTTGGAATTCATACCAAATGCCATCTCTATCTAATAAAAGAAACTAAACAAGGAATTATCTGACCCAGAAACATCTCTAGTTCTTGAATGATAGACAACACTAGAAACCAAAGAGGAATTTATTTACTTTTTACAAGCTAGTTATATAAATCCATTTGAAACAGTTTCAGAATTTATAAAGAAAAAAATAAAATCTTGGAGAGAGAAGGGAACCTTGGTGTCGTGGTAGTTGATGATGACTTTGTCGATGTCTTCTTGGAGGACCACCCGAGCTATAGTGCTTTCCTGCGATTAGTGCCAATTATAGTCTATGCAGTAAATCCACCGAGAAGCTGAGAGTTGATGTACTTCTTGAGGTTGGTTCTCTCTAGTTCAACCGGAGAAGCTATTGTGGTGAACACGACGAGTTTAGGGGTTTTAAGGACAATTGAAATACCAGTCTCGTCTCCACTATCGGAGACCTAGGTGGGTCTCAAATGGTGGAGACTTGCCACTACCACCACCACCACGTTCTCACCGTCATCGAGATATCGCTATCGGAGATAAAGAAAGAGAGAGAGGTGATCACCGAAGATAGAGAGAGAAAAGAGGAGGGATAGAGAGAGAAACAACAAAGAGAGAGTTGAGAGAAACAAATTTACATATATATTTCTATTTTATATTTAATATATTTAATATTATTTATTTTATTTTTTAAATTTTAATTAATTTTTTATTATTTTTCTCTTTTTATCCCTAGAGTCAAATGATCAATTATGTCAACCTAACAAAACTCGTGACCATCAGAGGTATCGTTGTCTTTTTGTATGCCTCCAGGGGGATTAGGATATTTATGTTAATGTTAAGTTGTATTTTGGATAAATATGAAACAATGAGTTGCAAAATAGACATATTTTCATACACCAAATTGTCTTTGGGATTTTCCCTTTTTTTAAATACACTATGTAATGTTGTTAGGAATTAATTTGTGTTATGTATTTGACCATTTACATTGGCATATTTGGTGTTTTGTTTAAATTTAAGGGATTTTATGTTTTTATTTTAATTGTATTATGTTAGATGTTAACATTTAATATTTAGGTTGGAACACCAAGTTTAATTCTATTTTGTGCTTGATGTTATTGATAGAATTTGTAAATGATATCATTTGTGGTTATTAGACAATTTTTGGAAAAAAAAAAAAAAAGGTATATATGAAAAGCAATATTAAAAACTTTCAATAAAAACTTTACGGATTTACTGGCGGGGTTCGAGTTGCACCTGAACCCGCAAGTCTGTACCCGACTTGAGCTTGCAAATTTTCGATTGCAAAGGTGAAATATTTTTTCATGGATGCAGGTGCAAGCTTGGCCAAACCACCCATCCCTAAACCTGACCTTCTGCCATCCCTATAGGAGACAATTATTCAAGTAAGAAAGAACTTACATGACCTAAAAATCTAATCTCATAATGAGAGATAACTATTCTCAATAGAAAACAATCATACAAAGATTGTAAAATGTATTGGTAGGACTTGAACATTTACCACTAAAGTGGAGGAGAATTGCACAGTCACTGGAATTATGAAAGGATATGCTTGTTATTATTAATATTTTAAAAAAATGAAAGAAATAGAAAGAAAAAGAAAATAGAAATTTTATAATGTATATTATATGTTGCGCATGTCAGGCTTATCATTTGATAGAATGTTACTTCCTTGTCAAGGGAAATTGATCATGTATGTCTACAAATACTGTATATACTTGTTGAGGTTCATGATTATTATTACTTCTCATTATTTCTCCATGTTTGTTTGGTTATATGGCCGGGACCAGAGCTAGTTGATTTGAAAACTGATGCATTTTCTAGCACGTGTAAGAGTTATAGCCCTCAAAAACATCTGCACTAAATCTTAGTGATTATATACAATATGTGAGTAAGCAAATTAAATTAACAAGAAATTAACACAATAGAAAAGAGAACTTGCTCCAAAAAAAATAATAATAAAAGAAAAGAAAATAAAAGAGAACAGTCTAATGTTATTGTCAGGAAATTTTCTGTTTATTATTATTATTATTATTTTTTTTACAGAGATCTTTATATTAAAATCACAAAATTCAGAAGAGTATAGGAATTAAAAAATGAAACATGTCACAATAAAACAATGAATTTCATTTTCTGTGTCACTCGTATTTAATCATCAACTTTTTTTTCTTATTTGTTATCTGAAGAATGAATATTATATTTTACTAAATAGAATATAATTAAAAAATTAAAACAAAGATCATCATTCAAAAGCAAAAGGTTGTGTTAGGTAGCATGTGACGTTGTTTTACAAAAAGTCTCTAGAGAATATTCCTTCTTTGATATGCTTCCAAGTTTTCTTTTCTACGTGAAGATCACCCCCAATTTAACTTACCATAATCCTAAAATTTCAAATCTAAGAGGGATTGTCATAAATAAAATCTAGAACTGATGGATATTAATCATCCCATAAATTATTGTTATCCAAATTAAAGAAGATAACATACCCTGAATTTTTCAGAAAAGACACTAACATTGCACAGCAAATACTTCGAAACTCCATGTGATTGATGACAAGTAAACAGTTGATGACAAGAGTAGTACCATATGAAACTTTTGACTTGTGCACCTGCAAACTCGCAATGGATTTTTGTGACAATTATCCCTCTGATTTGTACGTTTCAACAATTTCTTCAAGTTGAAGTTTGTGTTATTTTCAGCTCTGTAGATTGGTGTATAAAAATTGGACCAAAAATGAAATCATGAAATGTGGACAGCCGACAGTCTTTTCGCCAGCAAAGTGAACCCCACGCTCATTAGTTTGTGCCAAGTGCCAATCATGTTCATCATGTTAATATTATTTTAAATTAATGTCATCATGTCATTCTTGTTTAAATTAAATATATTTTATTTTTTATACAACTCAGTGGAGGCTTAGAGCATTCAAGATTCAAGAGCAAAGAACAATTAAACCCTAAATATCAAGACAAAGCAAAGTAAGGCCACTAATTTTTGGTATCTTCTATTTCAGGTGATGTGACATTGGGCCGGACCTTAATGAGTTGTAGAAATTGGGCTTCCTTTTTGTGGACCATTACGGCCCAGCTACTCTTTTCTTGTTTTTTGCTTCTTTTTCCTTTTTGTGGTGATTTGAAGGAGGTTGTCATAGAGAAATTGTTTCTTCCTTTGAAATTAAATATTCCATGAATTGATTAATATGAAGTGAAAATGTGCAAGTGCAATTGGATTTTGTAGTACTCAATTTGAGTTTCGTGAATTTTAATTGAACGAAGAAGAAACTAAAAGAAGCTATTCATATAATTTCTTGTCCTTGTCAGTTAAAAAAAAAAAAAAACTTTTATAAATTATGTATTTGCCATTAAATTTTTAAACATTTTCGTGTTAACCCTTAAATATAAATATTTTATTTTAGTATAATAGTCGTGCAAATGAAAATTCATGATTCTGCATCCACAAGGGAAATATAACAAAATAATAGATGAAAAATACAAGTTTTGCTCTTATTTGTGGTGGCATAACATGGCCAAGAAAGAAAGATATGTCGTATTTGTTTCCATGAAGTGGACTAGCCTAGTCATTTACTACTTTATGGACATATGTATAATATAGTTAATGCAAATATTTTGGAGCATTTTATGTTGGCACATTTGATATGTGATTATTTCTGTAAATGGACTAGTTTGGTGTATGCAGATACAGTGATATGATTTAATTTAGTTTGACCATTTATTTTTAATGTTTTAATTCATAAAGGAATGGGTTAGTATGTTTATTTATTTATTTATTTTTTAACTAGGTTTAATGTTTAATTAATATGACAAGATTGCTACACTTGTGTGTATGGGCCAGGCCATCGAATCCCAAATGTATGGGCTAGGCCAGCGAATCCCAAACTTTTAGATCACGAACTGAGTGTAGCCAACACCCCTATTCTCTCTTCTCTCCGTGACAGATCAAGCACCGACGGCTTCGCCATCACTTTCGGCTGTCTATTTTTGACCCACCTTCAGCTTGTCGTAGACAGGACTTCTCTAGTTTGCCTATCCATTTAGTTTCAGGTCTGTACCGTTTATGTACATATGTTTATGAACTAGCGTGAGATCGTGGGATTAATTAAGTCTGTAAATTTCCCATCAAGACACGGTTAGCTCATATACAAGTAGTTATGTGACCATTGAAAGAAAAAGAGAAAACAAAGACTGAAGAAATCGAAGTAAAAAATGTTTATTAAGATATCAAATATTAATGGTCCACGGTTTTCTTTTCAGATAAAGTAATCTTCGTTGATCAAATGTATTTTAATTATTTTATTTCTTCAATATCAATATAAAGTACAAGAAAAAACTCGTTTATAAGTGGTATAGTTAACACCACTCTTTCTATCTCTTTTCCTTAGAGAGATGGATTTGAGTATTTTTCACAATTATATTTGTGGTAATTTTTTTCATTTATACGTGAGTCTCTTCTCCTTCCAATTTTTAGAAACTATATTGTAGATCGTGCTTTAAAATATATATTAGGAGATTTTGATTATAATTTATGTACTTGTAATATGTATTATATAAAAAAAAATATACAAGAAACCTTAAATATATAATTTTAATCACTTAAGTTCTCATATTCTCCCTTTTTTTTTAATTTATTTTGGTCGGTCAATTTCTAAACCCTCTTCCTTCTAATGTTTATCAATTCTATTTCTCCTCTCCACTCTAAGCCTTTCTTATGTTTATCACTTCTGGATCTCTCCCGTCAATGACTTTAAATTTAATTTTTTTAAATAAAAAATTATAAATTTATAATTAAATCAAAAGTTGAGGACAAGAATACAATTTTATTTTAAAGAAAGTTAATATATTCTAACACTAAAAATAAAGAATGCTTCAAAAACAAAAAACCACTAAAAATAAAGAAGAAATCATTATTTTATACGAATATGCCTATTCTACTATTCTTTAACTGAAACTATTGTTTCTATCTTATCTGTCCTAAGATTTTGCTTTGGGTGGCTGATAACTATAGAAGAAGAGTAAAGATTCTCTATCATCATTTTTTTTGTTAATCTTTTGATAATTTATTGATACATCAACATTTAAAAAAATGAATGATCAAAATTAATAAATTTTTTATCTCTCATACATCACTTAAATTTAAATTGTTCTCATAAAATATTAACACCATGTTAACATTGACAGAGAATTTATCCATAGAAGAAATCCATAATAACCAAACGAAAAAAATAGCTAAGTATTTAATGTATTTATAGAAAATTTTACCGAAAAGAGGTTAAAAAATTTGTACTCCCCGGTACCTGAAAATCCCACGAGGTCAAAAGACAATAAATTCTTTATATATTTTACTTCAAGCAAACAGAACCTATAAATAAATATTTCACAAATACATATGTATAGATATTAATGAATAGAGTTTGTTTCATCAAATATATGTAGAATATTTGTTACATTTATTTAACCCCTAATGGGTTAGGCTAAAAAAATAAGTTTATTTATCAATCAATGATGTATGGTTATAATTGTTAGAGCGAGTCCCTTGAAGTAAGAAAGAGGGATATTGCATTCTATATTGAAAATATAAAACCCAAGTTAAGGGTACATATATCAATAGAGGTCACAATTTAATAACCTATACTTTTTGATGTAAGGCTATTTGCTTAAATTTGCAATTTAAAATTTTTAACTTAAATATTTAACCATCAATTTATTTTTACTAGTGAATATTTAATTCTAAAAATTAAAGTTTCAGATTTAAGTTAGTCTAGTATTAACCTTAAATATATAAACAAAAAAATGTTTTTTATTGTTTAAAGACTTCTCCAATTTTTATTAGATCTACGGGTTTAGAATGCATTGATTCATATCAGCATACGTATAATTTATTTAATTATATAACATGATATAGAAATAAATATGGTTAGTTATCCATATCACGTAACATAAATTGACTGACCGATTTATGTGCATCATGATACACCCCTAAACTTCACAAACACACCCTAGCCTGGATTGTGATTGTGAAACAAATAGTAATAATCTGAAGACGTACCAAGTTGCAGGCATGAAAAATTTTTCATGCTCCTCGTCCAAGTACCGGACAGAGTTTTCTGTAAGTACACGTCAAGAAATCAGACGATAACTTCACCTAAACGTGGTAGATTTGTGTAAATTAATCTTAATAATTGTTACTTTACAATAGACTAATCAGAATCTTCGTGTTGAGGAGTGTAATTGCTTAAAGAATATATAACATGGAAAGTCTTTCTGATAACTTCCAAGAAAGAATTAATCAACTGCCTTAAATTTGTTAATCAATAATTTGGAGTTTGGAGGTTCCTTGAATAGTTTAAAGTTTCCAACTATTTTTTTGAAGATCGTTTAAAGTTTCGAACTTGGCAGAATTTAATTGGCCTAGAAATATTCTAGATAGGAGGAGATCTCAGTTGTAGTTGAAGAAAGATACTGAAGCGTAAGGATCAAGGATATACAACTCTTTGATTAAGAAAAGTACTCAAGGAATCAACATATTAGCATAATTTATTAAATAGTTTAAAAAATATAATCAATTAAGAAATAAATAAATAAATTCATAGTTTGAAGTTTGAATATAGATTAGAAGTATATGTCGCTTGTATACATCACAGTTTCCACGAAGATAAAGACATCTCTAGTATATGTCACAGTTTCTAGAAATGTAGTTTGAAAATGGAAATTGCCAGGCATTGTACTACATGATCTCATGTATTTATTTTATTAGCTCCTATTCCTAACATTTGTTAAATTGGTCGTACATATTAATTAAAACATTTCTGTCTCATGTTTGAGCTGACTTGCTTGCACATACTTAATAATGGCGCTTTGATCGTCATAAGAAATCTGAAGCAAGCAGAGCAACAATTTTGTTATAAGAAAAAAAATCTAATTGATTGATCACAGCATCATGGATTTACACCAAAAATAGAAACAAGTGTCACCCTTCCATCCACTTATGATCCTCCTCCGATATTTCACATAGAATCATTTGACCTTATCTATAACAAGCTCTAAGTGATCCTCAACTCTTTGATTTTAAGGCATAATGTAGTGATTGAAATTTATTCTACCTGCTGGATGTGCAAAGCTGTGACAAATTAATAACATGGAGATTGGTGACAAAATGAAAGTGGTTTAGTCATAAACATTTCACATACACATTAATGAGATTGTGAGTTCAAACCATATTGTTCAACTTTCAAATTTGTAATTAATTTCTTTGCCGGTATTTGGATAAGTAAATTAAAATTGGGTCAAATTAATAACAATTATGGATGTTGTTGGTTTGGATGAAGATTCAAATTTGATGCTTCTTAGACATTAGATACATTGGTATCAAGGGTAGGGGTAGGCACTGTTAACCAACATTGATAGAGTCTTTGCTTTGAAGACTGATCTGACCTGAAATAGGTGTAGAATCCGACATGAACCGACTAATTCAGGCGGTCCATGTTGGTTTGGGCCTTTGGACGAGCCTCTAGAAATCACCTAGGTTAAAAAAAAGGGCCTCCGAAAAACACCTAGGCCCATAAAAAAAAAAGGGCCCCCCAAAAAACACCTAGGCCCAGAACCCAATCACGTCGGTTACCACCACCCCCACTACTCTAGCCCCCTCTTCTCTCTCCACCCCTAACCTCTCTCTTTCTTTCTCTACATATGCAAACACCCAAACCCCAAAAAAGGGTCTTCAAAAAATGCCCAAGCCCAAAAAGAAGAACCAGATACCGTTGGTCACACTAATCCAGTTGCCTCTTCTCTCTCCACCCTAACCTACCACTTTCTCTCTCTACATCTACATCATCATCATTCATCAGCCATAAGACTCATCACCAGCCCACAACTACCAATAGCATCATCTCACCAACCTATAACACTACCATCTATCATATCATCACTAGTAGAAGGAAAGATCGATGTCAATCTCTTTCCAACATAAGAGATTGGCATTGATCTCCTCTCATTGATGCACAAAAACGAAAAACTCTTGAAGAGGAAACAAAGATTGGTGTGGACATGTTTGGGGAAATGGATGGTTTGAGAAAGAGAAATGAGAATAGATAGAGTGAGACGAGAGAATGGCTAGGGTTGAGTTACAAGGTTTGTGAGAGAGATTGAGACAAATAGGAGTTAGGGTTAGAGAAATTAGGCTTGCCTTTTATCGTTCCAAATTTTATTTTAATAGAAAAGTCGATTTTGGGGTAGTTTTTCTGATAAAAAATTGACCCAAAACGAAAAAAACTTGGCTTTCCCCACTGAAGATTGGAAAAACTTGGCTTTTCCCACTGAAGATTGACCCAATCGAATATTAAATGAAAACTAATAATTTTGAGTCAGTTTGGGTCGGGTCGATCCCACTTTTTTGCCTTAATACATTGGTATCAAGGGTGAAGTAACATTAACAAATGAGCATTAATAATTACTGCGATTTTGATTTTTTTTTTTTTTCAAATATTAGGTTATTAAAAAATAGTAGGTAAAATTAATGGACTCATTATGTCACTGCCCACAAATTTGGAAAATAGTAACACAACTCTTCTCTCAATAATCTATGGCTTGTATAATGTATTTAAGGTCTCAGTTACAGAATATAAAGAAAGGAACCATGAATATATCTAACTTTGTTGTCACAATGAAAGGGATAAGTGACACTCTAATGTTTGTTGGACAAGTAATTTTAGAACGAGATTTGATATCATATATTTTAGATGGTCTTGGTACTGAGTATGATCTTGTCATTATGACCATTACAACAAAGAATGAAATCACCTTGTAGGAAGCACAATTTCTATTATTGACTTATGAGTTTCATTTAGAGTAGATGTCTTTTACCATAACATGTGAGGTTACCAATGCCTCTATAAATATAACCACAATGACTCAGAACAGAGAAATGCAATAGGCTTAACGAGGGTACCAATCTCAAAATTATAACAAGGGAAAAGTAAGAGGACATGGTGGAGGTAGGGGAGGTAGGTCATAGCTAACCTGTCAATTGTGTGGCAAGATTGGTCACTCTTCTACTATTTGCTATTATAGGCATGATCAAACCTTTAGTGGTTAATTTGGAAGATAATAGTAGTATAGTCTTCAAGGAAACATGGTTTATCATCCTCAGGGCTTTCTTGCTGATCAAGTATCTCAAACAAGCAACCATAATACATTGATTGTATCTCCTTCCATTGTACCAAATCTTAGGTGGTTCATCGACAATAAAGCCACCAATCACATCACCACTAATCTCTACAATCTTTCAATCAATTAAGAATACAAAGACAATGATCAGCTAGCAGTAGGTAATGGTCAAACTTTAGTTCACTCACACATATCACCTGTCGCTGCACTCACATTAGATAAGATTGTATTTATGTCTCAAATAACTAAAAATCCTTAGCATTGCTTAACTTACAAAAGATAATAATGTCATAATCGAGTTTGATGACAAATTTTGTTTTGTTAAGGAAAACAGTGATTCAAGGAGCTTTGAGAGGTAGGGGTCGTTTGTTTTTTTATCTAAAGACTGAACAGTATTGTTGAAGACTGAATAGTGATTGAAATATGAAATCTGATAAACATGTTTGTTTTTTTTTTTTTACCTCTGAATGTATAATAATCTTGTTTGTTTTTTAAAGTTAAAATTGTCTGAATACTAATAATTTGACATTTATATCCTTTTATTATTAGTTGTTTAGTAACTTTATTTAAATGATACAAACAATTACAATAAATTATTTAACAAATATTAAAACATTTATATATATAATATTTTGATTCATTGTTAAAATAAAATAAATTATTATAGTAAAGTCAATTAAATTTATATATTCAAATAAAAATAAACAAAATGGTCTTAAATTGAATTATTACTATAACAAAAATTGAAATTGTAAAGTAATATACATAATAACAGATTCAATAACAAAAAAAAAAAAAAAAAACTTTGAGGTTCTATTATACATTGATAATAGATTCGATAAAAACTTTGAGATAAAAAAAACCAAGAGGAGAAACTTTGAAGTTCGGTTATACATAAACAAATTTTCATCAATATACATAAACCAAAAACACTAATAACACAGTGAAGTTTTAACAAATAAACACATATATGGGCTACTCCACAAGTAGATTAATAAAGAAAATCAATAAAGATTCTTATCGAAATTTGATTGGAGAAATATAGTAATCTAGCTATAGAAAAATTTGATGTTGAGATGTTTAGGGTTTTTATTTTTCAATATTGTTTGTTAAAACATTAAAAGAAATTTGTATAATGTAAAACTAAGATAAACTTGAAAATATGTTATTTTAGGAATGATAAATTTGGAATAATATATTTATAAAACTATTAAGTGATTTTGTATTAAATGAAAAGTAAAAAAATATAACTTTTTTTTAAGTGGTTTTTGGGTTGTTTTAAGTGGTTTGACTACTTAACAAAACAAACAAAGATCTCTTAATGGGCCTAATTAAGTATCATTAAGTGTTAAGTGTAAAAAACAAATAACCCCGTAGTCTGTACCAACTTTCGCTCCAAAAGGCTAAAAAGCCCTTCTTCACTAGATTTGAAAAATTAATGGTGTACATAGTGTGTCTATAAATACAACAAGTTTATCACATTGTTTCAAAAATAAAAGTGATGCTACCTATAATGCACGTTATATGTCCACTCCTAGCATTGTTAAATCTACTCATAATGTACCTCATATGTTCACTCCTTTCATTGTTGAATTTGTTTCTACATTTGATTGTTCAATAAAAAATAGTAGTTCTACACTTGAATGCAATACATTTATTGTTGGTTCTGGAATTTTACATTCTCTTAAGCAAATTCTGGTTGATACATGGCATTATGAACTTGGTCATCTTTCAGTTCAAATTCTGTTCAGACTGTTAACAATGCTAAAAGTTTCTGTGAACAAATCTTGTGCTAAAGATTTTTGTGATTCTTGTAAACTAGAAGAAGTTCATCAACTACCCTTTCAACCATCCTCTTACAAAGCATCAAAACCTCTAGAAATTATATGTGCTGATGTATGAGGTCCTTCACCTCTTCCTTCACAACAAGGTTATAGGTATTATGTAAGCTTTATTGATATGTTTACTTAAATTTGTTGGATTTATTATTTGAACACAAAAAATCAAGTTAAAGATATTTTTGTTACAAGTTGAAAGACTATTTGACACTAAGTTGAAAATTCTTCAAACCAATAAAGGGGGAGGGTTTGTGGTTCTAAAAGCCTATTTAGTTCAACAAGGCATTATTTATAAGTTTTCTTGCCCCTATACTCATCAACAAAATGGCATAGTTGAAAGAAAACATAGGAACACTGTTGAAGTTAGCTTAACTCTTCTTGCTCAAGCTCATGCCTCTCTCATTCTAGTAGAAGGCTTTCCATATTGTTGTGTACTTAATAAATAGTCTTCCCACACTATGTTAAATGGAAACTCACCCCTATTTTGTTGCTTTTCACAAACAACCTAGGTATATTGACCTCAAGGCTTTTGGATGCTCTTGTTCCCCATTTATTAGACCTTATAATAAGCACAAATTTGGTTTCCATTCCACCAAGTGTCTTTTTGTGGATATAGTGATCAAGATAAAGGGTACAAATGTCTTGCTTCTTCTGGGAAAGTCTACTGATCTAGGCATATAATTTTCAATGAACTAAAATTTCCTTATTTAGATATGTTAAAAAAGGCTAGTCCCCTTTTATCTAGGCATGTAATTTTCAATGAACCTCAGGTCTTCATTTTTTAGAATATTTTAGATCGTAGTAAAGTCCTCTACAATTCAAGTTGTTCTTACATTTGTTATCTCGTACAATTGGCCCATTAAGCAACTTGAAGTAGGAAATGCTTTTTTGAATGGTGACCTCCAAAAGGTTGATTACATGGATCAACTCGAAGGTTTCATTAGCTTTACTCATCCATCCTATATGTGCAAGTTAAACAAATTTTTGTATGGACTAAAACAAGTTCTACGAGCCTGGTGTGACAAATTTAATACTACTTTGATCAACTGGGGCTTTAGGAACTTAACGACAAATACTTCTTTATTCTACTACAAGATCAAGACTTGTCTTTTACTAGTTCTAGTATATGTGGATGATATATGAGTAACTGGAAGTAATATTTCTTTGATTCATCAACTCATTTCTGATCTCAATAGTACATTTTCTTTGACATCTTTGGGTGATTTACATTACTTTCTTGGATCAAAAGCTCATAGGATAGGTAATGGTCTTACTCCCACTTAAGCAAAATATATTTGGGACCATTTGGAATGAACCAAAATGACAACTTCAAATCCTTGTCCTACACCACTCTCTCATGGTTCTTGACTGTCCATTTCAGATGGTGCACCATTTTCTAATCCTATGTTATATCACAACATGGTTGGAGCTCTTCAATGCCTTACTTTTACTCATCCTGATGTAACATTTATAGTTAATAGGTTGAGTTAATTTCTTTTAGCTCCTACTTAAGTACATTGGCAGGCTGTTAAAAGGGTTTTAATGTATATCAAAGGTACTTTGAACCTTGACTTATGCTTTACTCCAGCCAAACATCTAACTTTAGAAGGTTTTATTGTTGCAGATTAGGTAGGCAATCCAAATGATAGAAGTTCCAGAATTAGTTTCCATTTGTATCTTGGTGGCAATTTAATAACTTGATCTTCCAAAAAATAGAAAGTGGTAGCCCATTCTAGTGCTAAGTTCGAATATTAATCCATTGCTTCAACAACTATTGATATTGTATGGCTGCAATCATGAGCTTTAAATTACTCTTCCTTCAACACCAGTGTTGTGGTGTGATAACGATAGTGCCTATCTCTTTGCTTATTTTCCAATTTATCACCAAAGAGCAAACACATAGCGATTGACATATATTTTATTTAAGATTTGATAGCTGAGAACACATTAGCAATGTAGTATGTCCATTCCATAACTCAAACACCTGATATATTTACTAAGTCTCTGCCTATCTCTTGCTTTCACCTTCTTTGTACCAAGTTGGTCACAAATAGTAAATAATTATGTTTGAGGAGGAGTGTTGTCAATGTTGTTATTGAAGACAATCGTTCAAAGACCAAATTCAAACGTGTTGATTTTGGTCAGTCAAGTTTGAGAGGGAGTGTTAAGGAAAGCAAGTCATATCCTTCTAAAATTGAACTTAAAAGTCAGTTTCTAGTACAACATTGTCAACACATGCTAGAGACTTCTAGGGATACAGTTAGAGTTAATTTTAGCCAATAATTCAAGATCACCAGGATTGCCACATCAGCACCAATAGTGAGGTGACGTAGGAGTCACCACCCTTATTCTCTCCAACCAACCACAAGCAACCCAACCCTAGTTATCCACACAACCAACTACTATCACATACTACACAATCCCAAAGCAGTTAGCTACTACCTACCTAACCACCCAAAGTAACTAGCTACTTTTTTCTTTTTTTCTTTTTTTTTTTTTTTGTATTTTTTTATATTCTTGCAACTCTATAAATAGGTTGTGATTTATAACTAAATTAACTTACCAATAAAAGAAATTTCATAATTTTAAACTTCAATTTGAAGTTTGTTTATCTCTCAAAGGTCTTTAGAACTAATCTAGTTCATTGCTAGATAATTTTTAGAGCAAGTCTGTCTTACGTAAAAACTATCCTACATCATTTGGGTATTAGAGTTTGGTTTGATTCTGGGCCAGTTCACTCTCAATCGAAACTTACTCTAATATCGAATAGTGAATCTTCCTCTCTGCTTTACTAACCAACCTCAAATACAACCATTTCCATCCATCAAAAATCAACCTAGAACCTACCAAAAAGAAAAAAAATAAACACTCGTCACAAATTCGACCATGACCACCCTACACACTTTAAACACCTTTCATTAGGGGTGGGCACAAAAACATGGAACCGATCCGAATACCCTGATCTGGTTCGATCCGTAGGTATTCGAATCGGATCACATGTTCAAAAATAGGGTGTTCGGATCCTCACTTGTGAAAACACCATGTTTCACAGATCGGATCGGATCGGATCGGGATAACCAAAACCTATTCGATCCGTGAACCCGTGAATAATGATACATACGTAATTTCATATACCTCTATATAAAGTCCATGTAATTTGATGTTGGTAGCCGACAAAGGAGATGTTGCACGTGTTTGATGTTAAGTAATTTGTATGAATATTTACAAATTTTAGGAGATATGTATTACAATTCACGAAGGTACACCAACAAGATATGTCTATTTATCTTCCTATCATAAGTTGAAATTGAAAATAGGTGTTCTGATTCGGTCCGATCCGATTCGCAAATTAGATGTTCGGATCGGATCGGTTTCTTTTTCTTGATGGATCATGTTCGGATCGAAAAATGGCGATCCGCGAAGTTATCATGTTCGGATAGGATCCGGTCGAAAGCGATCCGAACATGGTGTTGCTCAGCCCTACCTTTCATCACCTAAACTCATCTCCATACCCATCACCAACCAAACCACATAAAAAAAAAAAAAAAAACTCACTGAAACCCAATCATCTTCACTGGAACTGATTCCGTCCGGCCAATCAACACTCTTTCATCTTCCATTTTGCCGTCTCTCTCCTCTAAAACCATCTCTTTCTTTCTTTCTCTCTCTAGTCTCTCCCCTTAATTTTTTTGTTTTTATTTTGTTTATTTTTTGTCTCACAATCACAAAGAAGAGAAATTTTTATATCCCTTACTTTGACCTAACTACCCCTTACTATTTTATTTTATTTCAAAAAAAAAAACCAATAGATTTTTTTTTTCAAATTTTCATAAAATTACGATTTAATCCCTACATGTGGCTTTTTAAAGTTTAGTCCGAACAAGAAAATTACGATTTAGTCCTATCAAATTTTGTTTTCACCCTACTATGTAGAATACCAATCTAGTAATTTTTCTTATTTCATTCTAGTCTTTTTCTTTTGATATTCATAATTTTTACCCCGAAATTTGAAAAAAAAAAAAAAGACAAAAAATTGTGCTTAGTTCAAATATTATGGAGCAAATTGAGGTTAGATTGGCAACCAAAGATGATTTGATCCAATTGGCCCAACAAAGATAGAGCTACAACTTTTCATCAAGTATATGTAGTGTAACCAAAACTCTCCATAACGTGTTAACCTTGAAAATGCTAGAGTAAGATCTATTCTCCAAAATATTGCTCCAGATAATGATCCAACTGATGAAGAAACAGAAGATGTGATTTTACGAAATCAACAATGAGAACCCTAATACTAAGGAAATTAATACCGGCTGAAGTTGGACCTCCCCACATTCAATAGATATTTGGGAATAGAAGATTTTTTTGACTGAATATCAAAGGTCAAATGTTTTTCTGGGTACATGAGGATAATGGAGGACAGGAAAGTCAAACTAGTCGCCTACAAACTAAAAGGAGATGCCTTAACTTAGTTGGAATAATTGCAATTTACTCGATCTCGTCAGCGAAAAGGTCTAATCAAAACTTAGCATCATATAAAGCAATTGTTAAAAGCAAGATTTCTGCCTATTGATTATAAGCAGATTCTATTCCGGCAGTATCGAAATTAGAGGCAAAGATATCAATTTGTTTTAGAGTGTGTAGTAAAATTCCAACGTTTGTCAACTTAAAATGATTTGATGAAGACAGAAGGTCAAATAATGCCTAGATTCAAGAATGGCTTATGATTCAATATCCAAGAATAGATATCTTTGCAGACCACTTTTACATTGTAAGAAGCTATACAATTGACTGTTCATGTTAAGTTACAGATTAAGAGGTGAAGCTACAGGATTGTGTTAGTAACTCAGTCCTTCAATCAGTTAAAAGATGATAGCAGAAAGACTCCATTAAGACAATCTCCAATCTAGTCCAACTAAGGACAATCAATTCCTCTAATTCAAACTTCACCAAATGCATGACAGACTGGAAATCAGACTAGTGAAAGACCTATTGCTGACAATCCTTATACTGTTCCCCGAGGCAATAAACACTTCAAATGTAGACAAATAGGACATCATTCTAATCAATGTCCAAAAAGATAACTAGTTTACATGGCTGTACGAGAATATGAGGAAGAATAATTCGATCTAGAAGAAAAGGAGATAGAAAAAAAAAATAAACTCAAAGGAATGGACATATAAAGATGAATGAGTATCTTTGGTTGTCCAAGAATTATGTACACACCGAAAAAAGAGATTTATCCTTAGAGACACAATATTTTTAGAACTCGATGTAAGTTAATCAAAAGGTTTGTGACCTGATCATTGACGAATGAAGCAACGAGAACATCGCACCTAAAACGATGGTTGACAAATTACAACTGTGAACACATAAACATCCTAAACCATACCGCATATGTTGGATCAAGGATGTAGGAGAATCACAGTGACGGAACAATATCGAGTACCTTTGTCTATTGAAAAGCACTAGAAAGACGAGGTACTATGTGATGTTATCAATACGAATGCTTGTTTTATTGTTAGGCAGACCATGACGGTTCGATTTAAACGTTGTCCATAAAAGTAAGGATAACACTTATACCTTTTATAGAGACAATGTAAAGATCATCTTTGCTCTCATGAAATATGATACAGCACCAACAAGTTTAACCTTTAAGGAAGGTTCAATGTTGATCATGTCAATAAGGATGGTAGCAATAGTAATAGCCCCAGAGGTAATACTAGAACCTATCAAATCTTTACTCTTTGAGCATCAAGATTTTGTACCAGATGAACTTCCTACTGAGTTACCGTCCATGAGAGATATTTAACATTGCATTGATCTCATTCTTGGAGCAAGCTTACCTAATCTACCCCACTACTGCATGAGTTAAAAAGAATATGAGATTTTGTAACAGCAAGTGGAGGATCTCCTTCAGAAAGGATTTATTAAAGAAAGCATAAGTCCTTGTGCAATAATAGCCTTACTAACACTAAAAAAGGAAGGAAGTTGGAGAATATGCGTAGATCGCAAAGCCATCAACAAGATAATAATGCGGTACCGATTTCTAATTCTATGATTGGATGACATGTTGGACGGGCTAAGAGGATCAATAATATTATACAAGGTTGATTTGAAGAGTGGATATCATCAAATTCGCATTTGCCCAGGTGATGAATAAAAGGCAGCCTTCAAAACTAGGGAAGGGCCATATGAATGGTTAGTCAGGCCATTCAGGTTGTCAAACGCTTCAAGCACTTTCATGAAACTTATGAATCGGGTATTCCAACCTTTCATTGGAAAGTTTGTTGTTATTTATTTTGATGATATCTTGATTTATAGTCGTTCAAAGTAAGAGCATTTACAATATTTGAGAAGTGTGTTCAACATATTACGAGAAAATAGTTTGCATGCTAATCTGAAGAAATGCAGTTTCTTGATAGATAACTTAGTTTTTTTGGCTATATTATCAGTGTTGAAGGAATCAAAGTAGATGAGTCCAAGGTTAAAACTATTCAAGAATGGCTTGTACCAAATAGTATTGGAAATATTCATAGTTTTCATGGACTTACTAAATTTTACAAACACTTTGTAAAGAACTTCAGCAGTATTGCTGGCCCACTCACCGATCTATTGGAGCAAAAACAGTTTGCTTAAAATGATGCAATAGAGCAGAGTTTTGTAGTTCTCAAGGAAAGATTAACTACCGCACTCATACTTGCTTTACCAAATTTGGTTTATTATTTGTAGTTGATTGTGATGCTTTAGGAGTAGAAATTGGAATTGTGTTTTCTTAAGAAGGCCGACCCATGGCTTTTTTTTAAGTGAAAAGTTTAGTGATACTCAACGGAAATGGTCAACAAACGAGCAAGAATTATGTGTAGTATTCAGGCCTTTACAATATTGGGAGCCATACTTGACACAAAAAAAGTTTATTTTAAATAATGATCATCAAGCTCTCAAGTTTCTCAACAATTCTATAAAGACCAATTAGATGCATACACTATAGGTTACTTATATCCAAAGGTTCACTTTCTCTCTCAAGCACAAATTAGGTTAACTTAACAAGGTAATTGATGTGTTAAATAAGCGATCAATCCGACTGATTGCAGTTAGGAGCAAGATTATTGGGCTTGATTACTTAAAGGATTTGTATGTTGATGATGAAAATTTCAAGGAACCTTAGTAAGCTTGCTTGAAGGGACCACCTCATCTTAAACGATTTCAATTACATAATGGTTTCATATTCTTTAAAAAACAATCATGCATCCCCTAAAGATCTCTGAGGGAGCATATAATTTAAGAACTACATGGAGGAGGATTAAGTGGACATATGGGAAGAGATAAAAACATATCTCTAGTAGAAATTCAACTGGCCGCACTTAAAAAGAGATATTGAAAGAATTGTAAAACGGTTCTATAGTTGTCAAATAGTGAAAGGGCAAGCCCGGAACATGGGTTTGTACACACATTTTCCCATTCCAAAAGCTCCTTAGGAAGATTTATCCATGGATTTCGTATTAGAACTTCCACGCACTTAACAAGGTATGGATTTCATTTTTGTGATAGCTGATAGATTTTTTAAGATGGCACATTTCATACATGTAGTAAGACATCAAATGCTAGTCACATCACCAATTGTTTTTCAAAGACATAGTTCGTTTGCATGGATTATCGAAAACAATAGTCTCTAATCGTGATAGTAAATTCCTAAGTCATTTTTGGCGTACTCCGTAGTAAAGATTGGATACATCCTTAAATTTTAGTAGTACTTGTCATTTACAAATTGATGGATAGACAGACGTTACTAATAAAACACTTAGCAACATTCTATGTTGTATCACTTAAAAGCATCCACAATAATGGGACCACGTATTACCACAAGCAGAGTGTGCTTATAACAATGTTTCTAATCAATCTATTAGAAAGTCTCCATTTAATATCATCTATCTTCATCCATCCTTGCATACTTTCGATTTGGTTCCCTTATCAAGGCTTCCTAGTATAAACATTATTACTGATCATATGGTGGAAAACATCACAAGTATTTATAAAGAAGTCAAGCAGAAATTAGAAGAATTCATTGCAAGATATAAAGCAGCAACTGACAAACATCGACGACTGAAGACTTTTAATATTAAAGATATAATTATGGTTCATCTACGCAAAAAAAAAAAAATTGCCAATAGGAAAACATGGAAAACTCAAGCCCAAAAGGATCAGTCTGTTTCAAATTCTACAGAAGATCAATGATAATGCTTATATAGTGGATCATCCAGAAGCTTTCAATATTTCCAAAAGCTTCAATGTCTAAGATCTATATTCCACGGACTAGATGCCCATCTTCTTCCTTTTGCACACTCGAGAACGAGTTCTTCTAAAGAGAGAGGGATTTGATGTAGAAGCAACCACCCCTACTCTGCCCAACCAACCCTATGTAACCTAACCCTAACAACCACAGCAACCAACCACTACCACATGCTACCCAACCTAAACTAACCAACCATATGCTAACTACTACCCAACCACCCAAAGCAACCAACTACTTTTTTTTTTTGTATTTTTTATATTTTTGTAACTCTATAAATTGGTTGTGATTTATAGCTAAAGTGACTCATCTATCAAAAAAATTCATTGTTTCTAAACTTCAATTTGAAGTTCATTTATCTCTCAAATGTCTTTAGAACCATATCTAATCCATTACTAGATAATTTTCAAAGTAAGTCTGCCTTGTTTAAAAACTATCCTGTATCATGAGATGATATCTGGAAGAATTAGTTAATAACAAGTCAGGTTGTTAGAAGTGAAGAAGTCAATATATAAAGTCTTTCACTCTTGTAAAAATCACAAGTCAGAGTAATGAAAATTGCTATTCTTTTTCTCTCGCGATTTTCTATTTCTTCAATGGATTCTTGAAATCCCTAATTTGCGTTTTCAATCAACACCACCTTATTTTATGATTTATATAATGTTCACCACTAAGATATGAATCATTTGAACCAATAAAAGTTTTGGACAACTAATTTTATAATATTTAATTCAACACATAATTCATCAAACAATTATTTTCAATCTAATTAACTATAATCTAATTTAATTTAATGTAAGATAATATTGTATTATCTTGATATTTTATTGTGTTAGAGGAGGATGTTACGATACTATTTTTTATTTTAATTAATTATAACAAAAAAGTTAGTTTTTGTTTTGAATTTGAATAAGTGATAGAATTTTAGATTTAAAATATAGTTAAATTGGATTTAATCTATTTAGCTAGTAGTTATTTTAAATTATGATTTATCCATTCAAATGTATGTATAAAGTTTATTTATTATTATTATTATTTTTTTTGGAGATTTCACTTGATGGGTGCCAACCAACTTGATTTATTTTAAACTTAACATCACTTTTTTCATGAAATGCTCCAATTGCTTTTCCTTTCTAAATATTATCCTAAATTAAACACTTTTTTAATCCCTCCCCAAACCTCCTCATTTCCAAAACGTAGCGAGCACGATTTAAATAAAATATTCTAGCAAGTCTTGAGACCGAAGCGCGGATATACGTCCTTCAAGTTTCAGTGTTTACTTGATGTAATTATGTAGTAAAGAAGAATCTCCAGGCTAGCTAGGGAAGATGTGTATTATATTCACCAAGAAGTTGGGATGACTTTTGTTCTACGAGACTAGCCATTACAAGCGCGACAACTGGACCTTAAAAACAGACAAGGTCAGCTTGGTTTATTTATTTGCTATGTTTAAGTACTTAGGGTTTTATCCCAATTGCTGACTAAAAAACAACTGGCCTAGTTGACAGATGTGTATCAACACGATAAGTTTTGAACCTAAATTCATTATAAATACTAGTAGAAGTACTGAATGAATGAATTTTCTTCCAACCATATACACTGCATATATATATACCTCTCTCTCTCTCTCTCTCTCTCTATATATATATATATATACATATATAATTGTTATAGGTCTGATCTCTTTCTCTACACAAATTTCTGCATTATCACTCATCTTATTCTTTTTTGTTCTCTAACAAATTGGTCAAAAATGGAGAGAAATATATCATCTTTGAAAATCGAACCTCCAACGTTCGGAGAAGTAATTACAATTTTGAGTGTGGACGGGGGAGGCATTCGAGGAATCATTTCTGGTGTTATTCTTGATTGCCTTGAATCTCAACTTCAGGTAACAATTATTACTCTATTATAATATAAATACGTACATTCATTATTTAATAGCATAAATAACAGCACCAGACTTCATTTTAATGTATACTCTAGGAGTTGGACGGTGCGGGCGCCAGGCTTGCAGATTACTTCGACGTGATAGCTGGAACCAGCACAGGAGGTCTTATAACAGCTATGTTAACCGCACCAGACGAACACTATCGCCCCATTAAAGCTGCCAAGGATATTGTACCTTTTTACGTTAAGAATGGTCCTAAAATTTTTCCACAAACAAGGTAACTTATATTAAAAGAATTGAGTTTATCCAGGTGCAATATTGTCATTTTATTTTTAACCTTCAATTATCTCATACATGAAGATCAAAATGTGATCAAGGTATGCTTGATTGGTTTTGATGGAGGCTTCTTCAATGTGTGTGTGTGTGTGTGTGTATACATATATATATTGATGCAAGAGGAAGTTAAAAGATTGATTATATGGTTCTGAAATTGATAAATTAATTTCGCAGTGGCTGTTTATCTTCGATAGTTGATCTATGGAAAGCTCTAACGGGAAGTAAATATGATGGGAAGTATCTTCACAAGCTTATAAAGGAGAATTTAAAGGACACGAGACTGCATCAAACCGTGACAAACGTTGTTATACCAACTTTTGACATTAAGAAACTGCAGCCCACTCTCTTTTCCTCTTATCAGGTTGCTTTTTTGTAGCTTAAACATGTTATGCAATATCATACAATTTCACACGTTACACATGTTTAACGTTTCACATTTCAGTCGAAAATTGCAATCAAACCTGTTAATAAGATCGTATATAATTTCACATGCAGTTAGAATGCAATCCAGTTTTGGATGCTAAATTATCGGACATATGCATAGGGACCTCTGCTGCACCAACTTATTTTCCTGCCTATTATTTCAGAAACCAAGATAACCATGGAAACTCACGAGAATTCAATCTCATCGATGGCGGTATTGCATCAAACAATCCGGTAAATTTTTTTTTTTTATTTTTTACTTTTATACAGATGTGAGATATCATCAAATTATAAATACACCGACTAGTTTAATTAGTTTATCAATGACGATCTCCTACATTGAAATAAATTTCTGATATATACTTTTATCTCACTATTTATTTATGTCAATAAAAATTAATGTAAAATGAAATTAATGGTTAAGATTAATAATTATAATAATTTAAAAATTAGAACATACTAATTATAGAAATTGTATATATACATATATGTGTGCATGAGAGAGAGAGAGAGAGAGAGAAATTTTATGATTTAGATATTTGTAATCTGAACTATGCATCATTAATTTCAGGCTCTAGTTGCGATTAGTGAGATAACGAAACAAATTACAAAGAAGAATCCAGATTTTTTCCCGATCAAGCCATTACATTACGATAAGTTTGTGGTGATATCAATAGGTTCAGGCTCAAAAAAGAATGAAGAGAAATACAATGCTAAAATGGCTTCCAAGTGGGGGGTTATATGCTGGTTGTTTAAGGATGGGTCGACTCCACTAATAGATTTTATCAAGAAGCCCGTACTGATATGGTTGATTATCACCTCTCTGTTGTTTTTCAAGCTCTTCAGTCTGAGGATAATTATCTCAGGATCGACGTAAGCTCTTCTCCCTCTAACATTGTTTGGAGAGTATTTTTCTTGGTCTTGATTCTTCCTAAACTGAATATGAATAGAAAAGATATCAGTTTTGTAAAAAATATACAATTATTTGCAATAATAAAATACTTTTAATTTGAGAGGTACTAGTAAATAATTCCCATTTTTAAACTTTTCTCAAGATAAACATGATGAAGATCGTTCTTCATGTCCCATCATATCACTACTCTTTGACGCTTTCTCAAGGGAAAAAAAAATTAAAAAACCTTTGATTCGGACAAAAATGAATGATAATCAAACTTAAAAATATTCGGTCAATGCTGAGTAAGGTTCTTGACTCCCTCGAGTGTTCCTATTGTAAATCCTAATATAGAATTGTAGATTGATTATAGGACTTGTATTGCAACTTCATGTATGGGGATTAATTAGTTCATCGTCCCAAGATATGAGTAAACTAAGTATAAAATGCAAGTGATGCGCAGGATATTTTATATATAAATACACATGTAAGTAATATCTCATATGTAAGTTGAATCTTAATATTGTGTAGGCTACTATTGAATTTGTTTAATTGGGATCGGCCCTTTTAAAATTACAATACTCTAATAACCTTATATTAATACTCATTTTTTACTTTTTATTTTTCAATTTGCTAATTTTTAAAGACAATTCTTCTGAACTATAATTTTGTGTTTAAAATGTAAAGGAGGATACACTACAAGGGGAAGTATCTTCCATTGACTTAACAACAAAGAAGAATATGGATAATCTTATAAGAATTGGTCAAAACTTGTTGAAAAAACCTGTTTCACGCAAAAATTTGGATACGGGTCTCTATGAACCCATTGAAAATGGTGGCACCAATGAGGAAGCCCTCAAGAGGTAAATGCCACTTCTGTCTCCTGTTTTCTTATTATGGTGTTACTAGGATTTGCATATCAAGATTACTTATTGTATGTCCTAATTTTTGCAGGTTCGCTAAATTGCTGTCAGATGAAAGGAAACTTCGTGAATCTAAATCCCCACATGCCACGGATTAGAAATTAATTATTGCTAAATTTTGTGCTTTGTGTTTGCTAAGACATTATTCGTGTATTATCGGTTTTCAAGACATTAATAAAAGCTACACAAATCCTCTACTGCTACAGCCTTTTTTCGTCTAGCGAATATCACCATCTTCCACCACATGACTCATGCAGTCATGAGTGAATCCCATGCCCATTATACAATGGCAAACATGTTCTATTAAACATTATTTTACATTAATTTCACAATGTGAACCTTGTTTAAATAATTTAAATATTATACAGTTTATTCAATTGAGTGGAGGCTTAGAACAATCGAGATTCAATTGATAAAAATTGGATTCCATATAAAAATTAAAACCGAAAATCAAGACAAAATTATTTATTTATTTTTTCTAAAGAGATAAAGATAATGCAGTAGTAGTGTCCTTTACGGTTATATCTTGTTATAGTCGAATAAAAAGATATAATAATTTTTTTTAAAAGGAAAAAAATGCATTAGTTTTGGGTTGGTTGATGTGTATTGAGTGGTGATATTTGCTTGAAAAATTATATATTCATCTCGTTATTTTTTAAATTATTATAGTTTGTAAGCATATCCCACATATTGATATAATCAATTTATGTATTTAGCTTCTTCTTTTTTTCCCTCTAAAAATATCCTCTTAGTTTTGTATTTCCTACTTCAGGAGATGTAACATTAGGCCTTGTGGGCTGCTAGTGGGTCTGATCAGCCCATTATTCTTCACTGATTTCCATTTCATTTTTTTCCTTCTTATTTCCAGAACAGTGATTGTCATAAATGGTAATAAATTTGAGTTTCATTATTAATTGCCCACTAATGAAACAAAAGTTATAAACAATAACACTAAAATAAAAAATCACGCTCATTGCTCTGATTTGTGGTGGCATCACATTAGTTAAAAGAAAAAAAGTTACCGCTACTTAGTTAATTTTATGAGTAAGAATTCTTTTTTTTTTATAATTTACTTTTTTGATAATCTAGTAATACATCATCATTTAAAAAAGTGAATGATCAAAATAAATTTTCTCTTTCATGCATCACTCAAACTTAAATTCCTTTTATAAAATGTTTAGTACCAACAAAGGATTAACAAAGAATTCTTACTTTAATTTTATAGAAAAATCAAAAGCAAAAAATACTCAAATTTTTAAGTTACAATTCATAATACGTTTTCACTTGATAATTTAAAAGTCATAAGAAATTTATTATAGGTAAAGTTGGACGTTTCCAATTTGATCTATTGTAATATAATTGGTTTCATTTGTGTATGCTAAGTCATTCTTAATTATAATTTATCAATTATAATTGATTTTTTTTTTTAAAAAAATCTATTTGTATTAATTTAATCTTATGATTAGGTGGAGCTTGGTAGAATACTCGGATGACTATAGTTAGAGGAAGTTACAATTGAATGCACAACAAATTTGGAAGCTTCTAAAAGTTTCTATTGCAATTCTCATTTTAGGTGTTGTGGTCATTTTTCATTATTTACATTTCGTGAGGTGAAGTCCGTCCTATCAATAAATTTTGAATTAAATTACCGATGTTAGGTGCTTAATGATAATTGAATTTTGAGAAAAAACTTGGGTTTAAATTGATCATATTATTTGCTAGCGTAACCATGAATACGCTGAAGGTTTATTGACTAATATTATATCCCCAAGCACAAGAGAATAAAGAAAAGGAGGGTAAGTGGGTAACCATCCGTTGAAACCTTATTCCCCATCGAGTTAAAAGCAAAACTTAGAATTTGTCACCATATTTCCATAGTGCAGAATATATTTTGACATGATATCTGAATAAATTAAAGAAGAAAATAAAAGCCTAATATGCTCATGTGAATAACATGACAGACAAAAGCATGCGGTTGCAGTTGCGAAAAGCTTTAAAAGAGAATCTAATTCAACAAGGTAAAAAGGATAATATATTCAAACTGCGAATCAACTCCAGAGCCAGGCAAAGAGCAATGATGACCTCACCAATATATGCAGAATATATATATATATTTTTGGGTTAAAGCTACATGAACAACTTATGCGAGTTTGAGTTCGCGTTCAAGAGAGTCTCACAATGAATGTTTGAAAAAATATATAAAAATTTAAATTAATGTTATTTCTAATCTAATTCACTTGTTTAAAATTTTTAAAATAAATTTAGTTCTACTTTTTGTTTTTGAAAGGATTTAATTCTACTTTATCCAAAAAATTTGCAAACAAAATCTAAAAGAATTAATTAAATTAAAAGGATTAATTAAATTAAAATGTAAAGACATTGAGTTTAAAAAAAATCAATCAAAAAATCTATGGTATTGCATATCCACTCAAAACTTAAATATTTAATATATTTTTCCTTCACATCTATGATTAATGTTCAAATCCCACCTCGTGCATTTAATAAAGAAGGAATAAAATTTCTCTTGCTATTTTGAAAGTAGATTTTTCATTAGTGTATAATGTTTAATTTTTGTACGTCCCAGAAGATATCTAACATTTAATGTTAATAAATTTTTATATTATAATTTTATATATAAAAAAGTGCTAGGGTATTATTATTATTATTATTACTATTATTGAAATTAGTACTAGTGTATCAATCCATCAACACTAATAATGTAACTCATTTAACCATTTGTTCTTATTTTACAAAAGTAAATTAGAAACCAATCATTAATTTTTAAAGATGAAATCATTTAAGCACATTATAAACCACTAATTTTAGATTCTACACCACCAACAAGTACAAATTAACCATTCTATGTAGATAATTAATCAGAAAACATGGAATCAAAGGCATTTATTTATAAATATTACAAATCTAGGCATGGATTAATGAATAGTAGTAGATGATATTTTTGGTAAATATGACTATTTAAATTAATTTTAATGGACTTCAATTATCAAATATGCAAAGTTCATAAAATGGCATCATGAATAAATATCCACAAAAGTACTATATAATTAATGGTGTGTATACAAACCCTTAGTACAAATAAACTAGACAAATATGCTCACAATTTAAACTAAAATAAGAATGCAACTAAACGTCTAAACCTTAACGCAGAAGCTTGCTCCAAAATGTGGAAACCCAGTCACATTGAAGATGGAAGGCTTGATTTTCCAAAAAGAGACATGGTGGCCCGCGTCCACGGTCCACCCCATCAGCTCAGCTTTGCTTTACTGTATATATTTGTTCAGACTTTGCTTCTCTTCCATCCCAAAAGTGGGACATCATCTCACGTGTGTCCAACACATCAAATTTAGATGTATTTACTTTAAAACGATCTAATTATAAATATATTTATTAAATCAAACGATTAACAAGAATATAAATTTGAGCAAAGCAAAATTAACCATAAAATGTGCTTATCAATTAATTACTACTGTAACACACTGAAATTCTTCCAACCACAAGCACTGCATACCTCTCCCTCTCTCCATATAGATTTACATATATAGTTGTTATTGGGTTGATCAATATAAAGTTCAGCTCTTCTTCAAGCTTTTTACACAAATTTGTGTACTATCGCTCATCGTATTCTTTTTAATTTGTTTTCTAACCTTTATAGTGTATCCTTGCAAGTTGACAAATAGGTTAATGGAGAGAAAAACAGCATCTTTGAGAATTCAAGCTCCAAAGTACGGAAAACTCATTACAATTCTGAGCATGGATGGGGGAGGTATTCGAGGAATAATATCTAGTAGTATTCTTGCTCACCTTGAATCTGAACTTCAGGTAACCATAATTACTTAATCATGTAAAATTTTCTTTAAAAAAAAAATAATAATTATGTATGTTTATTCGTAATTTAACTTGATTTACACGACATATATGTGGGGTGGTGTCATAGAAATTGGATGAAAACAAGGGTGCGAGGCTTGCAGATTATTTCGACGTGATCGCAGGAACTAGCACTGGAAGTCTTGTAACAGCCATGTTGACTGCACCAGACGAAAATGGTCGTCCCATTTTTTCTGCCAAGGAAATTGTACCTTTTTATGTCAAGAATGGTCCTATTATCTTCCCACAAAGAAGATAACGCATAAAATAGTGTTAAATTCCGTAACGTCTCCCCATCTAAGCGAAACATTTCCATTTTTCAAAAATAGATTACTTTGTTGCATTTATTATATTTTTTATGTTTCCGGATGTTTAATTCTGAAAAGACTGAAATAAATCTGCAGAGGCTGTTTATCTCGGATAATAAATGGATGGAAAGTTCTAACAGGCAGCAAATATGATGGGAAGTCTCTTCACAAAGTTATAAACGAGAATTTGAAGGACACAAGACTGCATCAAACCGTGACAAACGTTGTTATACCAACTTTTGATATTAAGAAACTTCAGCCTACTCTCTTTTCCTCTTATCAGGTTGCTTTTCTGTAGCTTACACATGTTACACAATATCATACGCACGGAGCATATTTAAGTTAAAAATTGCTATCAACCCAGATGATTAAATCGCATATAATTTCATATGCAGTTAAAACGCAATCCAGTCTTGGACGCTAAACTATCAGACATATGCATAGGGTCCTGTGCTGCGCCAATTTATTTTCCTGCCTGTTACTTTAAGAACCAAGATGAGCATGGAAATACCCGAGAATTTAATCTAATCGATAGCAGTGTTGCAGCAGATAATCCGGTGACGTTCTCTCTCTTTTCTTTTTGGTGGAGATATGATCAAATCATAAATTTACTTATTAGTTAGTTTTTTTATTTTTTTATTTTTTATTTTTAAAATGTGTATTTAATTGATTCCACCGGAAAAGACTTGTCCGAAAAGAACTGTTTTATTAAATATTTATCAAAACTAACAATTTGAGATATCTAATTAAAAAACCAAACGTAATTCAAGTACGAGTCTACGACTCAAAAGCTAAAACAACTAAAATCAGCAAAATTTTAAAAATTGAGTTATTATCAAATCCTAAAAAACTTTTCTAAACAAACACAACAAACTTATTTGTACTGAATTTGAGGCTTTTACTGATTAGCAAAATTAAAATCCGAAACACTTGAATTTGGGGTTTTTACTACTCGTCCGTCATTAGCAAAAGCTATCTAATAAATGACAGGTTCGATGAGGTAATTCTAAGCATCCTAAATCCGATAATGTTTACGCCTCCAATATATCACTAAAAGTGTACTGCGTGTCATAAAAAAAATGTGATTTTGATACTAGGAAAAAAAAAAAAAAGTAGTATGCAGTATTTTTAGCATAATCTTATGCTTACAAACTTAGTGTACCAGCGTACAACTTCTTTATTTGTAATTTTACCTTATGTTTGTGTTCCATCTAGTGGAAAAAAAAAATCAGTTTTCTTTTTATTAGTTTTAAAACTCATACTTCTTTTAGTGTTAGATTGAAAAATGAACTCTTCATCAATTGCCTTCTATATTGGTACAATTTTCTTATAGACTATTAACAAGGTTTCGATAAATTAATTTCGACCATCTCACTATGTACATAGTTATGCTATCCTCAAGAGATGTCATAAATTTCGTTCTAGAAAGTTATTAGACTTACATATTATTGTGAAATGATAAATTTCAGACTCTGGTTGCGATTAGCGAGGTGATCAAGGAGATAACGAAGGAGAATCCGGATTTTTCCTTGATGGAGCCCTTGAATTACAAAAGGTTTCTGGTGATATCGATAGGGACAGGCTCAAAAAAGAGTCAACAGAAATATAATGCTGAAATGGCTTCCAAGTGGGGGATTAAATCGTGGTTGTGTTGGAAGGGATCTATTCCACTAATAGATTTTTATCAAGAAAGCAGTGGTGATATGGTTGATTATCACATCTCTGTGGTTTTTCAAGCTCTTCACTCCGAGGATAAATATCTCAGGATCGATGTAAGCTCTTTTTCATCTCTTTTCCCTTTAACATAATTTGGAGATTTCATACTTTTTGTGTGTGTATATATATAAAACTGAGATTTTAACATAATTGGGAATGAAAGAAGTATAAATCAGTTTTATGAAATATAGACAATACTATCAAAAGCAATTCAGTTACAAACCCGGCACAAATTGGTTTACATTTGAAAGTAGCCTAATGATTCTAATTATATATATGCAGTTTAAAGCATTCTTAAGGTAAATGTTACAAAGATTTCTTCAAGAAATTAAACATTGTAATTATTAAATTTTATGCGAACTTATGAAACAATCCCCAAGATTTTGTTTTGGAAATCTAAATTTTGTTCAAACTGGGGCAATTATGAACATTTTTTCGTCCTGCAACCAACCTTCAACTTTTTTTTTTTTTTTTTTTAAATACCAAACTTTAGTCAACTATAATGGTTAGAAAGTTACTTATTTTTTTAAAACAAATATCTAACCGAATAGAGATCTATTAATTTATAGGGAGATCAATCACTTTTTTCATAATTGATAGATATCTACTCTTAAAATAATAGAAAGGGTTATCAAATGTATTTGGTGAGACTTAAATCTCTAACATTAAGGTGGATAAGGAGATATATAACTGTTTATATTATGAAAAGATATGACTTAAAAAATATTTAAGTCAACCTATTTTGCAAATTAAAAATTAATATAAAAATAATTAATTGAGAATTATTAGAAAAATCATTACTAATAAAAAAAAAAAATAGGGAGCCTCATGCCTCTTTTTTCCTTTTGTAAAATTTATTTAGCCTTTTATTCTTAGGGATTATTTGTTTTTTTCACTTAAAATCTAATAATGTTGAATTGTATCTATTAAGTTGTTTTCGTTTATTTTTTTAAATTGTCAAACTACTTAAAACTATCAAAAAACAACTGAAAAAATTAAGTAATAATTTTTAAATTTTCACTTAATTGTAAATCACTTAATGATATTTAAAAGTTTTCGTTCCAAATTTATCCTCTCCAAAATAATATAATTTCAAATTTATCCTAATTTTATATTATTCAAATTTTCTTTTCTATTTTTTTTTTCACTTGATACTTACAAAAAATATATTTGAAAAGTAAAATTTAAATACATCTCATCCCAAATTATTTTAGAAATATACTAATATATTTTAATTTATAATTTAAACATTCATTTTTTTAGTTGTTTTATTAAATATATTAATATATTTAAATATATAAATATGGTTAATACTACTATATTTTTTAATCATATTTTAATTATGAATAAAATATTATTAATATGTATATAAAAAAATATTTTAGAATTTATTAAATTATTTATTTTCAAATGTTTATATTATATTAATTAAAATTACATAACAACAAATAGTAAAAAGAGTATAAATATCAACTTACTAGTTTTCAAATAATTTTAAATTTAAAAAACAAACAAGTTTATAATATATTCAGAGATAAGAGCAAACAAAACAAACATATTATTCAGATTTCAATCACTATTCAATCTTCAATCTTCAGCAGCACCGTTCAATCTTCAGATAAAAAAACAAACGACCCTTTAATTATTGTTTATTAACATTATTATTTCAACTTTTATTTAAATGATTATTTACTTTTAATTAGTACTTTTATCTATTCAAAATGTTAATTATGGTCAAACTAACCATAACGGAAAAGGTCATTTTTAGTTATTGTAATATTGTTTCTAAATTTAGGAACCAAAACAGTACCTGCTTAAAAGGTTAGCTAATGGTTTGGTCATTTTTGTAGATGGAATTGAAGGAAAACTTAGAGATTTAGTTGGTAATTGCCCAAATAATATTTATTAAGTTCCTGTTAACAAATGTTAATCTAACCATCTAACTTATTTTTATTTTCTTAAACGTAGTTTATACAATTTCAGCTTTAATTGATGTAAATATATCCTTAGATATCCTTTGCCACAAACCCCTTATATAATAAAACTTCCTATAAAGAATATTATTTAATTTGAGCTGTCTCCGATAAGAAATTTGTGATTTACCGAAACCGAAAGGACAAAGAAATATAGTAATAGCTCAGTTTGAGCAAAATAGACTTGGCATCCCCATTTTATCACCACTCTTTCACGTCGCTTTTTTAGACAAAAGATTAAAAAGAAAAAAAAAGGTAAAGCTAAAAAAAAAAAAAAAGAAAGTACATTTTGAAGTCCAATACAATAGAATGAGAATAAAAGTTAAGAATATTGGATCAGTGCTCAGGAAGGTTTTCAGAATATTGGATAAATTATTAGGAAGGAACATATATCTGTCGAGCATTCTTCTTGTAAATCATTTAATAGTGTAGAATATTGGATCTTTTATTAAGACTTCTGCTACAGTCTTATGAGATGATTAACACAGTGTGTAAAATGCGAATTTTTAATTTGTTGAAATAAAATGTCTCCTCAAAAGTATAGTACTCTAACAAAACTCTAATATTGATGCTCTATTTTCTGTTTTGGCAATTTGCCAGTCTTAAGGGTAATTATTCCATGAATAAACTATAGTTTTCTGTTTTTAATGTAAATATCAGGACGATGCGCTGCAAAGTGAAGTGTCTCCGATTGATTTAGCAACCAAAAAGAATATGGACAAGCTCGTAAAAGTAGGTCAAAACTTATTGAAAAAATCTGTTTCACGCATAAATCTAGACACAGGTCTCTATGAACCAGTTGAAAATGGTGGCACAAATGACGAAGCACTCAAGAGGTAAATGCTATGACTCATGTCTCCTTATGGTACCATTATGAAGTGCATGTCAAGATCGCTGAGTATTGTTTGCCTTAATGTTTTCAGGTTCGCGAAATTGCTCTCTGATGAAAGGAAACTTCGTGAATCCCAATCCCAATGAAATTATTACCCGAACTTGTACGCTGTTGCTTCTTGTTAAACAACATTTCTGATATCATATGGTTCTAAAAGCGTAGACTTTATTAATTAATTTGTAACAAACTGTGACCACATGTCACACATACAACTCTTGTGTAAAGGTCAATCGTTGACGACCATTTGATCCTCTTGCACGTACGTGCTTTGATCTCCATGAATCAAAGGGGTGTTAAGCAAAGTCAACAGATTACATATTGTCTTATATATAAGAGCAATAATCTGTTGTAATATATCGATTCTCCGAAAAAGCAAATATCAGTTTTCTTATTAATCCTTTTACTTGCTAAGACATATTTGTGTATTATCGATTTCAAGATACATACTAATAAAAGCTACAAAATTAATTGCATTTGTATTTAATCCTCCACTGCTAATCATTTTTCTTTGTTTCAATTACCACCGTCCACATGAGTGAACACCACGCTTATCATTTGTGCCAAGCATGTAGCAATGGCAGTCGGATTGAAATCTTAATTTTTCATATTTTTAAAATTGTAAACGAGAATTTGAAGGAGACAAGACTGCATCAAACCGTGACAAACGTTATTATATACCAACTTTTGATATCAAGAAACTTCAGCCTACTCTCTTTTCCTCTCACCAGGTTGTGTTTCTGTAGCTAACACACGTTACAAAACATCATACACATGGAGCGTATTTAAATTTAAAAATTGCTACCAACCCAGATAATTAAATAGCATATAATTTCATATGTAGTTAAAAGCAGTGCTCAAGAAAGCATTGGTTGCTAGGTGGTTGGTTGGCCACCTAGCAACTACTTGATTAGTCAACGGGTGCTCAACAACTAGCCAGTTTGATCATCGGTCAATAGTCAGTCTATTAACTAACGATCAAACCTATAAAAGTAAATGCATAGAATCAAAATATAATCATAATTATTTTGACATATTTGCAAATTGGAATTCATGATTTATGGATCATTTATTTTAGGCTTATTATGTTTTTCAACAAACAAATGCAAGTGGCCCAATTCAAGAGCACCAAGCCCAAGTCACAAAGCCTAACCGCTCCAAACCTAGGTCAACTAAGGTAAGACTATATTTCAAAAGAAGAAAAAAATAATAAAGATAATTTTGGCCCTTAAATTTAAAAAATGAACAAATTTTTAACTATATTTAAAAAAATAATCAAATAAACCTTATATTTTAAAAAAGTATTAAAATAATTCATCTCATCAGTCAATTAATGATTAAATTTAGCTAAAAGCATATTGGATGAGGATAAAATTATTATATTAAATCATGATGGAGAATTGTGACACATGGGTGGTGTAGATAAATTGGGGAAAAAATAAAAAATAAAACAAATTTTATAATTGTGACATGTGTATCCTTGACCACACACAAAACCCCACCCGACCCGCCACACTAAAAGCCACCAGTTAACCACTTTTTCACACCCTCACCCACTGTCAACCCATACCCGGTTCACCTACTGTCAGCCCACACCCCGTCCGCCACCTTCCGACCGAGTTGCAGCTGTCGCCCGTGGAGGATCCGTTTTAAAACACACTAACCAACTGACCCCGTTCGAAACAAACCCACACACACCTTCTCCGCCGCAGTCCCACCGTCCCTCCACCTCTTGTGATCGCTACCCAGATGAGCATTTCACCGGCTTCTGCCCCTCATGCCTCTGTGAGCGTCTTGCCGTTCTAGACCACTCCTTTTCCTCTATTGCTTCTTCTTCTTCTTCTTCTTCTTCTTCGTCGCGTGGATACCCAATTTGGTGGCTGCCTCACCGAATCCGCGGCCCGCTGCTTCTTCCAACAACTCGTCTCCAACCTCAATTTCTGCCACCAAAACGGCATCGCCCATCGCGGGCAACTCCATTGGAGGCCATATGATGATAGTTTTCATCAGAGACCATGATCAGATGGCCTCTTCTGACTGGAGACAATGGAGACCCCAAACAAGTTTTTTTTTTTTGAAATACCAAACAAGTTTATTATTTTCGGTTTTTTTTTTTTTCATTTTTTTGCGTGTGGTTATTTTTTTTATTTTTTTGGAATTTTGGTTGGATTTATGATATAATCTTGTCGCTGATGATGTTGGATGTGTTTGAAATTGGAGATGATAATGTTGGTGATGATGAATTGGTAATGAATTGATGATGACGATGAACTGATTATAATGGTGATGAATTGAGGATGGTTATGGTTGAAATTTTGATGAACTGGTGATGAATGGATGATGATAATGAACCGATGATAATGTTGGTAATAAATTGAAGATGATGATAATGTTGGTTTTGTTGAACGGTGATGAATTGATGATGATGAAGAATTAGGTAACTGCTTTTTTAATTTAATTAAAAATATATATTTAATTTAATAAAAAAAAAAATTATAATTTAACTATCCAGTTGAAACTCTAATTCAAGCTGAACAATATTTTTACCTTTATTGCAATTTATCCTCTCTGATGTTCGCAAGATTCCATTAGATTTAACAACAAACAGTATCAAAATGACAAAAAGACGAAAGTACCCTTATATCTATGCTAACTCAATTGATAGAATAAAAAAATAAAATAAAAAATAATTTTTTTTTAATAAACCACTTCATTCATCCCTAACTTAAACAACCAACCATCCTTAGCTCATCACTTCTCTTTACTGCTCTCATCTCCTCTTCCCTCCTCCATCTACCGTGCTCATCTCCTCTCCTCTCATCTCTTCGCTGTCGCTCTCCCCTGTCTGTTGGTATTCTCTTCCTTTTTTTTCCTTCTCTTTCCTCTCCTTTCTTTTCGTCACCATTCCTTTTTCCTTTATCATCTAGGTTCATTGTCGAACCTAGATGAACCTTCATCTGGGTTTTCATCGACAAACCCAAATGTACCTCTAATATGGGTTGGTCGCTGATTTTAAGGTTGATTTTTTTTTTTTTTCAGTTTGATTAATGATTTTGATTTATCTAATGATATTGGGTTTAATGGTTTTATGGGAGATTGATTATGTTGGGTTTGATTGATGATGTTAGGAGATTGATTGATGATAGTTGATGATGTTTGTGGTCATTTTTTGGGTTTCTAGGAGTGGATTGATGATGTTGGGTGGTTGATTAATGATGGTTGATGATGTTTGGAGCCATTTTTTGGGTTTATAGTTGCATGGAAACCCATGTTATCTAGAATTTGAGAATAAAGAAGAGAGAGACACAAGTGGTAAAAGAGAAAGAAAGGGGGAGAAGATGGAGAGAAGAGGATATGGAAGAAGACTGATGATTTTGAAGTGGAAGAAGATTAATGTGTGAGAAGATTGATGAATGATGATTTTGAACCGGAAAAATATTGATGTTTGAGAATATTGATGATTGAATGTTTAATTTTTATTTATTTTATTTTATTTTTTAATATATATATTTTAAATTGATCTCTTAATTAAAATTATTTATTTTTTATTTTAAAAATTTTAAAATTAATTTTAAAAGAAAATAAAAATAATATTAAAAGATAATTTTAAAATAAAAATAATATTAATAGATAATTTTACGCTCTCAGTCAATTAATTCTAATTGGATCCACTAATGATATGGGGGTAAATTATAATAAAAGTGAAAATGTTGCTCTACTTGAATTAAGATTTCAATTGGGTAACTAAATTGTAATTTACTCTTAATAAAAATAATACATTATATTAATTTTTGGATTTAAAAGTAAAATTGTAATTTTATAAAAATAATATATAAAACCATCATCAGATATTTCGTAATTAAATATTATCATAATATTTAATTATGGATGGAGATAAATGAATCTTTTCACATTATTCATTAAGTTTGATTATCAGTTAACTAATAAAATAAACTAATTTGACACTTTTTAGAAACGTTAAGATTTATTTGGTTATTTTTCAAATTGTAATTAAAATTTTGACTCTTTCTTATAAGTTAGGGATTAAAATTATTTTTGTTAAAAAAATAATAATAATAACTAAGGTCAAATTATGTTGTTTTTTTTCAATCCCAACTCGGACCTTTTCATTAGTGGTTGATCGTACTTTCATCTCCAGACTACTGACAAGTAACTCCCAATTTCAGCCAAACCAACCTTCTTGATCACCTTGGTTATCATAACTCCTCTCTATCTAGCACTTCTGGACCTATCTTGTTCGTTTCCAAGCCCAATCATGGCCATCGAAAAGCAACTTTCCTCTTCAACTTGAAGCTGTCAAACTTGTTGCAATCATCTTTTCCATGATGGTAGCCGATTGAAGCTCCTCTCCTATGTACTCGACGATTTCTCAGCAAGTAGTCGGTTCTATAAACTCGACGAATTTTACAACACTAGGTAACGTCGAGAAACACTTGGCTTACTTAGCAGTCCTTGTTTCATTGATTTCTTTGTTAATCAACATAGATAGGTAGCAGAATTGAGTAAATTATTTAATGTATAAAAAGACTTAAAATTTGAAAGTTAGAATTCATAACTTGTTCTTTGAAAGAGAAAACTCAAAACTCTATGTTATTTTGAAACTCACCACAATTTAGATAAAGTTGGACGTTTTTGATTTGATCTATTGCGATATAAAATATTTTTTTATAAGTACTAAATCATTTTAATTGTAATTTTTTTTTTTTTATGGTTGGAATAAGTCTAGAAATCAGTAAGAATCAAGTAAAGTTTGATTCTGAAACACGAATTGAATAATGATTTTTATATTAAAGGAATTAATTCATGCATAGATAAGAAAGAGGACTCATATAATTGGGAGAATAACCTGTATATTTTTATATGGTGGGCAAAGGTTATTTTTATCTTTGATAGGAGTTGAAACAAATAGCAAGAAGGTATCAAGTTAGTGGCAGCAGCACCGTCACATCACGGGTCAACTCTCCATTCTTAATTGTAATTTGTCAATTGTATAATTCGCTTTTAAAAAGTCAATGTGTATTAGTTCAGGCTCTTATGATATGATTAGATAGATTTGATAGAGCACTGTGATGCAACAGTTAGAGGAAATTAAAGTAATAGAAAAATGTACAACCACTCTAACCCAAGATACTTGTAAGTTCATCAGCATAACTACGTAAGCACACTAAAAGCTTAAAACACTGGCCTCGAATGGAGCGAAACAAAAGGCCCACTGTATTTTGGATACTGGGATTGTTTTTCACTGCCAGAGTTATTGGTTGAAATGCGACAGAGGGTTGGTGGAGGCGGTGGTGGCGTTGTAATTAATTGAAGTGTTCAAAGACTATCGAACCCAATGGGTCAGCCTCAAAGGGATTAGGAACGTCCCCATGTTAATTAGACGAAAATTAATCCATTATAAATTTAAAATATAAGTTAAAAATGAATCACACTAATACGAATCATACTATCGAATTTGAATACTCCAAAATGATTCATTAACAAAAGTGATCACATATCAAATGTATTAACATGAACTGCTTATAAACCATATATATAGATTATCTGAATATCTTGCAAATGGAATGATTAGCTAATCCACAAAGAAGAAAATAAACTCAACATCGAAAGTTTGCTTGATTTCATAACGTGAAATATTATATGACAAATTGTCCAATGTCTTTTTGAAGCTTCTAAGTATCTATTGCAATATTTTCTTTTCAAGTAATGTGGTCATTCTTAATTATATACATTTCGTGAGGTTAAATTCATTTCAATCAATCAATAATTTTGTATTAAATTACCTACATTAGGTGACTGAAAATGATTTAACAAGAGAAAGAGTTGGATATTACATTAATCATATTCTTTGGTAGTGTAGCCATAAATATGCTTTTGATACAATAGGAAGCAAAAAAATGCGTCATACTATTGGTTTAGCAATTCCATATTTGGTACAAGGAGAAAATCCAAGTAGCAGTAACTAAACTGCTGAGCAAAAGCACAAAGAAAATTCTAAGAAAATGTAGGGCAGGAGAGTCCAACTAATATATATATATATATATATATATATATAGTAGTAACTATATGCTTCTTTTTATATAATTTGTTTCAAACCATTAAAATCCAGATCTTGGTAAAATTTCTTCCTCTGGCATTTAGATCTCAAGTTTTAATTTTCTCATGATTGAAAAGAAATGTTTCAAATTTGATTTATTTTAATATAAATTGTTTGCTTTTAACTAGGTCATTCTTAATTATATTTGTCAATTCTAATCCACTTTTATAATCAAATTTATTTTAAATTAATCTTACGATTAGACAATGTCATAACAACCCAATACTATTTTAATTCTAATATAAACCTGAAATTGAAAATAATATTGAAAGAAATTGAAAGTAATAAAATAAGAATATAGTAGATACAAGATTTACGTGATAAAATCTCAATGTGAGGAAAACATCCACGGACCAAGACTAGAAAAATTTTATTAAACTAACAACAATACAACTTTCCTAAAATTTTACGAGAGAATTAGAAAAAAGAAAACTCTCAAAATACTCATGAGATTTTTGGACATGGGACACACAAAATTACAAAGCTCAATTGCCTATTTACAGGCAATTTATGGCAGTCACAAAACACATATACAGCAACGGTGCAAATCAATTTGCTTAACCACTACGTAGTTGAGACCATGGCGGTTAAGTTATTAATATAGGCAATGGCCGTGTCAATTGCTTCCCTAAGTCAATATACACACACCTCCGCTTAATCAATCAAACTTCACCACTCATTATTTATGCCAATGAAATGGCTTGACCTCTCTAAAAGAATTTTAAGAAAGACTTGGACACTGACTCTTGGCTCTGAGTTTTCTTCTTCTGCTGTCAAATCCTTCCTACCATTCCTACTTTTATGTACACAAAATAAAAGGTAAAACTCTGATCTACAAGACCGTTGTAACAAGAGATACCAAGGTGCATTATCTATTTTAATATTTTAATAACAAAAATTTCGTATTTAAATGACCATAGTAGAAAACAAATACATTTAGTTGGTAGCATATCTTTTTGGGGATCAAAACCGATCCTCCTTTGACCTTTATACAGTAAAGTAAAAAGGGTGTAAATAATTTATGAATAAATATAATAAACTAAACGTCTTTTTTTAATATTAACTTGAATGTTATCACCGACTAATGTGGTTCGGTAGTAAAGAATAATAATTCAATTTGATAATATTTTATATTTGAGTCATTTTTACTAGAGTTGATATTAAAAAATGAATTTCTTAAATATTAGTTATTAAATATAAGCATCCAATGTATTGGTAAAATTTGCCACCAAAATTTAAAATATGATTTGGACTTTATGGGGTAATTTTTGCTTGGGTGTAATTTTTTTTTTTTCATTATTTTGCATATTGCCCACGAATTGCAGAGTATTCACAACTCGTGGTCAATTTTTTTTTTTTTTTAACAGTGATATATCTGTTGCAAAAACGTTGCAAATTCTGGCTACCCCTTGTATCCGTTGTTAAAGGATGGTTTATGTTGCAAATCAACTTTTTTTTTTAATTTTTAATAACAGTGAACAATGCTTTGATTATTCGAAACCTGAAGCAACTGCTCATGTAAGGAACAAACATTTTGTTTTAAGTAATTAAAGTTAATTAATTGTTCACAATATTATACTTATACTGAAAATAGAAACAGGTAATACCCTTGCACACCTCCACTTATGATACATTATTTTGTCATAGACAATTGATCCGTATGTCTATAATAAGTTTAAAGTGATCCTCCACTCTTTAATTTAAGACATTATTTAGTGTCATTGAAATTTACAATTTAACTGCTAGTTAGGTTGTGCAAAGCAGTAAAGATGTGATAAATAACCTGGAGATTGCTTTTTTGGCCGCATTTCAACTAGGAAATTAGAGTAGTGTTAAGATTTAACAATTATCAACGACAAAAATTTAATTCTTCTGTAAGTACTTTATATGCATTGGTGATGAAAAGTTACATTAACGTATGGGGGCAAGTACAACTACTGCTGGTTTGTTTTTTCTTAAATATGCTTTCCCAGTTAGCACTCACAAATATAGACAGAGACCTATTAGGTTGATATCAATGCATTGTTCTTCGAGTGACTAGCCAATACTAGTGAGATAGCGTGGCTGCTGGACCATAAAAACAGACGAGGTCAGCTTAATTTTTTTGTCTCCCACGTTTAAGTACTTGGGTTTTGTTCGGGCCCCTGACTGGCCAAATAGCTATAGCCTAGCAAGTTGGCGGATGTGGTTCAACACGAAAAGTTTTGAACTAATTCATTATTAAAATCACCATGATTAATAGGTTGAAATTTCTTCATGCCAATTGCACTGCATCTCTCACTATATATATGTATATACGCATGTTATTGGGTCGATCACCTTCTACATCAACTCCACTCTTCTTCAAGCACAGTACACATATGTGCACATTATCATTCATCTTATACTTATTAGTTCCCCAACGTTATATCGTTCCTTGATAATTTACAAAATGGTCATCAAATTGGACAGAAGAGCACCGTCTTTGAAAATCCAACCTCCAACATACGGAGAATTTATTACAGTTCTAAGTTTGGATGGAGGAGGTATTCGAGGAATCATTTCTGGTGTAATTCTAGATTACCTTGAATCTCAGCTTCAGGTAATTATAATTACTCAATTATGCAAGTATATTCATAATTATATAGTATAATCTTGTTAACAAATCATAACCTCAAATCCTTAGTTCAAACCACTAGACTCAAAAACTTAAATCGATAGGAAACAATCAAACTATAGAATTTAAGATTTGGGGTTATAACACACTTACAACTCTAAAATATGTTTTCATATACATGAGATAGGAATTGGATGGTGAGGAAGCGAGGCTTGCAGATTACTTCGATGTGATTGCAGGAACCAGCACAGGAGGGCTTATAACAGGCATGTTAACTGCACCAGATGAGAATGATCGTCCCATTTCAGCTGCCAAGGACATTGTACCTTTTTACATTAATAATTGTCCTAAAATCTTCCCACAAACAAGGTAACATTTTTCATAAAAGGTCTAAATTAACCCTCATCTACTCATTATGACTCCCCTATTTAGGTGTGATATTTTTATTTAATTCATTTTTTACTGTTTTATATAAGTTTTTTCTTTGGCTCCGAAATTAATTAAACATGCAGTGGCTGGTTATCTTGGATATCTTGGATAGTAGATTTGTGGAAAGCTCTAACAGGAAGTAAATATAATGGAAAGTCTCATCACAAGATTATTAGGGAGAAGTTAAAGGACACGAAACTGCATGAAACCCTGACAAACGTTGTTATACCAACTTTTGACATTAAGAAACTGCAGCCCACTCTCTTTTCCTCTTATCAGGTTGCTTTTTTGTATCATACACATGAAAGTTGCATAGTTAACTCGAAAATTGTAATCAACCCTGATGATTAAATCGTATAAAATTTCGAATGCAGTTAAAACGCAATCCGGTTTTGGATGCTAAGTTATCAGACATATGCATAGGGACCTCTGCTGCTCCAACTTATCTTCCTGCCTATTATTTCAATAACCAAGATAACCATGGAAATTTCAGCGAAGAATTCAATCTCATTGATGGCGGTGTTGCAGCAAATAATCCAGTACCATTCTTCTTCTTCTTCTTTGTTGTTTTAGTTGAGATATATAATCAAATTATAAATTCACTTACTAATCTAACTGAAATAATTAACAAAAAAAAAAAAAAGGACTCCTGAAGCGAAGAATTTTCTTTTCTGCATAATATATTAATTAATTGGTGAAATGATAAATTTCAGACCCTGGTTGCGATTAGCGAGGTGATGAAACAAATAACAACGGAGAATCCGGATTTTTCCTTGATGGAGCCCTTGAATTACAAAAGGTTGCTGGTGATATCGATAGGGACAGGCACAAAAGAGATGGAACAGAAATACGATGCCAAGATGGCTTCCAAATGGGGAGTTATAAGTTGGTTGTACAAGGATAGGTCTACTCCACTTATAGATTGCTTTCAAGAAGCCAGTGGTGATATGGTTGATTATCACCTCTCTGTGGTTTTCCAAGCTCTTCGGGCTGAGAATTATCTCAGGATCCATGTAAGCTCTATCCCATTCTCGTTTTCCCTATAACATGGTTTGGAGATTTCGTTTCTAGGTGATTCTTCACAAGCCAGAAATGAAAGGAAAAAAAATCTCTCTCTATATATATTATTCTCTAGTGATGAATCCCTCACTTTAATTAAAGTGAGAGATATCTTCTTGGTTCTATAGCTGAATTATCTTGAAAAACACAAAAATGGATCCACCTACTCAATCCAAGAGTCAAGAAATTGTCTCTCACTTTAGTTAAAATGAGGGATCGCTCACTAGAGACTCTTATATATATGTGTGTATATATATTGTTTTTACTATCAGTATTTTTTAACTTTAAAAGATTAGGACAAATAAATCAAATTCAAACATAAGAGAAATTTTGTTTTAGGAGATTAAATACAATGAATGAAATTAATTTATTCGTCCTAATTTTTTAAAATTAAGAAGTACTAATAGTAAAATTACTATATATATATATTACCTTATAACAATTAATAAATTAATCATTCAAAATATTTATAACAATTTTTTTAGAAGATTGCCGAGGGATCTCCGATGATTTCCTTGCAGCGGAGGAGATTGTTGGTTGCTCTCTTTTTTCTCTCTTTCTTATGTTTGTAGGTTCTTAATTTTAGTTATTTCTTCTTAAAATTATATTATTTTTTAATTAAATGACTGTTTAATTTATAAGAGATATTTTTGACATTTTCGTCTTTCCAAATATAAGTTATGGTCAAATGAATGGTTGTCTTGACGGAGATTAACGGAAAAGTACTTCTTGACTATTTTTTGAAATTTAGGAATTAAAATGGTATTCACTTAAAAAATTAGGAATTAAATTGACCATTTTAGGAAAGTTATAAACTAATTAAAATTAAATAATAATTTAGGGACTTATTTGTTTATTGTCAAATAATAGTTTTTTAAAACAATCACCCAAACAATATTAATTAGATTCATATTATAATGCTTATACTTACATTCTAAATCAGACATATAATTTTTTTTTTCAAAAAAATAAATAATGTTTTTTTGAAAGTTAAATATCCATACATTTTATTTTTATTTAATTCGTAACATGATATCCTCTACCACAACCCTATTAAATAATAACACTTCTTCCATAAGTTATACGTATTTTGAGCTATCTCTAATAGAAAAATTGTGATTTACCGAAAGCCAAATGATATAACAGAATAATAGTAGTGGTTTAGTTTGAGAACAAAATACACGTAGCATCTCCATTTGATCACCACACTTAACGCTTTCTCTAACAAAAGAAAAAGAAAAGAAAATATACCTTCTAGTACCATGACAATAGAATGAAAAAAAAAAAAGTAAGAAAGTTAGATCAATGCTGAGAAAGGATAATTACACCCTCGATCCTGCTTGTCATAAATCATTCAGTAGTATAGAATTATAAATTGGATCAATATAGCAGTCTCATTAGATCATTATTATAATTTATTTGTGAGAAACATGTAGTTAATTATAAAATATCTTGTATTTAAATGTAATGTAAGTTCGAGTTATCTCTCTCTTCCCAAATCCCCAATTTATAGTAATATTAAAAAAAAATGTGGATGATGGTCTACAAATGAATATATGTACCTACTATTATACATTTAAGGTTGGGTATCAAATCTATGTAGTCCAACATTAAATTTGTTTCAAAAGAATCAGTCACCTTCATATTACAAGACTGTACATTATTATTATCACCCTATATATATATATATATATACACCCTATTTTCTGTTTTAGTAAATTGCTATTTTTAAGGACAATTTTTTCAGTGAATAAACAATAGTTTATTACTTAAAATGTAAAAATCAGGATGACACGCTGCAAGAAAAACTGTCTTCAATTGATCTAGCAACAAGGAAGAATATGGACCACCTAGTAAGAGTCGGTCAAAACTTATTGAGGAAACCTGTTTCACGCATCAATCTTGATAAGGGTGTATATGAACCAGTTGGAAACGGTGAAACCAATGAAACAGAACTCAAGAGGTAAATGTCGTTGACTCCTTATGGTGTTATGTGTTTGCATGTCAAGATCATTAATTGTTTGTCAACTGTGTTAATTTTTACAGGTTTGCTAAATTACTCTCCATTGAAAGGAAACATCGTGAATCCAAATCCCCATACGCCAAGAGATAATAGAAATTACTACTGGACTTTGCATTTTGTTGTTCGCTAAGACATGATTTATGCATTATCGGTTTTAAGATACTAATATAATATACACAATTGTATTTGTGTATTTGTTTCTCTGCTGTGTTGATGCATGTCTCAAAGTAACTACATGATTGGTAGTTTTTGGGGTTTCTTTGTAATTTCTAGTTTGGATGAGTTTTGTTGTAATTTTAAAAAGTCTTTTAATATATATTATATTATTAAGAGTGAAAAGTGATTATCTCTACAAATAGTGAGGACAAAGAAAATAAGAATTTGAGAATTTGTGAAGTTGAAAGATTAAGAATTAGAGGGAGAAAATAGCTTGTAAGTAGAGATAATCTCTTGTAACCTAATTATTTTCGTACTAGTAAAATAATATCTTGTAACCTTATTATTTTCGTACTAGTGAAATCTATGACATTTGTGAATGTATTCATATTCGTGAATTTTGTAAAATCTCTTGTGTTATGGTGTGGTTTGATTTTGCTCTTAGCTTAATTATATTCTTATTATTATTTTATGTTACTTGTATCTGTGAGACCATTAAACAAAATCTATTGTTACGAGTTGTCCACCAAGTATCAAAGTCCTAAGGAAGCACTAATGAGTTATTTGCCTACCTCCTACAAGTGGTATCAAACACTAGGTTATATAAAATTGTTTGCATGGCTGAGAGATGTAATACAATGTCTAGAAGCTCCGGTGGGGTGAAGTTTGAAGTGAAGTCATTTCATGGAAAATCAAACTTCTCATTGTGACAAAGTTAGCTGAATAATATCTTCATCTAACAAGATTTATTTTTTTACTATTTCGATAATTGAATCCAAGCCTAGGGCTATGTCTTCGAAGTTGTGGAAAACATTGGATCAGAAGGCTATGAGTTCTATAGAGTTACAGCTTTCCGATGAAGTGATATGTAACGTCATGGAAGAGAAAAATGTTAAAGACACATGAAGATGTGATGACACACTTGAATGAATTTAACTGGTGTATTAGTGATCTAATACGGGTTAATGTGATGTATGAGGAGGATGATAAAGCTATATTGTTGTTGAGATCTATACCAAATTCCTCCAAACATTTAGGACTACATTATTGTTTGGCAAGAAAACTCTTGAATGTGATGTTGTTTGATAAACATAATTTATATATATTATTACCCTTAAATGGAGATTTATTAGTCCAATTTTATATTAAGTTTATTTTAATTAATTGTGTTTTTAGTGAAACATGAATAAAAGAGGATTTGTGTGTTGAATGAAGAAAAATTATAATTTTTGTCAAGTCAAAATCTTAATCAATCAAGCATTCAAGTCTTGCCTAAAATTTTTGTCATGCAATAAGAAAATTGGTGAAGACAAGGAAATAAATCATTGAAGAAAAGAGGAAACAAATCAATGAAGAGAAAAGGAAAGCTGCAGATTTTGAGAGAAAAAAATAATGTTGCTGTGCAGATTTTTTTAAACATTATTTTTTTGGAAAGAGACAAAAGAGTGTTGTAATTAAGAATGGAAAACAGCAGTTTTGGGAGAAAAAAAAATAGGGCAGCAACAACCAGCAGTTTATAAAGAGAAGCAGCCAAACAGTGGAAACAGGAGAAGAAAAAAATCAGAACAGCATTTGACGGGAGAACAAGACAGTAGCTTGGGTGGCAAGAAGACAAAAATACAGCAGCCAAGTTTACAAACATTATGCTGAGTTTTAATTCTCTTTTTGTTCTTGCTATTATCATGATTGTTTAATTTTATTTTCTGAGACGTAGGATGAAATTATTATTAACTTTATAATAATTTTGCTATTTGAATATTATTCTCAATTTTGTTCCTAATGTTTAATAATTCTTAGTTTCATTGATTGATAAAATAAAAATTTTTCACCTTAAATATCAAGTATTTTTTATTGTTACAAAATTATTTTATTAATTTGACTTTGGATTGGAAAAGGTTTAAATATAAGATTTTTGATTATGTGTTTTTCAATATTGGATACATATAATACTTAGATCTTATAAATTTTAGGTCTTGAAGTAAGAATTACATAAGATTTATTTTTTTTAAGCTTAATTGATAAATCCTGAGAAAACAACAGATTGATTTCTAAGTTGTTTCTTTAATTTTTGAGAATAATATTTTGAATAGTAAAACATTATAAGTTGATAATGATGGATTTTGAACTTCAGATTTCTCGTCTATTGCTTGAGTTTTACAATTTAATCTTGTTTTGTTAATTTAGAATTTTATTTTCTTTAGCTTTAATTAATTCTCAACCATTGTTAACTAGATTAGAATTAAATTTAATTTGGATTTAGATTAATATTTTATCAATCTCTGTGAGATCGATCTCGTACTTACATAATCTATTCTACAATAGATTCGTGCACTTGTGAATACTAAAATTTGCACAATAAGTTTTTGGCGCTGTTGCCGGGGATTGTTTGAAAAATTATTTTAATCTAGATTATTTAATTCTTCTACTAGTTTTAATTTAGGAGTATTTTAATATATTGCAAAAAACAAAAAAAAAAAAAAAAACAAAAAAATTCTTTTCTTTTTCTTTTGTTAGTGTCAGTTTATTTTGATTTTATTTGTGTTAGTTTATTTGTTTTTATTTTTGTTTTTGGTGTGTTTTTAATTTAATTTAATTTTTTTTTTTGTGTTTTGCTTTTATTTTTTTTTATTTTATATTTTGTTAGTTATTTTGTTTCTTTTACTTAGAGACTTACTTTTCTTGAATTGCTTTAGAGACAATTAGAACTAGAGACTTGTGGTTAGGATCTATGCTAGTTTATGCGTGCTTGGAATCGTGAATTACATCAACGCTTAACTAGGATAGACATTCCAGACTTAAATATGGCAGAAAATAATGTAGCACATGTAGGAAACAATGATGTAGTGGAAAATATAGTGCCTATAGAGAAATCTCTTAAGAAATACTTGAAACTTGAAATGCAAATGGGTCAGTTAGCCACTGTTATAGGAAAGAGAGAGAAAGAGAAGTTACCTAGTCAACCAATGTCTAACCTTAAGGGTCAGTTTGAGATAGGTTCTGTTTCTGATAGGAGTCATGGTGAAGTCAAATCTATAACCACCCTTAGGTCTGGTAGAGAAATAGATAACCATGTGATTAAGCCTGAGCCTAGGAAATCTAAGGTAAAAAAAGACTCTAGTAGTGGCACAGTAGATGATTTACACCCTGATGAGTCATTTAAGAGATTTATAAGTCAAGAGTCAAAAGAGAGTGATGTTTCTTCCATTCCTTATATTTCTAAGGCCCCGTTTCCACAAAGGTTTGTCCATTTAAAGAAAGACACACCATATAATGATATTTTTGAGTTGTTTAAGCAAGTTCGCATAAACATCCTCTTTCTTGATGCTATTCAACAAGTGTCTGCCTATACTAAATTCTTAAAAGATCTTTGTACTGTGAAAAGAAAAACAAATGTTCCTAGAACTGCATGTCTGACTGAGTAAATTAGTTCCATAATCCAAATGAAAACTTCTGTCAAGTATAAGGATCCTGGATGTCCTACTATTTCTTGTGTTATAGGTGAGCATGTTATCGATAGAGCTTTACTTGATCTAGGTGCGAGTGTTAATTTATTGTCATATTCTGTGTATGTGCAGTTAGGATTAGGAGAACTAAAACCTACCCCTGTGACCCTTCAATTACCTGATAGGTCTGTTAAAATTTCGAGGGGTATCATAGAAGATGTCTTGATCCAAGTTGATAAGTTTTACTTTCCGGTAGATTTTATTGTTATAGATACCCAGCCTGTTGAAAACATTAGTGCTCAAATTCCTGTGATTCTAAGACGACCTTTCTTAGCCACCTCCAATGCGATAATTAATTGTCGCAATTGAGTCATAAAACTTTCCTTTGGAAATATGACTGTAGAGCTCAATGTGTTTAATGTTAGTCAAAACCTCAAGATCATGATAACTTATGTGAGGTTAGTTTTATTGAGAGTGTAGTCTATGATTCTGACGAAACCCTTCCTAAATCCCTCTTCTGGACCCAAAAAAGACCCTGTAGCACCCCAAAAAAATTGTCACGAACCTTAACTCAGTCCGGAGGAATCTCGTCAAGGCACCGGAAACTCATCTATCTAGATATTTTAACTTCTTTTATAAGGTGACAGTGATAAAAAAATTTTCACTTTTTAATAAAAATTTCGGCAGCATATCATCTGTTTTCTAAACTATGTTACCCTGCAAATTTCAAATACAGTTTATAAAAACACTTCTATGAAATCAATTTCTCAATTTTCAGAGCCTCCGGCTCTTTTCTCACAACACAACCACAAACAAGTAAATAAAATCTGAAAACTGGATTTCATAAAACGTTAATAAAACATTTCTAACTAATGCATCCACTATTTCTTTAAAATATTTACAACTATATACATGAACATATACATAATCAAACTAACAAAATATATATATAGTAACTGTCGTCCTATCCGTCCGCCTGCATGTCTAACTGAACCTTGTCAACTGAACGACTAGCTCCTGCTCCTGTGGAGAGAATTTTTAAGAAAAACATTTAAAGAAAACTATGAGTATAACTCAGTGAGTGGTTAATTTGTATAAACTAAAATTCATTTATGTGTAAAGTATTCTCCCAATTCTAAAATTCTTTTCTAAAACACTTTATGAAATCTTTTCTTAAAATCTTTTCTAATGCTCGCCTAAATGGTAACCCAGGGAATATCTACTCCTGGCGTGGTAGCACATGAAATCTAGCTAACCACTAGGAGTGGGGATCTACCATGTGTAGTCGTCGAAAGCGGGCCCACACTGCGGATCGACACACTAACCTTATACGTGTATACGGATCACTCATGCCTCACTCACACAAGAGTCGACTAGACTCAAATCTCACTGACTGACTTTCTTTCATCTACCGTATCATGCATAGGGCATTCGACCGGGTACTAAACTGGGGCTAGGGTAAACCATAGGCTATTAAAATTTATTTTTCTTAATACACTAAAATATTTTAAATCTTAAGGCAATAAGCCAAAAATCTTTAATTCTAGCACATTCTCATATACATAAATAATAAACTAAAATCTTTATGCTAGAATTATAATATAAATTCAATTAATAAATGAAATAACTATTTATAATAAATTCTTTTAACTTTAAATAAACTTTAAGGAACTATAAACTTTAAAAACTTGTATTTCCACTCACAACACGTCATCAGATAGAATCTAATTCTTCTCCGTATACCTCTGGAGCTCTCCGCTTTTACCCTAAAACATCAAATATCCATTTAGGGTCACTTAACTCATTCAAATAACATTCAAAATCAATAAAAATCTCATTTAATTATATTAATACCCTTTAACGTCTAAACTTTCGGATCTCAATTTCTATTCAATTGGGGTTTTCGAAATCTGTTTTCTCTACATGAATCCTACTTATTTTTTCCTAGAAATACCTCGGTATACTCAATTTCATCGTTGGAAGCTCGGAACGAAATTCGCTCGATTTCGCTTACTAATAAAAATTATTTTTCGCTTCGAACATCCGACAACTTCAATAATAAATTCTATAGTGTTCTAACACCCAACCATGATTAAATAAATCGTTTCGAACATTAAACGAACGCATTTGGAAGGATTTTGGAAAACATCCTTCAACTCGTCCGTTTAGCTTTGAAATCGATCCTAAACTTTTCGTTTTCGAAATCTAACTTTAAAAAATTATTTCCCAACCTCTATAACTTCCATCTAAAACCTTAGATTCGAAAACGAATTCGAATCTCATAAAAACTCATTTTTGATCAAGACTTTCTCACTCTCTCTCACTCATTTTTACTCCACCAAATCACTCACAAATCACACCAAAATCATCCTCACAACTCCATCTCATCATCCCTAAACTCTTATTCGAAAAAGAAAGAATAGATGAGATGGGTTTTCATAAAAAGTATAAACCTTTAAACTGAAATAACTCATCAAATAGGCGACCTTTTCGCTTCAAATTTGTTGGGTTAGTTAGAGGAGGTGACAAGGAACAACTTTCGTGAAGAAACCTCGACGAAAATCGAACCGGATCTTCTTCTTCTTCCCTCTCTCTCTCTCGCGCGCACATACAAGTCTCTCTCTCTCTCTCTCTTTTCTTTTTCCTTTTTTGTTTTGCACGATCCAATTTGTCTCAAATGAGACAAAATCAACATTTATATATTATTGCTCAATTACAATTAAGTCCCTCAAGAAAACTTCATTTAATTACCTCAAACTTTCAATAATCTCACTAGTGCCCAAACTATATAATTTTTAATTCCATTGGTCCACTTGGCAATTTCTCATCCATTTATCTCTTCAACCATTCATTTGATGACATGTGGCACATCCATAGCCACTACTTTTCAAGCCACTTATCTATTTTCTTATTGGTTGATTTAAAATATCTTTTACTTTATACTGTAAGCTCACCTCGCTTGATTAACATATAATTTATTCCTAATCCTTTCGAAAAATATTTCACAAATATTCTACACATATCTTATGGCCAATTTAACTTTATAAGTTTCAATTTCGGTCTAATACCTCTCATATATACTTGATAAAAAAAATGTTCATAACCGAAATTCGATCGAATAAACCAATAACTTTTTATACGTATCTATAGCTTAAATACTCGATTTTTATGTTCATTCTCTTTAACTCATTCTCATTCACTTGGGTTACACTCCTTGAAACTTCTGCATATTATGCTCACGCGTGATCCATGCATATTTAGCTTAAAATGTCCATTTTGCCATTTTTATAATCTAATTTCACTTCGACTAGAAAATATTATGAAAATATTCCATGGTCATCTAATCTTCAAATTGACCATGAAATACTTTAATTAGGTGTCTGATCTATCAATCTCATGCTTCGAAAAAATTCAATTGGATTTAAACTTATTAAAACTCATTAATCTCTCAAAAGGGCAATATCGTAATTTTCTTCGAATAGCTTAAAACTGACTCAAATGGTCTTCTTTTTTATCCGTTTCTGTTTCTCTATACTTTTCTGCTATTTTCAGACCTTTTAGACTGTTAAGGTCAATTTTCAAAAATTTTACTATTCATCCAAAAATTTTCGTCCGAAAAATACTATTCATTGAAAACTTCCATTTTCCATCGAATCTCAATTTATGACCCTGGACAATATAACCGGGTTCAAATTCGATCTTAAACACTAATTTCAGATCTTTTTTGAAAAAATCACTATTCTTTCTGGATTCGAACATTATTCACCGAAAATTCTTATTTCTTCCTGATACGACACTCAGGGCCTTATAAATATAATCGAATTCTAACCAAGCCCCTTGCACTATTTATGGACTCTTTATTCTCTATCCGATCATCGAAAATGAATTCTCCAATGAAACTAGGATCGGGGTTTATCAGATTCCTTTAGGCACTTGTCTTGTGAAGATCCATTAGAGAGATGCTTAGCTCATTTTGGCATGAATTTAGATGAGGATAGTATTGTTAGTGAGGTGAATGCTTTATTAGAATCTGCCTCATTACTAGATACTACCAAATGGAAAGCCAAAATAGAACCTTGTCCATCTATGGAGAAACCACCTAAGTTAGAATTGAAACCTGTTTCTAAGTCATTAAAGTATGTGTTTTTAGGACATTCTGAGACCTTGTCTGTTATCATTGCATTTGATTTAGAAAAAGAACAAGAAGATAAGCTCATTAGTGTACTTAGGGAGCATAGAGAAGCAATAGGTTGGACAATTGCAGACATTAAGGGTATTAGTCCATTTGTGTGCATGTATAGGATTCATCTGGACGACAATGTCAAACCTACTCGTGAGCCCCAAAGAAGACTAAACCCTAACATGAAAGATGTTGTAAGAGCTGAAGCCATTAAACTTTTAGATGCAAGTGTCATTTATCCTATCTCTGATAGTTCATGGGTAAGTCCTGTATAGGTAGTACCTAAGAAGTCTAGCATCACGGTAGTTAAGAATGATCATGATGAGTTAGTTCCTACCCGAATGCAAAATGGGTGGCGTGTTTGTATTGACTATCGTAAGCTTAATGCTGCCACTAAGAAAGACCATTTTCCTCTTCCTTTTATTGATCAAATGTTAGAACGGTTAGCTGGTCATACATTTTATTGTTTCCTTGATGGTTATTCCTGTTATAACCAAATTTCTATAGCTCCTGAGGATTAAGAGAAAACCACTTTTACTTGTTCTTTTAGCACTTTTGCTTACCGTCGTATGCCATTTGGGTTGTGCAATGCTCCTGCTACTTTTCAAATGTGTATTATGAGTATTTTCTCTGACATGGTAGAGCAGTTCTTAGAGATGTTCATGAATGATTTTTCAATGTTTAGATCTAGTTTTGATAAGTGTCTCCACCATTTGACCTTAGTGTTAGTTAGGTGTAAGGAAAAGAACTTGGTGTTTAATTGGGAGAAGTGTCATTTTATGGTTAGGAAAGGAATAGTTCTTGGGTATGTTATTTCTAATAATGGGATTGAAGTAGACAAGGCTAAAGTAGACTTGATTTCTAGTCTTCCACCTCCTAGGACAGTTAAAGAGGTTAGGTCATTTCTAGGTCATGTAGGGTTCTATCGTAGGTTCATAAAGGATTTTAGTAAGATTTCTAAGCATTTGTGTAACTTGCTTGCTAAAGACATCCATTTTAACTTTGATGATGATTGTTTGAGAGCTTTTGAAAAGCTCAAGACCTTTTTGACAACTGCACCTATCATTAGGCCACCAGATTGGAGTGTTCCTTTTGAGATTATGTGTGATGCCTCTGATTATGTCATAGGGTTTGTTTTAGGACAACGCATTGATAGACTACCTCATGTGATCTATTATGCTAGTAAGACTCTAAATGATGTACAACTCAATTACTCCACCACAGAAAAAGAGTTGTTAGCAGTAGTTTTTGCATTAGAAAAATTTAGGTCTTATTTGGTTGGGTCTAAGGTGATAGTCTATTCAGATCATGTTGCATTGAAATATCTTTAGTCCAAAAAAGATGCTAAACCTCGTCTAATTAGATGGATCTTATTGTTACAGGAATTCGATCTTGAGATTAGAGATAAGAAAGGTTTAAAGAATGTTGTAGCCGACCACTTGTCAAGGTTCGTAGTTGAGTCTGTAGATGAGCACGTGCCTATTAGAGAGTCATTTCCTGATGAGCAACTTATGCTTGTGTCCCAATTTCCTTGGTATACTGACATTGTTAACTATTTTGTTATTGGTCAAATGTCTACACATTGAACTAAATAAGATTATGTGAAATTTTTAGCCAGGGTTAAGCACTATTTTTGGGATGATCCATATCTATTTAAGTATTTTCCTGACCAAATCATTAGGAGATGTGTGCCTGAGAGTGAACAACTAGAAGATATTTCTTTTTATCATGATCATGCTTGTGGAGGTCATTTTAGTTCCAAGAAAATTGCTGCAAAAATTTTACAATGTGGTTTTTATTGGCCAAATTTGTTTAAAGATACTCATGCATACTGTAGTTCCTGCGAGAGGTGTCAGAAGTTAGGAAGTATTACTCGTAGAAATATGATGTCTTTACATCTTATTCTTGTTGTTGAATTATTTGATGTTTATTGATTTTATGGGTCCATTTCCTAATTCTTTTGGCAATTTCTATATTCTTGTTGCTATGGATTATGTTTCTAAATGGGTGGAGGCAATTTCTTGTAAAACTAATGATCACAAGGTGGTGGTTAAATTTTTGAAAGAAAACATATTTTCTCGTTTTGGTACACCTCGTGCAATCATTAGTGATGGGGGAAAACATTTTTGTAATAGACCTTTTGAGCAATTAATGAAAAAATATGGTATTACACATAAAGTTGCAACACCGTATCATCCATAAATAAGTGGATAAGTTGAGATTTCTAATAGGGAGATTAAAAATTTTCTTGAAAAAACGATTAACCCAACTAGAAAATATTGGTCTTTGAAACTTTGCAATGCATTATGGGCTTACCGTACTGCTTTCAAAACCCCTATTTGAATGTCTCCTTATCGACTTGTTTATGGCAAGACATGTCACTTACCGATGGAGTTGGAACATAGAGCTTATTGGGCCATTAAAAAATTGAATTTTGATCTTGATAATACAGGTAATCGCAGAAGACTACAACTCAATGAGCTGGAAGAGATAAGGAATGATGCTTACGATTGTGCTAAACATTACAAGGATCGAATGAAAGTTTTTCATGATAGGAATATTCTAAGGAAATCCTTTTCACTTGGTCAAAAAGTCTTGTTATATAATTCTCGTTTGCATCTATTTCCTGACAAGTTACGTTCTAGATGGTCAAGTCCTTTCATTGTACGCACTGTTTTTCCTCATGGTGCTATTGAAATTGAGAATCCTAAGAATGGTGATGTGTTTAAAGTCAATGGTCAAAGATTGAAACCTTTCTTGGAGTTAAGAAGTCCAAAAGTAGAGGAAACATTGTTGGAAGATTCTGTTTATCAGAATTGACCTTCTTTTGAGTCTAGGTTTAATTTTGTTTTTATTTTTTTTCTTTTTTTTTTATAGGGTTGTTATTTTATTTTTATTTTATTTTTTTGTTAGTGTTTGTTTTTGTTTGCGTGATTCATGTTAATTTTAGTTTAGTTTTTTTTTTTTTTCAAGTATTAATGGTATTCTAATGTGCATTCTTGATTCATATTCTTGTGTTAGATTACATGATGAAGTCAATAAGGTATGATCTCTCCCTTACTGTTTTATATTGTCTCTTTTTATTTCCTTGCATCTTTGGATACTTGTTTGAGCATTATTGGATACTAGATAAGGAAACATTGAGGACAATATCTACAATAGGTTTGGGGGTGGTGCAAAATGTTTTTGTAAAAATTTAAAAAAATTTTCATTATTTATTTATTTATTTCTTGTTTTGAATTCTGCCTTAACAAGTTGACTAATTACTTTGTGTTTGTTAATGGAGTCTTAATGCATGTTTTTTGTTGGATGTCTTTACTAAGGAATAGTCATGAACATTTTTGCATGATTTGAGACTTTTGAATGTCATGATATTAGTTAATTGAGTTGATGAATATTATGTTTACGTGAATTGTGGACTATTAGTGGAGACTACCCTTGGTGAGGATTTGAGCTTTTTAAACGTTTCTTTTTGAGAGATTTATTTGTTTCTACTCTTAAACACTCTTCACTTTGTTATTAATAGATGATCTCTATAGGTTTTGCATTGAATACTAAAGAACAAATCATCATTGTAGATAACATGAGTTGCTTTGATTTGAAAATTAGATTGACTTTTTAGAAGTGATATAAGCAATTTTTACACAATGAAAACCTACTTTCCTACTTTGAATTAAGATACATCATAAAGCCTTTGAAACCAAACACTTTAAACCTTTTTCTTTGTTTGCCCTTACTAAATGACCCTTTTGAGCCTTTAAATTTAATCATACCTTATGAAGCTTGGGATCATACTATGTGGTGAAAGAGGAGAAGAGAATTAAAGTGTTAATATTTATATGATATGTACATGGACATATACATTAAAAGAAGTGTGTTTCTAAATAGCATTGTGAATAAAAAAAAAAATGAAAATAGAAAAAAAAACATGAAAATGAAAAAGAAAATGAAAAAAAAGAAGAAAAAAAAATAGTGAGAAGCACAAGTTTTATGATGCCTAGATGTACAAAAGGGAGGTGGAAGTAAATGAAAGAAGAAAGTATTGAATTGAAATTTTTGTGATAAGAAAGAAAGGAAAAGGGAGAGGTTGTGATGAATTAAAGAGAATAAATGAAGTGTTTTGGTATGATCCTAAGTTCTTTTGAACCTGTACATTGAAATTTCTTACATATCAATTAACCATAGCCCAAACACAACCTTTAATATTGACCTATTGATCTTCAAGGGGAAGTCCAATTTGAGAGTTGAAGTATATCATTATGCTCTATCTACATTCTTAGTATTTGATTCCAGTCATGAGATCTATTCACTTAAAAGTGCGGTTCTTTTTAACGTCTATTTTCATATGTGATGTAAATGACGCTTGCTATGCCTTTACATAACCTCTATCACATATGATTGTATGAGTGTTTTTTTTAGGATTCTTGAGAGTTACGAGAGATATCTTGTGAGGATTAGAGTCGAGGCAAAATAAGTCCATGACATGTGAATGTGGTGTTTTGAAATGAAATTGCTTTAAGAGTGGTGTGAGATTGTTGATGATTGTGTTTTAGACCATTAGTGACTTATTTTTAGTCCTGATACATGATCATGCATGTATGAGATTTCTGTTAATTTTCATTTAGTGAGATGTTGATGAGTTATGGGTAGAGCATTTTAACGTTTGTGGGTATCGTTGCTGGTAAACTCTCAGGAGACACAACTCCTCCTACTAGGGACACCTAGGAGTTTAAAGGCTTGTGGCATACGCTCAATGTCATCGTGTTTACCTATGAAAATGAATTGTGTTTTTATTTTCTGTATTTTTAGTTTAGGTTGTTTTAAATTTTTAGTGTTGCTTGAGGACTAGCAAAATTTAGGTTTGGGGGTATTTGATAAACATAATTTATATATATTTATTACTCTTAAATAGAGATTTATTAGTCCAATTTTATATTAAGTTTATTTTAATTAATTGTGTTTTTGGTGAAACAGGAATAAAAAAGAATTTGTGTGTTGAATGTGGAAAAATTACAATTTTTGTCAAGTCAAAATCTTAATCAATCTAACATTCAAGTCTTGCCTAAAATTTTTGTCATGCAATTAGGAAATTGGTGGAAACAAGGAAATAAATCATTGAAGAAAAGAGGAAACAAATCAATGAAGAGAAAAGGAAAGTTGCAGATTTTGAGAGAAAAAAATAATGTTACTGTGCAGATTTTTTTGGAAAGAGACAAAAGAGTGCTGTAATTAAGAAAGGAAAACAACAATTTTGGGAGAAAAAAAAAGGGGCAGCAGCAGCCAGCAGTTTATAAAGAGAAGCAACCGAACAGTGGAAATAGGAGAAGAAAAAAATCATAACAGCATTTGACGAGAGAACAAGACAATAGCTTGGGTGGCAAGAAGACAAAAATACAGCAGCCAAGTTTGCAAACATTATGCTGAGTTTTAATTCTCTTTTTGTTCTTGCTATTATCATGATTGTTTAATTTTATTTTCTGAGGTGTAGGATGAAATTATTATTAACTTTATAATGATTTTGCTATTTGAATATTATTCTCAATTTTGTTCCTAATGTTTAATAATTCTTAGTTTCATTGATTGATAAAATAAAAATTGTTTCACCTTAAATATCAAGTATTTTTTGTTGTTACAAAATTATTTTATTAATTTGACTTTGGATTGGAAAAGGTCTAAATATAAGATTTTTTATTATGTGTTTTTCAATATTTGATACATATAATGCTTAGATCTTATAAATTTTAGGTCTTGAAGTAAGAATTACATAAGATTTATTTTTTTAAAACTTAATTGATAAATCCTGAGAAAACAACAGATTGATTTCTAAGTTGTTTCTTTAATTTTTGAGAATAATATTTTGAATAGTAAAACATTATAAGTTGATAATGGTGGATTTTGAACCTCAGATTTCTCGTCTATTGCTTGAGTTTTGCAATTTAATCTTGTTTTGTTAATTTAGAATTTTATTTTCTTTAGTTTTAATTAATTCTCAATCATTGTTAACTAGATTAGAATTAAATTTAATTTGGATTTAAATTAATATTTTATCAATCTCTGTGGGATCGATCTCGTACTTACATAATCTATTCTATAATAGATTCGTGCACTTGCGAGTACTAAAATTTGCACAACATTGTTGTTTCCAATATAATTTCTTATGTGAAATTGAACAAGACAAGTGAGAGGGAAGCTCAAAGATAAGGACTCTTGGCTAAAGAATCTAATGAGTAGGGTCGAACAAAAGAAATAAGTAAGTCGGAGAAGAATTCTAGATCCCAATTTAGAAAGAAAAATATGGAGTGCTATAATTGCAGCAAAAAAGGGTATACTATAAACAAGAGTATATGAAGCTAAAGGAAAGATCAAAGAAGACAAAAAAGTCAAGACAAGCTCTATAGTAAATGTTGCATTCGAAGAATGTGTTAAACATTTAGCAATGGCTTCTACTGTCATGTTCCTGATATATGGATTTTTTATTCTAGTTACACTTTCCATATGTGTGCGAATCATGAATGGTTTGACACTTATGAGTCTCAAAATGGAGGTAAAGTCCTAATGAGTAACAATGCAACTTGTAAGGTCATTAGGATTAGTATAATCAAGATTAGGATATTTGATGGGATTGTGAAAACCTTAGGTAGTATGAGACATATTCCAACATTCAAGAAGAATTTTATATCTTTAGACACATTTAATGTCAATGGGTGTTCTTTTTCCGTAAAGGATGGTGTTATAAAGGTGTCAAAGGATCTATGATAATAATGCGAGATACAAAATTAGGCAACAATCTTATTGCAGCGAATGTTCACGTTGTCTGTATACTTTGGTTTCAAAATTTTAATAGAAGCTACACAAAGCTAGGTGATGCTCAATATCATTCCTTTTGGCGCAATCCCACATGCCTTTTCATTCAAGCGTAAAATCAATCTTTCTGACATAATTAGATTTTTTTTTTTTTTCTCCAAACAATACTTTTGATATTTCTCTAATTTGAAAATTGTTTTTTCATATAAAATTATCTACCTTTATTACACTACAAAACACTTGCATAATTTTAGTTACTTCAAAACACTTATTAGTATGCCAAAAGTACTCCAGTATAAATAAAAATCAGCGTGCTAGTGTTGCCATCCTCAGCTCCCATCAACAGGTATCATATGCGATGAAAAAATGGTGAACATCCAATGCATGGTAGATCTTTTGTTCAGATCCTACCATCTGAAAAACTGGAGATGCATCATGCACAGGATTCATGAAAGCTCCTCTTACAAATAGTCTCACCAAATCCGAAACTATATTGCATTAGACACGCTTCAAACAATCCAAGTACTTATTTATTGATAAGGGATTCTTCATTTTTACCTTTACTGGTTATAAAAACACAATATGCAGTTATAATGTACAAGGAACCGCAGTGGATAAAGTTTACAGGGTGCACCAGGGATTTCCTGTGCAAGTAATTGCGCAAGTACAAAGAAACTCTATAGCACAAATTGAATGAAATAATGTCCTACAATAAATGAACAAATCAAAATCAGTTACATTACAGTATAACATTTAATCTATGCAAATATTTGTTGGATGACTGTCTCAGCATTCCCGTTGTATTGTGCCAGTAGGTGGATGGCATCAGCCCTCGGCAATGCAAGAAATTCCTGAACAATTGCCAAATATCAGGAACAACGGTTGACATCACAAACCCAATTGTCAAGAACTTGAAACTTCAAATAAAAGCTAAATTAATCCAGTGTATTTTGCACTTGAACAACACAGTAATATAGTTGAATTGCCGAGAACATCAAGGGCAGGACAGCAGTACGAATTAACACAGTAACGGAATATCTTTAAAAAAAATTATGTAAACAAAAATACTAAAACAGGGAAAGAAAAGCTATTAATATCACCATTTTCAAACATGGGCATATAAATGAATATCACATAAAAATATATATGATATACTAGAAGCAGATTTAGTTTTATGTAAGTAGCAATGCAAATCGTCAGCATAACTCACCATTACTTTAAGTATTGCATTTTCATCACAAACAACGTCTCCAGATGACACTTGAGCTGGACTGCTACCATCCTCTGATAACCTGGTATTTGAAGATATTGTCATTTGTGAAGATCCTTGGGTACAACTATCTGCATGAGACTTTGACATGGCAGCAGTAGCAAGCAGAGGAGTATTAACTTCCTTCAATGAATCAATCCTTAAAAGACTTTCAAAGTGATCTTTACACATTTGAAGTTTAAACCACTCATTATGTGTGTGAAGGGCTGCTCTCATGATCTTCATTAGCTGAGGTTCTTCAATACCAAGCCTCCTACCAATTGCAACCTATCACACATAAAAGCAAGTGTCTATCTTTCATCACCACCAATTCAGATAAAAGACGAGTTCTCTGTGTGATTTAGATGCCAGATGCCATTTATTCATTCCAAATTTCACCCATTAGAGAATATCTTGTTTATATGATTAAATATCATATGCTGTGTTCCTAATCACTAAACGGTAAACATAAATTTTTGAATGAATTAAATGCTACTGCAGACAGATTTACTACACATGATTTTTGTCTTTAATACATTGAAGCATGCGATACACTGAAGCTTCCAACAGCAATACAACTTAGGATCTAATTTTCCTACACACCAATGAGGAACAATTAAGAAAGAGAATGATGACTTGGTGAGAGACAGGGAAAGAGAACAATGAACTTCACAAGCAACTGTAAGCAAGTTATACCATACCTGGAGTGACGTAGCAACAGCATGTAAGGGGAAGCCTTTTCCAAGTGCATCCTCGTTTGGTCGGAGCAATGCCAACAAAGTCTCCTTCAACGGCTTCAGCAAAGTAGGATGACTGGCTGCTAAAGGACCTAAATGGGAGCATGCAACCCGTAAAGCAGTAGAGTGATCACCAGAGCTGACGAGCTTAAGGAATTCAACCTAACATCAAAGTCAAAGGGTGAGATTGCAACATCCATTAATTTATTCACATGCCACTTCTCGATGTTATCTACATAGCCACTGACATCCAGGATCCACTTACCTGCTTAAGTTGGAATAGCAAAATAGGATTTTGCAGAAAAAATTCTGGATCCAGAGCATTAACCTCTTCAACAGCCTCAGCAGCCATCCCTCTGCTAGCTAGCTCCTTCATCCCCAGCACAATCTCATATTTATCCTCCTTATTGTTAACATCAAACACAAAAAGTTTCTCAGAGTTCTGCAGAACAATGTATTAGTTAACAATCAATTGATAAAACTCAATAGCAGAACTTTACAACTAATTACCAGTTGCTCCTTTGACCCTTTCGTGCTGGTAACAGATGTCAAAGGGCTAAGCTCTCGCTTATTGGATCCACTGAGAGAAATGTCAGGATTATAAGCTATGTTATCATGCCTTCCCTTCCACCTTTTGCGTTTATTCCGTTCACCAGTTCCATGGCTCCTGTTTCTCAGAAGAACTCTTGAACTTTCAGCTTGATGTGATCCACTGGTGCTACAATCTTCATGATTGCCTGTTGGCTCACTAGCATAACGTAATTCAACATCACTTCTTTGCATGCTAGTCACATCAGTATTATTTTCAGGAGAAGCACCCATACTAGTATTATTAATGGAGGTTTCACCATCTGAATGTTTACTGATACCAACTTCCATTTCAAGAGAGCAAATTCCTGATGAACAATACCCAGACTCCGTTTGACTGACTTTTAAAGTTTTGGAATGTGCTTGCTGCCCTGATGCGGTATGGAAGATCTTATCATAATTCGAACAAGACAGTAACATAAAAATTATATTAAAAAGGTAAAAAGTTTGGGCATCACCAGAAGGGGAAGAAATAGCAGAGTCAACAATGCCCCTATAAACACAATACTCACGAACAAGCTCATCAAGTGTAGAAACATCCAATCTCATCCGACATAATTCATTCTGCAATGAATATAAATGTCAATAACACCAAACACTCTAGTGAAACCAACAATAATGAGACCAAGCCAAATTATTAAATAAGATATTGCAGGAAGCTTATCTCTAAATTATTAATTATCTAGATAAGAACAAGGAATTGCTAGATTGCTCGAAACTTGTATAATGTTCAAATTATAACTCAATGTGCAACATGTTCACGAAGACAGCCAACCTCTGGTAATAATGAAGCCATTACCCATATGCAGAAAGACAACATCTGGTATAAAACTCAATTGGTTTAGCAACATTCAACGTAAAAGAAATTCAAAAAAAGAGGCCTAACTCACATTCATGCACCATAAAAGCCTACCAAAGGATGCCCCCAAATAAACAAACTTACAGAGATAATGATCATAACCTCCCAGTAGCCAGTGAACTAATATAATGTTCGGATAGAGACAGCAAGATCAAATTGCTCCTCAACCACTTTTCTTTCACGAGTTATAATAAATTCAGGGGGCTAACAACTTCAAGAAACAAGCTACTTCTCTTACCATTGACTCTCTATATTTTTTCACCATTATAGAAAATTTAAATTGTATTAACTTCAAAAGTTTATCACAGCTTAACAATTCTCATTGCCAAGAGTATATGATATATGGTAAAAAGACAACGACGACTTCGTTGATCAAAATATGGAACGTAAAGGTTAAGCATTAGCCTCATGATTAGATAGATACAAATTTAAAAGTTAAATAATTAAAGCAAACAAATTATTAAAAATCTTCATAGATAGTATCTTGAAAAATTATGAACAACCTGAAATGCCTGATATAGATCACCCCGAGCAAATCGCAAGCTATCAACTGCTCCTTGTCTTGTAATCTTAACAGCATGTGCAAGGGCTTGTATGTCCACCTAATTTCAGAAGCAAACAACAGAATGAAAATATATAAACACCTTTTGAGTAAATACCAGATGCCTTACACTTCATTTGCATGTAAGAGCATCAGACAAAGTTCTGCTGATATGGCTTCAAGCAATACTTTAAGAAAACATCTCAGCAATTGAATGAAATTTTAGAAGAACCTCACCTCATCAAAAGGAGGTGCTTCATACAAACTCTCCTGAGGAGTTGCAGGGGGATCACGTTCCTCAAGTAGCAGCCTCTCAGTAAGATCTGAAATGGGCGACGTAACTCCTTGATGAAAGCAAAATCCTTTGTGTATGCTGCAAAAATATAGTGACAAAATTAACAAATAATCATCATACATTTAGACATGCATGAAAGCATAGCATAATCATTCAATTAGAGTATAACCACCAAAAGCTGGAGAATTACCTTATCAAATATCTCAATGTCATTGAAAAAACTGGATCATATGCATGTAAATTAGCTCTTAATACAGAGGACATTAATCCAGCAATTTCAAACCTCCTCCTTTCAGCCCACTGAAATTTATGCACCATGTAAAACCATACATCTTTAAGTTAATGGCTGGTCACGAATGTCTTATATCTAGGTATCATATCTCACTTAGAGGAACATCACAAATGACAAAAATATAGGACAGACCAAACTTTATCTTCTTCTGAATCATCAGCTAAAAACAAAAAACTCCTTCCCTCTTGAAGAATAAGAAGATATTAACGGGGCACAGAAAACAGGAATTAAATTTTTTATGGTAGAATGCTAGAGAAGAATAATAAGACTAGCATCCACTCAACTATGGACAATAAAATGTGCGTCATTGTAAATCCGATTTAATTAATTCAACCAAGCCTCATGCTTGGTTTTAGAAGGGAATAACCCACAAAGCACAAGTTCAGAAACTAACAAATGCAAGAACTTTTTCTCACTCTCTACTTAAAACTTGATTGATGCATTGATATAAAGACTTAGAGACAGTTTCATCACAAGTTGACTGATTTTCCTAGACACTATGTTGGAAACTACTAAATGTTGGACAAATTAAAAAAATTACAGCACCCAGATTTCTCTTTAGAAAAACTAGAATATTTGAAGGATCAAGAAATCTAAAAATAACAAGTAACGAAAAGCTCCTAATATTATTGAATTCACGCTCTTTTATTGGACATCATCAAGCTTTTGCATCAGATTTTAGTGGGATGCACAATATCTAACTAATAAAAGGTTCATTATGTCAAGGCAGCAAATGCACTATATAAGCCTATCATCAATGTTTTCAGCAATGTAATGTTTAATCTTCTTGCAAGGCAAAACTTATATGAAAGAGTTACAAAATAAATCTAGAATAACATTCCTCATTTTCTTGCATAACAAGTACTGTAAAATTAAAAGATTTAACAGATTTACAAAACTTTTTCACTTTGATACAAAAGAATGAAAAGGAAAAGAGAGAAACCATTAAGTTATTGCTATCCATGAAGACTTTAATTACATCCCACCTCATTTGCCACCGGAGAACTCTGGTCATCTTTGTCATATATAAAGGCAAGAAGAACATGCTTGAATTCCTCATACGCTTCCTTAAACACAAATACAGATACCAGTCAAAACGTAAATTTAATTATTATTTAAATTATTAAAATTATAAAAAAAAAAAAGGTCTCAAGTCTAGTTTCAACACCCACAGACATGAATCGTAATAAGATACAGCAAAAAGAAGCAATGCTCAGAAAACAATTAACATTAGTTTCAGACTCTAATTTGACAGTCAGCAATAAAATGACTCATTTACAATGGCAACACAAGTAAATAATAATAATAATAATAATAATAATAATAATAATTTTATACGATACTGAAATCAAACTGATGACTATTAATCTGCACCACGAAGAGCCATCTTTGAAGAGCAATAGAATTTAATTTCACAAATTTATAATCATTTCATGGGTTTACAACATGTTCAATTAGCTGACATGATGGACAAATGCACGATTATAGTAGCCGTCTAAAATAAGAAAACAATGGAAGGCCATCATTCAATTTGATGTTAAAAAACCAATGGAGAATTTCAGATTAGATGTTAGAAAACCACAATTGCACATAAAAATTCAACAAAATATAAAAGAGGCAGATCAAAAACAAGAAATGTTCACACGAGTAGAAAGTATTGACTGTACAAGGAGTACATAGCCTTTAATAGATTTCTTGTACTTTATTCCATTAAACTAAAACTCTAACAACCAAGAACATACAGTAACTTAAACCAAATGAAATATCTATTAATCCAAGACAACAAAATCGTTAAAACGCGGTAAGACAAAGCATGCCAAAACATTCACAACTTCCAAATCCAAATCCATCTTATGATTCGCATCCACCACGCTACAGCATCACAGAATAAAAACCCTAAACTATCACATCTTAAAATTACATACAACTAATAACAATCCTTTTTCACATTATCAAACAACAAAGCATACTAATTCCAGACAAATCCGCTATAATCATATTATCGAAACTAGAAGGAAATCGTGCTCTTATCGAAACAACATTCAAGATAAAAACAAAAAACGGTGAGTACCGGATAAGCATCAAGAGCACAAGGAGCAAGAGCGGTCCTCAAGCAATTAATCGCCGATTCTCTATCCTCTACAGTTCCTCTTCTCAAAAGCTCAATAAATTTCTTCCAGAGAAAAAAAAAATTAAAAAACTGGAATCAAAGACACTAATCAACGACAAAACACAATCGTATCTCAAATTTCGAGTTCACTTTTTCAAGCTCTAATTTGATTCGATAAATTGCATTTACCTGCTTTTGTAACCGGAAGAGGAGCCTGTGATCATCGAGAATGAAAGGCGCGTGCGTTCGAAGAAGATCAATCGCGGAGTCCACGTCACCGGCCTCCAGCGACCATCTGATCTGACGAATGATCAATCTCCTGTGATAGGACGAGGAGGAGAGAGATGCCGAAGAGGAAGCAGAAGACGACAACGGAGAAGAAGAAGAAGAAGGCAATGGAGGAGACGATACAAAGGAGTCTTCCAACAAGTTCTCTGACTTGGCGAATTCGAGGATTAGCGCGTCGAGAGCCTCCCAGTTCACGGGCGTCGACTCCATTTCTCTTTGTCCCTCTTTGGTTTTGTTTTGTTTGTTTCTCGGGGAAAGTTTTGGAGAGAAAATCAGAGAAATTTTTTCGCCTTTTTGTTTATTTTTTATATATTTTTAAAAAGTTTGCTTTCAAGGATTTCCATTTTGGAAGGGGCGTTCCAGTGGAAGCAAGAAAGGCGGCGAAGTGAGGCGAATTTTTGGATTGGAAGTTATATACATGCCACGTGTCCGGTGGTTAGGTGACGTTTTACTGTGGGTTTGTTACTGTTACTTGTTTGTTGAGATAAGTATCTCACTGACATTGACGTGGAAGAATAATGCACAAACAGTCAACTGCGACGAAGAAGAAGTCAAAAAGGCTTCTCAAAGAATCAACTTCTTAACTATCTATGTACAAATATAGGTAATAGTATATTATTTAAAATTCGTCTGCATTTATTTTTAAATGATATGGTAATCTTATACTTAATTATTACATCATTAATATATTATTTTAAAATTAATATAATAATTATAAATTAATTTATCATATCATTTAAATAAATTTTTTAAAAATATAATAAATACGTTCTCATCCTTTGTTATACACATTATTGGGCATGATATCTTATTCTTTTTAAGTCATTCTACACAACAGATTTCCTAAACAACCCTTTTCTCCCACCGAGAGGAATTCCATCCTATTTAGCAAATTGTAATTCGTGATAAATCATAGGATTTGAGACACTTGTCAACTTCAAGAGTACAAAAAATATCTTTCCAAAAATTAGATTGAAAATATCCGATTTGTATTGTAAAATTTCCCCATCAAATTATGCAACGTGTGATTGGTAACTATGGCATCGATGTGAAAATTACATGTTACAAATTATAATGAGAAGTGAATGGTTTTTTTTTTTTTTTCCTGTTCAGGTTCCATGTTCAATCCAGCTTTGACCAGAAGGTTTCACCAATCCTCTCCTTTCCATTTGCTTTCGAACCTTTTACACCATCATCCCATCTTCCACCTCGGGCATATATATAGTGTCCAGCGTTTTCAGGCTCCAAGCTGATTAATTGTTCAGAGGCCAGTTTTCCTAGATCAACATTTTGGTTAGCGAGTGATGCAGTCAGCAGAGCCACCGATATATGCTCATTGGGTTTTCCTGGCTTTCTGTGAATAAAATCTACGGCTTCTTCAAGCCGACCAGCACGTGCCAGCATATCAACCACACAAGAAAAATGTTCCATTCTTATCGTGAAGTCAGAGTCTCTCATCTATATCTTGGTGATCATGTTAAAGAACACAGGGGATGCAGATGCAGTGCACCCACATTTTGAGTAGATATAAATGAAGGCATTCCAAACAGGAACAAGTGAATTAAAACTGCTTTTAGTGACGAAGGCATGCATTTCTTTCCCGGATTTCAAACCACAGGCTGGCAAAACCGTGGATAACGTTGTTTGATCAACCTTATTCCCCAATATTTGCATATTACGAAAATATTCAAGTGGTAAATGCCTCAACCCTATATCAACAAAACCAAAAAAACATAGCATTCCTCGAAACAACATCCGACTTGTCCAACAATTCAAACACATTTCTAGCATCATCAAACCACCCAACCACCTGCAAGAGACAAGCACATTGGAAAGAGAATTCGAATCAGTGAAAACCCCGCAATTCATCATATCCCTGAAAATCCTTAGTGACACTTGATGCTTCCCAATTCGCGAAATCAATATAGTCCACGCGATTACAGACGGCTCTCTTCGATGTCTTCGAAAATATTCCAAGCCTCATCACATAGTCCCATTCTACAATATAAGCATGCGTAACGGTTTTCCATGTGACAACGTCAGGCTCAAAACAATCCAATCTCATAGAATTCAACATTTCCACGGCCAAATCAAGCAACCCATTAGTTACATACCCGGATATCATTGAATTCCAAGTCCACAAATCTCTGTCCACCATCTCATCACAAACCCGCCCCGCACTCATCACGTCCATGCATTTTGATTACTTATCAACCAACGAATTACAAACCTGCAAGTTACGTTCGAACCCACAAACAATAACATCTTTGTGAAGACAAGTTCCAGCTTTGAAGTACGACAACAGGGCACACGCTTTTAATATACTTTGGGAAACACGTAATTGTCAGGCAAAACACCTGTACGTTTCATGTTGTTGTAGGTTGTGATGGTTTGGTTGTGTATTCCGTGCCTTGCTTAGAAGGTGAAAAATGATGTCCACGCGAACACGTTTGGCTGGGAGACTAGATCGTTGCAATCGGCGCACATTGGGATTAGTGATCATGAATGGGTCGTGGTTGTACCCATCTATGATTATTTGTTGGTGAATTATTGTGCCTTGGTTTAGGCATATTTTGAGGTGCTGCAAAGTTTGCGACGATGGTTTAGATTTAGAGTAAAGATTCTTTATTAATATTGATATAATATTAATCTTTATATATGAGAAATTTAAGTTTAAATGATATTTGAGAGAGAATTTTAATAATATTGATCATCTACTTTTTTAAATATTAATGTATCACTAAATTATCAAAAGATTAGTAAAAAAAAAAATAATAATTGGTACAAGGTTTTACTCTTAGTTTTGTTAGTTTTGAAGGAGACAGGACCTTGAATTTAGTATTGTGCAAGTTCATTTCATTTCACAAATAAATAATAATTATCATTATTATTAAGTGTTGACTGCAACAAGATTGCAGCTCAAAGCTCACATGCCATTAAAGTAGTGTGACAATTCCCGCCCACCCCCCTCTTTATTTTCAATGACATTTACTAACAACTTCTTGCAATTATAAAGTCAAGGCTATCGATAATGGTGTCGATAGTGAGTCTGATGTGATCTTTATTAAGTTTGAATCAGAATTATATCTATGTGGGTACGTATGACCTCTTTGACGCTAAAATTAGAACTATATCCATATGAGACAATAAAACTACTAAGAGATTAGCTACCCAGAAGAAATTGCATACCCTAAGAAATATGTGGAGCTCAATTTCCGCTTTATGATGTGGGCGTAGAAATGTTATTGATGAATAGAACATTGATCTCAGTTTGCTCTATGTCATGAGGGTATAGCTTGCGAAACTTTATACCTACTATTTGGTCCTGAGTACTCGCCAAATACTTTGTTCTCACCTTAGTCATGTGGTCTTACAATTACTTTTATCTTAATTTGTTGTGTTATGTAATACCTATTAAATACCATAGCAATATATTTCTACGAACTTCAATCAAAAGTTAACAAACTAAAAGTGAAACTTGAACGCTTGACTTCATAGGATAAAGGAAAATATTCAACCACTACTACTAAAGGATAGCATACATTATTAAAAATTCATACAAGCTACATTACTTAGTTTTCCAGTATTATGCACTTCATTGTTTATATTGCCACCAATCAAACCTAATGAAATACATTTCTGAGCATGACTCTTGGATCCAGCAATTGGTGTTTTCTGACAAACACACCACCAAATACTTTCTGCAGATCCAGAGGTAAATAATGTGCAATAGGAGTAAAAGATACATTCAGAGTCGGGAGTCGGTTTATGTATGTCAACAAAAAGATTAAAAGAATAATGATGCTACAAGTATACAGTGCCTACTCCAACTTCTTTGGAGTGACAAATCCAATCACATCTAATTGCTGGAAATTTTCAGAAAGAGTATATCAGCAAGAATTTGTTGTATAATTTCGTATTTAGCACTGTGTAAGTATCTCAGTACCGTCCTCGGTAATTAGAATGGTGTGCTCAAACTGTGCTGACAAACTCCCGTCTTGTGTTACGATTGTCCACTCATCGTCCCACATTACAGGATTAATGCTACCAATTGTCAGCATTGGTTCTGCACAAAATTCCCCATAAGGTACAACAAAAGGAATTAGTATTTTGTAACAAATGAAGTGTAACAAATACACCTAGGCCATCAAATGCGTGCACGGTTGTTATACGTGCATGCAGTAAGTGGGAAACCTGGCAGTAATTACATTAAATTTCTGTTTAACGGATAGGATTTGTGAGAATGCATACTCTTTAAGTAGTTAATTTATGACCATTTTTAACCATTAAAAGTTCAACTAAATCTTCGATTCTTAATAATTCAATGAATCTGAGAATTAAAGGCGATTATGCCTACAGTTTCTTCCATGCTAGGGAGATAATACCACCTCAAAAGTCCTTATCCTAACTCTTCCTCCTGACATCACAACTGATCCAAGTAGCAATTTAACAAACAAAATTTCCAATTCTTAAAAAACTACATTCATCCCTCCAATTCTCCCATCAGCCCCCATCCCAACACCAAAACAACACCCCACACTGACTAGTTACAAAATACCCAGAGGAGAATATTATCAAAGTTGGTGCAAAATATAGGCAACAAAATAGAAATTTGCTGCAGAATTATTGTTTTCAAAATAAAAGCAAGAAAATATTAGTTTGAGACTTCAACACGTGGTTTAAACTCAACTCTTCAAACTTTTTTAAATTAAATCTATTCAGTCTTCTCTTGTACAGGTTATACATTGTCATTCAACTTAAATTATAAAGTCAGTTTAATGGGGGCAATTTTGCATACAGGATATGCACATCACAAACATGAGAGCTGATGAGTAGCAACTGAGGTAAATATCAAGAATAAATTGTCTTTACCAATGGTGAAAGTTTGATTTAACATCATGCGTCCACCATTATTGTTCCCTGCAAAGTAAAAGATATGTTATCATAAACGGCATTTGTTGAACTTTAAACACTCTGTATGCAGTTAGACAGAAAGATAGAGAAACAGAAACAGAGAGATATTGGTCATTGTGAGGAGGAAATATGAGCTCCTTTTCACAGTACAGATAAGTTTTTTAGGTGTGACAGCACATATTAATAAATATACACAAGCTAATATTCTTCTGACAATCATCATCCTAATCAGCAGTGATATACCATAATATTTATCAAACAATTCAAGCAGCATATATTAGAGGATAGGGGAGTAGAGGGCTGGGGAGAAGCACAGATGCAAGAAACATCTATTTATATTTAACACGTTAATCAACAAACCAGCTTCACTTAAAATACAATCATTAGAAAGATAGAGCAACCGTAATTGTATGCTGCAAGTACATCCATGTAATTGCAATCATAACTGTATGCTACAAGGACAACCATGAAACAACAACTATACAACCGTAAACAAATAAAATTATCATGACATACTGTCTATATCGTATGGGACAGAAAAATAACAGCACATGACTAGTGAGTCCAGATCCAATGGCTTATCTGCAGCAACCCACGGCCAAGAAAAGGCAAGTACAAACCACATTCCAAACCCAACCAGAAAGAAGTTAAATATCCTTGGAGATAACCTAGACCAAAGGCAAACAAATGAGTGAATAGATAGGGTTCAGGATGATTACTGTAATGTAGAATAACCGGATCAGCATGAAAAACGCGTCCAACCCCATGGCCTACAAACTGTCGGACAACACCATATTTGTATTTATCTGCATGGTCACTTGAGAAAACATTATCATGAGTGACTACAAATTGAGACGTGGCATTTATTATCCATACAAGGGCTAAAATGCGTCTTAAATTATTGACAGGCTAAATAAGATGAGAACGTAACATGGTTTAGTTGATACAATATATATGTACACATACATACAACAAACCAAATACCAGAACATGAGGAACATATTAATCGACAAAATTTTAAAAAGTCGATAGTCATTAGTACATGAATTACCCATTCAAAGTTCATGCTTCAGGAAGACAATCTCAAGGTAACAACAGTTTTGACTTCCCACAGTGAAATTTCATTTCACAATAAATTTTGTTCAAAGAATGAGCAACTTTAGCCTTTTACACAATCCAAAAACTAGACATACAAGTGTAATTGACCAAGTCCATCTGTTTCTTATAAGAAAAAAACCAAGTTCATGTAACAGAACAACCAGTCTAGTACCAAACATACAATCTGTGTCTACCTTCAGTATTAATACATCAGTTCCCGAAAGTACATTAGATGCACAACAGAAAAATAATTTAGGTTTCTCTTTAAACAACTCAGTCTCATATATTTCAGTAGGGTTTGACATAAAACAAAACAAAAACAACAGAATTTAGTTACTCAAAAAGGAGGTAAATAAAGACACAAAAAACGTCATTAATGAAAATATATGAGGCAGAAAATAGGAACTATAGGAGACAACTAAATTTTTGTGTTAAAACAACCAGAGACAAAAGCCAGAAAAATAACAATAATTAATTACCAAAAAGTACAGAATTAATGTAAGAAAGCAAACCAAGGGCATCAAGAGCAGAAATAGAACACAAAAAATGTAAAAATTAAAAATAATCAAACTTCAACAATCAATTTTGTTGCTTCCAATGATTTTTGAGATTAGAGAATAAAAAACAAAGACTAAATCGATGCCTTACTGAATGGTTTTGCCAATTTTTCTGTACTCCACCCCTGGCGCACACACTGATATTGCTTTATCCAGGCACTCTTTAGTCACCTAAAGCATGCAAAAGTTCATTGTTGTAAAAACAACTACAGTGAAGAAGCATAAACACCCTACAAATTGACAAAATAATATAAGAGTTAAGAGCATTCAAATACTATTGTTGGACCATTTCCTAACAGCCTAAACTTTTGATATATGGGTTACTAACGTGATATCAGAACTTGATTTGCCAGTCTTGGGTTAAAGTCCTCCTACACGATTATAGTTACATTTGCTATTTGTTATGCATTTGTGTTTGGACTTGAGCCACATGGCAAGCTTGTTAGTCTTGCACATAAGGGGGCATGATAGATTATTTAAGTACTCTTGTTGGAAATTTTCAAATAAATATACAAATGTCAAAATGAAGTCCCCTCATGAGTAGTAAATGTAGGGCGACTTAGGTATTACAATATTTAGGCTCAGCTGAAACATATTAATATATAAGTGGTAGCATGACAACCATAATTTGGAAGTTGTTAGAAGTCTCTGAATGTCTATGTTATGCAACGATGTAACAAGAACATGAAAACAACCCACAATGACAAACATTGAAATGCTAACTCTACGAACAACAAGAGTCCTATATTAACGGCAGTAGAAGAGAAGTGAAAAAACATCAGCAAGATGGCAAAAGTTGAGCACTCTTTTTAAGGAGTCCTTTGATGTGTTATATTACCTATTAAAAAAAAAATAAAACAAAGACAGTAAAAGAAATCTTTTAGCAAATTGGATGACTGAATTAGAATTGAGTTGAGCCTCAACTTGAGTTAAAGCCTTCTGCACGCTTTAACAACTGTTGAACCTCAAGCCCAAATTGACATCCACTCCTTACATTTCAATGATGATAAAGATAAATTTAGTACATCAAGCAATCACATTTTATTTCATTAACTAAAATTCAAGCCAGAACTAAAGGAAACCATTTTTGTGGAACCAGAAATGAAATAGGCAACATCTTCCTTATAGCATTAAAAAAAAATCTGGAGTGATTTAATCAATAATTATCTTTGTTAATTAAGAACTTAATGTGTATAATATTATTAAATTAAGGTATATATGAAGAACAAACATACAATTCTATAGAGACTGAAATTCGAGAATGCTACCTTCACCAGGTTCCTGGCTTCCTCATCGACATCTCCACAAAAGAAAGTAGCTGACGTATCACCGTGATAACCCTGCAATTGGTATGGTTAAAGGAAAAAATATTTACATTACAATCAATCAAAGGTTAACCAAATATGGAAGATAAGCTATAGATCAATCACCATAGCAAGTCAACTATTTACAGGCATATCAAGTTAACCATATTCTATGGGCAGGGATGAGCGAAAACTACTAGCTGTGTGTTTTCCCAGGTCCAAAGGCTCCCTGATTCTTGATTTAACTCTTATCTTTCAATGTAAAGTCACTTTTTTGCATATAACAAGAAAAATTGTATCCAGAACGGAAAATGATGAGCATAAGTCAGAGTAACTTATAAAATGGAAATGTAGTCTCAAAAGGAAATCCTACGATGTAGATTACAAACTCCATATTTAAGGAACAGCTTGAAACATCATGCATACACCTTCACTTTACCACAAAATCAATGTTTCCATTCATTTAATACAAATTATGAAGGGTCAAAAGCTGTGAGCAGAAAAATGCTTACATTTAGATACACAGTCACATCAATATTAATGATATCCCCATCCTGCAAATCAAAGCACATATCAGTAATTTCACTAACTAAATAATAAAATAGCACCACAGTATTAAGCAGGTTGAAAATTTTGAACAAAAAAAGACCTCAAGTGGGCGGGAATCTGGTATTCCATGGCAAATACATTCATTCACTGATGTGCAAACACTCTTTGGAAACCCCCCATAACCAAGAGGTGAGGGATATGCACCATTATCAATAATCATTTGGTGAACTGCTTGGTCAATTTCATCTGTTGTCACAGCTGGCTGCCAAGAGAAGCAACGATCAGGAGCTAAAGCAGCAAGGACCTCCTATGTAATTTTTTTTTTTTTTTTTTAATAATACACCTCCTATGTAATGTTAATGCATATATTTAAAGGTTTATCCATAATTTTTCTCATCGTTAAATTTTTAAAAGAAAAATGTGAGATTACAAAACCTTAGTTGTTACAATTAAAAAGAAGATTTCACTATGCTAACTTAAACGTTGTAACTTTAACATCTATCCATCTACATTATTTCAATCCAATGGTAGAAAAGGGTCAAATTAAGAGTAAATGACAATCCTTGCATTAAGAACAAATGGATGAATTAACACTTAAGTCATAAATCTAAGTCAAAATTTTAAGTTGATATAATGACACCCAACAAAAATGTTTAATTACCGCAGTTATTTTCACAGAAAAAGAGGAAAAAAAATAGAAAATATCAATTTAAAACCAAAGAATAAATAAATAGCCTTTTTAAATACCTCACTGAATCTAATTCCTATAAATTCAGTTTGTAATTCATTGATCCTACATTGTAGTCAATTTGAATATTGTGGTATTATAAATTAAACCTGTTTTTGGAAGGCACAAAAGCTAAAAGGACCATTTTGCTACCTTGACTAAAGTCCCAGCATATTCAAGAACCTGTGCTGCAAGTCTACCTGAAGCTCTCATGGATTCTATCCCCTTCTTATCATGCACTTCAGGTTCACTCGCAATTCCAGGCAGTTGCTGAGTATTCGCGTAAGGAGGCCTTAATATATGATCTGGAACAGGTCGACGAGGAGAAATTTTTCCTGGTTTTAATCTCTTACGCTTTGTATCTGAAACTCCATCTAGATTTCTGCTAATTTCGACAGAGTAGGCAATCACTAAATTCTTGTGTATATACAAAATAAAGGGAACAGGTAAAGTACAGTGCATGTCATTGTATCAAATACGGCACATCCCCAAACAAAGAGTGCGCGTACCATACCCCATACCTTCTATTGAATAAGAAATCAGTTAAGTGAGAAAAAGTTCTAGAACATTGCATTGACACACGTTTCCTTCCTGTAAGTATCACAATTAACAGCAGACAAAAAAAATATATCAAAGCCTTGACCCACAAGGAAAATTATAATAATCCAACAATAACAATAATTTGTGTAGTTTTACTACTTAAGCATGATAGATTATGTAGTTTACAAACCAAATTATGCAAATGTATACTATCTCTAACACATTATAGTGTTAAATTTACCCAATCAGTCCAACCTTCAACAAATAACTTAACTTGTTAGTAATCATCGGATATAAAAGTTTAAGCTGATAGGAAATGATCCAACTATAGTATTTAAAATTTAAGGATACCGCACATTAAAATGCACTCTCACATACAATGTGTACACATTACAAATAATGAATACATGTTAAATATCTTCTACCATATAACATATACAACAAAAGGGAGAAGAATTTGAAATAGGAACCTTCAAATTTGGATACCTTACTACTTACCATTAAACCCAAAAACTTATAGAAAATAACCCAATTGATGCTATGACTCATTTACATAAATAATCAAAAGATAAATAACATCTTCCAAACAAGTTCCAAAACATATCGACTTTAAGTAAAGAAAAACAAAACTGAACTTTAAAAATAATAATAATAATAAAAAGAATGAATAAGTGAAGGGGTTGGTTACCTAAGCTAAAGGTAAATAGTTGATGAAGAGGCTGAGTTGTTGAGTAAAGAAAGCGGTCACCCAAGAAAGAAGAAAGCATTCCGGGCTGCAGAGACAAAGCGCCTGCCATTTTCACTCTCGTCAAACCAAGGATCTGCTGTTTCTGCCTTTTCCTGTTTTCGTTATCCGTCAAAGAAAGTAACTGCAGATTGTGGCTTGGTCTAGTAGGGTTCGCTTTGATTGGGTTTGTGATGTTGTACTGGGCTGGGCTCTCTTTTCTGTTACGGGCCGAATGTGAACTTTCTTTTTCGTACCAAGTTCACGGTAATCTGAACAATAAGTGGGCAACTGTCTGGCAAACTTTTGTAGGTGTGCTATTTTATCTGGCTTCCAACGTAATGCGGTCCAGGCCTGACTTACATGTCCAGCCCACAAATACCTGCCGACTTTGCCAACGCACCCCGCGTCAGTTGTTCTCTCATACGATTTTCCACTGACGTTCGATTATCTTTTTCTTATGTATTTTTGAAAATCATACCAACTTCTAGTTTTATAAGAAAAATCTTCTATAAAACTATCTTATAATTAATATGATATGATGGACTAATAAGAAAAGTAAAAGAAAAAAATAATGGAAAAAATATGAGAAAAATAACTTATATTATTTATTAGTCCGTTTCAGTACATCCCTTATGAGGTAATTCTATGAAAGGTTTTCTTTTACTTTACATCAAGTTTTGAATATAATATTATACAATATAATATACAAACAAATAATAATTTACGTATATCAAATTAAGTGTAAAAAATGAACAATATGTCAACCGTTATATTAAAACTGACAACTTTATATCATTTTTTAATATTAATTTTATATGATAAATAAATTTTAAATATATAATAAAATAAAAAATTTCAATAATAAACATAGGTAAAATATATCAAATTATATATTTAATTAATTAATTAATAATAATATACAAATTTAGAACAATAAATATAGCAGTCAAGTAAACATTGTATGTTAAATTATACATATGATTATTATGGTAGATGTTTAGAAAATATATCACTTGATCAAAAATTATTTTAGATATGATTCATGTTGAATTATTTGTTAATCTTATCTATAAAAAATCTCTATTATAACTGTATATTTTTATAATGTGAATATTATTTTTAATTAAGAATTAGTACGATAAAATTAAATACCTCCTTTCAGCAATATAGTAATAGTATAATATAGTTAAGTACAATATAGTACAGTGCAACACTAAACGTGAAACAGTAAAAGTGTATACAGTCCCCGCCTGATACAATCCAATTTAATAAAATATTGTCTCCAGTATAGTTCAATCTAATACTACACACCAAACAATATTAATTTTTTTCATTAAAAGCCACATTTTTTAAAAATAATTCTACGTCCAAAAAAAAATCTATTTATCAATGTGAAAATTGGACTATATTAATCAAAACTCTTGACTTGATATAAATTCCAACGCAAACCAGCATACGATTTATTTACTTCTACGTACAAGAGTTGGAACTTGGAACAGGACTATGATCATGATTTACCTTAAATGTAGACTTAAATGCGCATAAATGGACAGTTCTCGCATTAATTTTGGGCATAAGGACATGTCCTGCACAAAAAAGCCAATTAATTAGGAAAGTACCCTGAAGTGACCGGCATTCCGGGAAAGAAACAATAAATTTACACATACGAAGCACCGACATCATAGTAAATTTGGTTTGGACATTGATGAAGGTCCAAATCCAAGATGCGCACAGACTGATATTATCATGATCACTTTTGTCTTGTAAGCCTGGAACAACCCAACAAAAGCAGGGGGCAGACAAATCCCTAAAAGCCGCAGTGCAAAGCGCGAGAAGAGACGACGCAACTTTGGGTTAAAATTCGATATACAAGTTCCAAGTTGCATTGCGTTTGTATGTATTTGAATGAATGTGATGCGCTTTCGATTGGACGAATTTTTAAAAATTAGAAATTTAACAAATAAAATAAAGAGTGGCCATATCCACACCCCTAGAAATTTGTATGTACATCTCTGGAATTAGTTCACCCTATAAAATTTTGTAAATTATTTTAATTTGTACGTACACCCCATTTATTATCCATTTTATTCTTCAACTTAATTTTAAAAATTTGCGATAAAAACTAATTCATAAAATAATGATAAAATTTGAAAAAACAAAAACTCAAAAATAAAACGAAAAGAAGTAGAGGAGGCGTAGAACTCCCACGGGTTTGAAAATAAGAAGAGGAAGCATGATCCTTCCCTGGTTTTGTAAAGAAGTAAGGGAGCCACAAGTTACCACTGCCATATGATCGAAAACCCAACTCTCGCACTCAAGATCTCACTCCAGTTAACACTACAGTCAAATCAAGTAAAATAGGACAAAAAAAAAAAAAACAAAACAAAATCGAAAGCAAACGGACGAAAAACAAACAACAACGAAATAGTACAAACGCAAAGAAACAGCCACAGAATTTTTCATTTAAAAGTATTTGAAATAGATTTTAAGTTAAATTTAGTTTATATTGATTTAACTTTTAACTAATTCCATATGACGACAATATTCAAGTTTAAATGGAATACAAATCGGGGCTGTATAGACAAAATTTCAGGGGTGCAAGTATCGTCTCTCTTAAATAATATGAATACATAGGTATCAGGCCCGCCCGCATATATTGTGATAGCGTTGTGTCAGCTGCCACGACGACTTGTCGTTTTCTTCGTCGTCTCTGCGAGGACAAATTTTGGAATCCGATGCTGCCTCGGTACTTTGGGCCACATTCCCCTGACAGCTCCACCCTCCTGGCCATTCTGTGGGGCCCATAACATTCTCTGTATTTTTTCTGATTCTATTATTTTGTTGTCGAAAAAAATTGATTATTTCAAAACAATAATAATAATTGTGATCAGTTTATTTACCTGCCAATATTTGGATGGTTTTTTTTTATGATTATTTAAAATTAAGTTGGTATTACTTTCTTTTTTTTTTTTTTTGAGAATAAGTTTGAATTTGATTCTTTTGTTGGAAAATATTTTTCAATAAGAATAGATGTACAAGATTTATTTGTAGAGAGTATACTAAAAACATATTATTAAATACATTATCGTCTACCATGACTTGGTGTGAAAGTGTTCATTTAGTTTAGTAATAATCTATGTTTGAGTTATCTTACCATAAGTGACATCTCAAAAAAATAATAACAATAATAATTGAACATATTTACTAATTGAGAATTTTAACAAACGGAATTGAATTTTGGATTTGATTTATAACTTATGAACTTGATAATATTTTAAATCTCAATCAATGCTCTGATAATCGGTAAATAGAATGAATTTTAAAGTTCATAAAAATTTTTGAAATTACTGTTGAATATAAGTTAGTATTAAGAAATAATTATTCAACTTGACAACATCACATTTCAAAATTTTTAAAGAAAAGTTTTTTTTTTAACCCACAAATTAGACATAGATTTTATTCTTTTTTGCATTTAATGAATTATATATCTTTTTTTCCTTATCGGTGACACCCACCAATTTTTAACTTTATATTTGGTTTCGATGAATAAATATAAAAGACAATCGACAAATTAAAACATGTAGCACAAATGGAGGAGAAAATAACGAGATAATATAAGATGGTGAAGAGGCCCACGCCACCTGTTGGGAAGGTGAGGATGTACCTCATTCCTTCCCAATTTCCAGAAGCGAGACAGCGATTGAAGCGGGGAAGCCACGTTAACATGTCAGCAAGATTGGCTTTATTCTTCTCAACATCACCAGTGCCCAGTGATCGCAGGACAACGGCATTCGCTAGTTTCTGCGTCTGCCAGATCACTGATCTCTACAGAGGACAAAACCAGCACCAAGACTTATAAAATAAATTATGATAAACAGGTACATAAATTTAAATAGGGATGAATCATGAGCTGGTCAAGTTTGTATAGTTTTAAGTTAAAAAAAAAAAAAGTTTGTATAGTTTGTTTTTTTTTTGAGAGACAAGTTTGTATTGTTTGTGTAACTATTTGTTTAATTGGGTCACGTCACGTGATCTAAATGGCTTCTACATATGATGTATTTTTATCAGTTTGGGGCTATGTGTGACTTGCATCCCAGAAAATCAATGCCATTGTCATACCCTTTCTTCTATTTTTTTTATTTTATTTTATTAATATTTATACTGAATATATATATGTCCTGTCTCGTTAGTTGTGATTTGCGTGTTAAACATGGTTTATTATTTAAAGTCAAGCATGACATCTAAATAAATTATTTACTATAATAATATAATCGTACAATACACACTACTGTTTTAGTATGAGTGATTGAATATTTTCCTTGACAAGGGTTAAAGTCTCACAATTATTCTATAAAAACATAAGATGTGAATATCAATTTTTTTTTTTTAAGTATAGTCATACATCTCCTGATTATGGGGATAGTTATTCAAGTGTAGGTATGAGTTTCTTCTTGTAGAAATAGGTTATGAGAGTAATTATCTGAGTCGTGCTATCAATAAACGATCTCAAAATCTACATGTCTTAATATATTAAATCGTCTATCCAATTAATATAAGCAAGAATTTAATTTAAGTTTTATACACTCCATGCATTTAAATAATTCCTCTAATATCTACCAACCTTATCATGATGTCAATGGTAGCTAGTGTCGTTGGTGTAGGCGCCAGCTGCCCCCATGCCTTTAGTTGCAAGGGTTTGACACCCATATAGCCAAATAAAAAAAAAAGTTTTTTTACTATTATGTTTGAATGAACCTTCCATCCTCATGTGAATCTCTTATTTATCTTTGTATGGGTGAATTCCTCTCATTTAGAAGTAGTTTTTCGAGTCGTACTACAATACTCCTATCTTGATTAGTTTGTATAATTTTTTGCATTAGTCTCGGTTCTTAAAAAAATAATAAAATAAAAATAAAAACCCGGTCATGACTTTTGGACTTGATTGCGATTGCTAGCAGTGCAGCAGAGTGTGAGTGTATTTATATATATAAATGAGTACAAAAGGGTAGTAATGATGAAGTCGTGAATACAGAGAGAATGGTCGAGACAAGTAGAAGGGAGGGCGTTGAATAAGAGAACTGCAAGAGTACTGCAACACCGTTGATACAAAAAAACACAACACATACATGGTGGGTGGGATCAGAGTAGGCTTGTGTTTCTCGAGTTGTGTCTTTCCTCGTCCACCCACTCCACTCATGAAACCACGTACCATACATGCAGTCACCCACCTCTGCCTTTTGTACACCAGCTAGGATAATGACTTTGATTAGAAAGCCACCCCTAGCTAGGATAGTGCCTTTGATTAGAAAGCCACCCTTACCATATATGCAGTCGCCCACCTCTGCCACTCATCAAACCACGTTTTGCTCGCCCTCCTAATAAGCCAAGTGCCAGGCCCATTTTGTAGAAATGTGTCAACAACAAAACTGATCGAGTAATTGAGGAGTCAATTATGTTTCCTTTTCTTTGTACGAGTTGAACCGACTCTAATTTAACTTCTTTTTGAAGAATGACATTATATTTGGTATATATTCCACATTTAATTAAATTCTCACGAGCACTCGCTTTACCCATCACGCTTGATGATCATATTTGAAACTCAACAATTCAATTTTTCATTTTTGTTTTCCTGGCAGATCGACTCGCTTTGTTTTAATTAAATATGCTACAAAATTTTTGTTGTTTGGACCATAACGAAATCATGCCATGCACATAAATTTGCACGTATATAGCACAACTTTGTTGAGAGGGCTCCGCATAGGTCCAAGGTTAGTAGGGAGCACTTTTCGTTTGGTTGGATAGTCTAATTGTACGGTGACAAGGAAAGGATTTGGATCAAATCTTGCTCTAAAATAATTGAAAATTCTAATAGTCAGGCTGTCGTTAAAAAATATAAACACACACACAAAAGGATATTAACATGCAAAGGGTCAAGTCAAAAAGAAACGTAACATCATTTATTCTGTCCACTGTTCATTCAATTTATCAAAATTCATACTATTCTGCCCAATATTCATTCAATTTTTCAAAATCCATTATCTTTTATAAATGTTGAGACCTTTTTGGATTAACCATTATGAAAAAATGATCAGATAATATATTTTCATTTTTACGCTAAAGAAGAAAACTTTTCTCACATTTATAATTTCATGTGAAAGGTAAAATTTGAACCTCTCACTGATAGGGAGAAAAAAATGGTCAACAAACTCTAGTAAATTGGTTTGCGAACTTATCAAAACTTATATATTGTAAATGATAGTATTACCTTTATTTTTAGTCCATGGTTTGCCAATTTATCAAGACTTATATACTGTAAATGATAGTATTACATTTATTTTAGTCCATTTGATATATTACTGTTCTTTATGTACTGCATGCCAAGCATACTTAAGATTGATTCGGCCGAAAAACTGAAAAATACAATGGACCGCTGATCCACTAAAATTGCTAACTATCAGCTCAAATAATTGACCTCTTTTTGCCAGCAACAATAAGGCAATTTCTGGGGGCGAGGACCTGACTCTACAGGCATCATCGCTTCTGAGTTTCTTTAACTCACAAGGGTCTGAGTCCTGACCTGACCACTTGTATCTGTTCAGATTGCTTCTTTTTTTTTCTTTTTTTTTTTTTAGTTTCTTTTTAGGACCCAATTTAATTTAGAGCAAGTTCAAACAGAATGTGGAAACAATGTGTTTCATAACATTATTGTGAGTAGTGACCCATAAAGGGGATGTTTCATCTAAATTGTCAATATTTTTCGTAAATTTCCAAGGTCACAGAATCATTGAGGTGCTTTAATTTGACTATGAGCTTAACCTGTCCCTCTGTGCCCCTTCACGAGGAAATTAAAGATATTAAATTAGAGGCCTATCACTTTCATTAACTTGCCTTTTTTTTTTCCTCTATTGTGGAAAGATGAATTTCTTAGGTAAAAGTGTTTGGCCCTAATAAAATGAATAGCAAATTCACTTTAAGTGTTAAGGAATCAGGGGGATCTCTGATTGTCTCATTATTCAATTGAAATCGAGGACTAATAAAATGATTTAACATTTAATTTTAGTTGAATCATTGTTTTGTATATGTAACAACTTCACAAAGAATAAATTATTTTAGTTTTTTTTTTTAATGAAACTATGGAAAGATGTCGGCAATCCTTAAAACCCTAGAGTACTTTGATTCACACCAATACTTTTATCAAGCAGTTAAAAATTATGACCAAAATTTGCCTACCTGACACGTGTGCCGGAACGGGATTGAGAAATGATGGTAGTAATATTGTTTGGGGTCAGGGTTCAAAAAGCTGGTAGGTGTTAAGGTTAATTCGGCTAAGGACAAGGCCACGGGAGCAGGGACACATGCCCCCACTTACACACAGACACACACACACACACACACGCGCGAACTTTAGCTAAGAAAAGGGACCACAATGAGAAGCTATTTAGGCTCAATAACACAAGGCCTTCTGCTTGTACAAGGCCACATGGTCTAACTCTCTAATGCCTTCACATTATCACCTTTTCTAGCTATATATCTATCTTTTGTCGCCATCTGCTTCTTCTTTATTGTTATTATTGTTATTTTTAATGTCATTTTCAGTTCTTTTTTTCAATATCTGATTTTCATGAACCACTTGTGGCAAACCCAGTTGGCTATACATGGGTTCCATGTGCTTTTACATGAATTTGTGTCCAAAGGATCAGTTGGTGCTGCCTTGAGATTCTTTAAGAGTTACTAAGGATGGTGAGAGGTCTATTTGACACAGCTGGTTTGCTTTCTTTCTAAATAATTTGTTATACTGATTTGGACATGGTTTTGAATTTGAGAGAAAAAGTGCATTTCGGCACCATCTTCAAGATCCTACTTTTGGTGAGCAATCAAATTTGGCTTTCATTTCTCATTTTTCACAATAGAGAATCTAATTTCCCTTTTTTTCCTTTGTTTATGATAAACAAGAAGTCCATATAATAATTACACATTATTAAAAGCTCTCTCTACACCTCATGATTTCTAAATTATATTCACGTTTTTATTCTTAAAACAAATTATTAATAAATAAGTATAAAAAGAACAATTTTGATTCTAGGATTGTTACTATTTAAAATAAAATCACGCCAATATGCTTCAAAAATAAAATAAAATAAAATCACGCCAATAACTAAGTGACCTTACACATATAAGATACTATAGTTTCCATAATTAATATATCATTGGAAACATCAGCTTCTTTTTGTCGAAATCGAATCTGCCAATAATACAATATCGTCAACATTTAAGGGCGTGCTTATTCATCCACCAACCAAATGGCGGCAACCGCACATAACATCCACTACATTCATGACACTTGTCAACATATTAAAGGTAGAAAACCATACTTTGATCAGGTGAACATTTTGTACAAACAATAAGCATAGCTTTGGAAACTCATATATGTTAGACAAACACTACCACACAAATTAAGTTTCAAAGTCTTACTATGACTTGAAAATTAAGCAAATTAAATTAATAAAAATATATACATACACACACACACACATAGAAACTGAAGCAGCTGCTGCAGAAAGTCGCTCTTTTAAAAGCAGAAGCAGAAGGAGCTGGGGCATACATGCATGATGGGGGTCCTATAAAGTCCGTTTCAAAGTTGAAAGGCCTGACTTTGGAAAGAAAAAGGAACTGCTTTTGCAATTGATAGGACCACTTGTATAGCACTTCGGACATGATGATCATGAAAGGAATCGCACTAGAAAGCTTGCATGACCTCACTATATATTTCAACTTCTTTCAATTCAATATGTAATATATTGTATTTATATATTTATATTATAAATTTTTGCTTAAATTTTACTCCTCTACCTTGAGATTCCTCATTCTGCTTTTCTCACTTTCTTTTTTGAATTTTCTCTGCTTTTCTTTCCCCCACCTCCCTCTCTCTCTCGCTTTTCCATTTCTTTTAGCTAGACTTGTGATAAAATAGCTTTCCACTATTTAGCACCATAAAGAGAGAGCAAACCCTAAAGTTGTTTAGTCCTTTTCCATATGTATCGCAAACCTTGGTGTGTAATGTATCTCACCTTTTTATTCCCTCTTGGATCCACCACTCATTTTAATACTAGTTAATTTTGACCTCATCCATCTTCACATCATCATCACCTCTGTATAGGGAAATGGATCTATACAATTTCTTCCAGTTCTTTATGGAGATCTTCAATGATCATGTCAATATCCATGATCAACACAATGTCTTAAACATAACCACAATCAATCTCTCCTTAATTGCCTTTTTCTTTAAAAAAAAAAAAAAAACCATTTTTCCGTATGTTTAACTCTCTGAACTAAAATAAAAAGGGTATATAGACATCACTATATATAAAAAATTTACCCTTACCTCACTATATATATAATTTACCCTTACCAAGTCAATCAGTTAGTTGGCTTGGTTTTGTTTTTTCACTATTTGTAAGTACTAGATTCAAATTTGAAATAATTAGGACCTTTATTAAACATGTTTAGATTCAGATCCAAACATATAGAAAATCATGGAAAGGATAAAATTTTCAAAAGGTAACGTTAGTTGGGAAAATTTTGGTTAGGTCACACCCCTTAATCATTGAATCGATCACCTTTGATAATTTATATGCGTAGAGGTTCAACTAAAGTGAGGCAAAAGCAATTTGAGATTAAAGTTAGTTGCATCTAATGAGGCATAGCAGGGTCACTTTAGACATATATGAGTATAGCTGCACCAATTTTGATATAAATAAAACAGTAGTACTAAACTCTGTTCTAGTTTTCTGTGCCCTTCCTCTACTAAGGTCCATGTGCCTTTGTCTTTTCCCGAAAGGAATCTTTCCTTTATGTTTTTTTAATTCAAATTTTTTGATTTAATTAGAGTAACCTTTAATTTGAAACCCCAAGAAGATCGTGGTCAAGCCATTAATTTTGCATGTTTGAGAGATAAGATTATTGTAATCACTTTGGTACTGCTTGAAGCCCATTTATCTTTCTTTACAGTTGGATTGGGATGTCTCTCCCTACATAAAAAGAGGTTTTTATTGATTAATTTCTTTTGGATAATCTTGAAGACGTATTCTTTCCTCTTTTCCATAATTGCACATTTGTACTACAGTTTCTAGATCCACTCTTGCTATAGCGATAGTTCCACGCTTCCATCAGTCACCTGTCTTACTCTCAAGGTTTTTGGATGCTTTAGGTGTACAAGTCAATACCTTATGTGGTGCACCCGACTTAAAGTACTTTTGCTTTTATGATTTAATAAAAACGAATACAAACTTATTATAATGATTTGGAATTTGCAACATATTGAAGCTGGTTGCTGGTTGCTGTTACCTTGAGTCGAAATTGGATTAATTCATGTGCACCACGTATAAGCTAAAGGCTAAAGCCAGACAAATCCTAAACCCTTCTAAGTTCTAATTAGTGATTGATATTTGTTAAGTTTCTGGCTTAATATATAGAAAAATTCTTCTTTCAACTTAGAAAAACATTAATGCATAATATACATAATCATTTATTCACGTCACGTGACATGAATTTTTATTGATTATTCGTATTACATAACATAATTTTAAGTGAGTTGGACATATAACATTTATCACCCATCTGTTATTTTCCCTATCATATGTAGTACCTATCACATGTGATCAATCAAAGTTTTTTACAAATATATATATTTGTGTGTATGTATACAATTTCTTGCCATCATTTAATGCATCTTTTTACACTTCAAGGTTTTGGTTTTTTTTTTTTTTTAAAAAAAAAAATTACCATTGAGTTTTCTTTGTCCTACTGGCAGTAAAATTGCAATGCGTCACAAGGAAACAGTAATTTTGGATAATAATGCGAAATAGAAATCTATTCCAGCCCATATAATGAAAAGAAAGAAAATTTTCTCCTTTCAACTTCAACCTATTTTGAGAGGTTTATGGTGACCCGTATCACACGTGAGAAAATGATTGTGAAGCCGTTTACCTTTTTAGGGTACCTTACTATTACTAATCTAATTTCTTTTAACTACTCATACCACACATTTAGCTAGAACATCAAATCATATTAGTTAGGTTTTTACTATATCAAGTCTTATAAAACTGTTTCACTTGAATTTCCTGAAGTCAACTTAACTCACAGGTAACTTAATTACCAGTGGCGGTGGCCAATGGGACTGTTTCTTTTCTAAAACGTCCAAAAGCGTCAACGTTTTATAGATTTTTTAAAATAATACAAAATCTACGTAAGAGTGTGCATTCATTGAAAGCTTATAAATAGAAAATTGATTTAAAGAATGTGATATAGATTTGTCAAAGGTAATTAACCAATGGGACTATTGCTTTTCTATATAGCATCCAAAATTTTCATAGTCCATATTACTTGGAATTTTATTGAAATTATTGAAGATATGACTGAGTTTTTGCCATTCATGGCTTATATGTAAAAAATTTTCTAAAAGGAAGTGATAACATTTATGAAAAGTTTTGTGTGCTCTACTAATTAATTACTGCTTTAACCTAGCATGTTTCATTTTTTCTATTGATTTGATAGAAGCAATTAATGATTCATTAATTTATATATATATATATATGGATAAAGAGGCAAGGATATGTTAACTTAAATTTGTGATTTCAGTATCTATCCATTATTATTATTTTTTCAAGTTAAGGATATCGAAAAGAGTAAAAGGATTAATGGGAGATGACAAGTTGACATTAGACCTGGGATTAAGAAAACTGAATGAATGTTTTTCTTTTCTAATAATTAGAAGATAAGCAGAAATTCTATCGATATTAATGATTAGAGTTTTATTAAGACTTATCAAGATTAAATATTATGACATTGGACAACAATACTACCATCTCTTATTTGGTGTGATTTGAGATTGGACAAAATATAATTATATGTTATATTTTATATGATGTGAAATTAGATAATGTGAAACAAAATTAAAATTTTAATAAACTAAATTTATTTTTAATTCATTATAAAAGGGTAAAATTATTTTAAGTATTGTTAAGTAATAAATAAGTTGTTTAATATAGTAAATATTTATATTATTTTTTAAAGATAAATATAGTTATCTGAAATTAATTTGTTTAAGAATAACATTTATAATTGATATTGAAATTTGTTATTTTTTTTTTTTTATAAATGTTTCAATCACATATATTAGATTAATTTTTTTAAGAAAATAAATTTAATAGGAACTGAGAGGAAAAGAAATAAAATTGGTGGCACAAATTAATCCCACCTCATAGAGTGGGACTAAATTGATTGCATGAGGTTAGAGTGCAACCAAGAAATATGATCTTGAACTAAAATTTGTCAAATTCCAATCCAGTCAAATATAATGAATAAAATCTAAGAAAAACAATTTTTCCGAGAAATGGAAAGCATTTGTTTGTACTTTTTGTAATTTTAATGCTTAATCTCTCAAAATTTTTGTTTTAATGTAATCATTCGTCCAAATGCATATTCTTAACTCGACCTTACCTTATCAAGATCAATGTGGGAAGTCTCTTAATCCGCCTCATCAAAATTGGTGTACAAAACCTAATATTTGGCTCTATTTGGTAACTACGCATTAAATTAGATTGAATTTGATTAAATATAATATAAAAGTGATGTTAAACTTTTTAAAATTTTTGTCTAAATTCATGCTCAAATAATATGACCTATGAGTTTTTAATATCCCATAAATGATGAGATGATGTAATAATTAATATGATGTTGATAACTCAAATATCATTTCATTTGAATATAAATTTAAGCAAAAAATTTGAGAAACCTAACATTACTCATAATATAATATGTTGTTTCTTGTTTGATATGCCTTTGGATTAAATTAGATAAAATCAAATATAATTGGATTAAACCATTTTTCTATAAATTAAAAGAATACTACTAGGGCTTTCCAAAATTTTTTATGTTGATAACTCATATTTCATATTATTTGAGTATAAACAAAAATTTTAAAAAATCTAGCATCACTCAAATTAAAATTAATATTAAGAACTTCTATATAAAGTAACAAATACTTTTAATAATATATTAATCATGCATATAATAATTTTCAATAAAGGTTAAAGTATTCTATAGGATATTTTAATAAAATAACAATGATTTCTAATTAATTTAATAATTATAGAAGCAATAAATTTTAAAGTCAACAACATTACTATACACGAAAAACAAAATACAAAAACACACACAATGACACAATCTATGATTTAAAAAAAAAAAAAAAAAAATCCAATAAACATGGGATTCATTGAAACCCACCTTTCAAGCTGTGGGCTGCATTTAAGCGGCAATTGTGGTTTCAGGTAAGAGAATGCTTTTATCCGATTTAAAGTACGAGCCAACGCTGGATTCAATTTTGTGTACTCCTTTTAAATCTGAATAAAAACGGACCCTCACCTCAAGTTTTGTCTTAAAATATCATTTTTTTTAAGTCAAAATATCTTCTTTTTATCAGTACTAATTACAATTACAAACATTGGCAGTTCCCATTCAAAATGAATTAGCCGATTTTAACATTTTACCTTACTCTAGATGCTGGTACACTAATCGCAGTAAAACTTGTCACGCAAAAGGATGTCGTTATTCTCTTGCACTAACATGGCATGTTTCGCCAAAACTTTTGCATGTTCTACCAAAAATAGTCGAATATATAGCCCATCCAAGACTGAAATTTTCGACATTCTAAGTTAAAAAAGTAAATTTCTCATTCTTTTTTTTCGAAATTCATGATCACCAACACATCAACATTGCACAATAATCAAAGAGAATATCGGAATCATTGCGCCTGGGAACTGTTAAGCTAGCTAGCTATGAGGATCATGGAAACTCATAAATATTCTCAAGCTTTCAAAAATATTCTCCAAATATCCAAACATGGTTCGCCTGACTACCTGAGCAGTCCGATCTAATTTTTCTCTATATATGATACGTATGGACGTAAGAGGGCATGGTTCTTTCGCTGTCAACTCTCAAGTTACGAGTAAATCGGGAAAATATGTTAATTATCTCGAGCTTTCCAATCAGCTGCACAGAGCAATAGCCCGTGTTCATGATAAATGTTTTCTTTTCTTGGTCTTCGTGATCAGTTTCTTTTTGCTGATTGTACGTGGTCTTATTCTTTCCTCCAGGCTAGCTAGACAAACCCTAGGAAGAAGAAAATGACATTGCATGCTATGCATTTGATTTAGCTAAAGTAAGAATTGGTGTCCGACCAATTTTAAAAGAGATTTTTTACCATCTCTTGCATGTTATAGTAGATTTCTCATTAATTAAAAGTTGTAAAAATCTCAATAAATAATATAAAAAATGAAGGTATGAATTTTGAAATTAATATAAACTATTTTTTAAAAAATAATTAATTGGTAAACGAATTAATAATATTATTAAAACAACTCAATAAAACTTTAAAAGCTTTTAATCCGTATGGAATTGCTGTTTAGACCAATTTAGAAAAACTTGTATTTGTCTTGTTGTTATACATTAAGCTAAATCAAACTAACTTTAAGTACAACGTGAAGATAAATTTCTTTGATCTTTCTTCCAATATTACAAGCTAAATTAATGAAAGTAAATTCAAGTAGTGACAAGATTAATTAATTCATCAAATCCCCGTAATTAATACATAAAACCCCTCATAAAATTTGTCAAAAAACCTCAATTACCTTCTGATGAATTTAATAATCACATAGATCTTACTATATAAACGTTTAACCTAAGAAAGACTAGATAAAAATTTTCCCTAGTGGAGAAGGGAAAACAATAGTAAGGGGATAGTGGTCCATGTTTTGGTTACTGTAAGGAGAGTGGGGGAGTAACAAAAATTCAATCCTGACCCAATAGCGAAGATACACACAAGTGTCTTATTCATACATAGTCACTATGTTGAGCTTGTAAGACATGCACATTTCAGCATTCATTCTTATATTACCTAACCCTCATGCCGTCATGGCCCTAAATTTAATGGTCATGTGTACTCTGTCCGATCCACTGTCCCCAGTCACTTGCTGCATCTTCTTTTTTGTTTTGCAACTTAATATGTGTACTTAAGGTGTACAATTTATGTAAATGTGTTTAGGTTGGCTTGGTATTTGCTTTTCGGCACATATATAAAAGTGAAATATTCCATTATTTAAACATGAAAGTCTCTTTCCAATCCTGTTGAAAGCAGATATCTAATCCCAGACCTTTTACTGCATCAACCCAGAGTTACTTTCTCTAACTGTGACTAATTTGTGGGACTTATTTGACCCATATATTGTGTAGTTAGTCAAACACATAATCCTAGACATGCTTCCTTAAAACAATTCTTACTTGGATCAAAGTGAATTGGGTGGACCATCTCGCTCGGTAAAATGGTAAAAACAATTCCCATTGACGGTGCACCATAGTGAGTTGGGTGGACCATCTCAATCCGTTAAATAATTAAAATAATTCCCATTTATATTATACGGTAAATTGGATCCACCGTTTCAATAACAGAAATAACCCTATATTTGTAAAATTATATCATATAATATAAATAATCTGTCACATATAAATATGAATTATTCATATATAATTTTTTACTAATTATTATTATTTTATATTTTAAAATTATATAACATAAATAATCTATCATATAAATTACTTATTCATATAATTTTTTTATTAATTATTATTATATCGTTTTTGAATAATTTTAATTTAAAGTATGCAGTTGTTATTAATAACCAAGCGAGAAGCCGATACGTACAAACTGTTGGGTTAATTAATTTCACTGAAAATTTACCGATTAATGATAATTTCTCTAGATCAAGCAAAGTGACAAACAACACCAACTGATGGATGGCATTTTTGTCTTTAACTGAAAATAGGGACAATTACGTAATTCCATATTAAACAAACGGTTAAATATGCCTAAAAGCCAGCTTCCGCCCCCACCCATTGATTACAGGACAAACTTTTTTTTGGAACCTAAAGTTTTTAAAAATATCAAATTGTTAAAGATTTTTAGAAATAACTCTTTTCATACTTAATTTTTTCAAAATTCTTCAACAAATTCTAAACTTACTCAACTGATAATCAATATTAACAAAACGTATAAAAATAGATTTTTGCTCTTAATGATTGTTACTGATATATAAATTATCGAATTATTTTCATAAAATAATGAATTTATAAATTAAATTATCTAAAATATCTTTAAATTTAAGTTGTTAAATTACAATTTAAATTACTTAAAGTCACCGTTTTTGAATTTTTTTATAGAGATTTGAAAAACTTAAGAATAAAAAGAATTATTTCTAAAAAATTCTAAAAAAATGATATTTTTTAAAACTCTGGGTACTAAATGAATTTTTCTCATGACTAAAACGGAGAGTTAATTAACTTAAGATTACTACACAACATTGCGTCACAGTACAGAAAAACCATTTTACCATTTTGCCCTCATGTGAAAACAATCATTCCTCTGCAGTCTTCTACAGTTCGACGAGCTCAGGTCCACGTGGACATCCTTGATAAGGCTGATTTTCGGCGCACCGGATCTCCATAAAACGGCGCCGTCAAATTCCCCGTTACAGACTCCCCGTCACTTTTAACGGAGAGTGGACCACTTCGTTACCAATATTAGCTACCCTACAATATAGACTTGCTTCGAACGCCAAAAACCAGTCTCCTCATTCTCTCACTCACTCTCAAAACCAACAAACAAATCTCCTAATCAAAATAAATAAAAATAAAATAAAGAGACCACATTATCTCAAAACTACAACAACCAAAAATATGATGAGTAAATGCAGAGCAGGAATTGCAGCAGAATATGCAGTGATGGAGGTGACTGGAGTAGGTGGCAGAACGAGAACCAGAGATGGTGATGGTGATGGTGCTGCTGACGACGAAGCTCCTGTCATGGCCAAGAGAAGACGACTTGACAGCGATCGACACGTTAGGTCGAGGAACAGCCAAACACCTCTACAAAATCCTGTCTTGGATTACCACCACGATCGCGCTTCAACTTGCTGTAGCGGATCCAGTGAGAGAATCGAATTTGTAGATCTGGAGGTAGAAATTCAATTCTCTGTGATAGAATTTATTGAATTCCGTTTTCTTTTGTTTTTTCACTAATTCTTTTTCGGTTTTGCCTGGCTTTAATTGTCTATATTTAATTCGAAGTAAATATTTTGTCTTCAAAACATTGAATTAAATTTAAATTTGTTGCAAGCAGGATACAAGCGTTGAAGTTGCAACGTCGACGTATTATAGCTGCAGAGAAAGGTTTACATATAAATATTTGTATGTATAATTAATTCTCTTGTTTAAAGCACATGTAAATACACACAGAGGCTGTTTTGTTACACTTGCAGGAGAGAGGAAGAGGCGAGTTGCTGGTGCAGCGAGGTTGGAGGAGAATCAGAATCGGAATCAGAAGAACTGGATTCAACGGCGGAGAAATCGGAGGCGAATTCTCGCCCGAGAACAACGGTGGAGAAAATGCCAACGGAGGATGAGATTGAACAATTCTTCGCTAAAGCTGAGAAGCAACTACAAAAAGAATTTGCTGAGAAGTAAGTAGTACTACAAAAAGACTTTTTTCATTCTTTTCTGGTCACATTGTCACCTACTACTACCGTAATTTAACATTCACTTATCTGTTTGGTTACCGAGAAACAGTGAGAAAATACAATGTCCAAACTCATAGACTACTCACATTTTTTTCTTCTTGTTTTCCTTGAATTCCTCTAAAGTAATCTGAATGTTTGCTTCCGGTTTACTTTTCCTCCAATTCTGGCAATTAAATTCACTCTTGTTTTGAGTGTATAGGTATAATTACGACATAGCGAAGGACGAGCCCATGGAAGGACGTTACGAGTGGATACGACTAAAAGCCACTAAAGAAAATTAAGCGGCAACAACAAATTGTTGCTCTCTCCAGACATATATTGTTTTAGGTACTGCTAATTTCTGCCTCCTTTTTTGTGTTTTTATTGTACAGTTTTTCTAGTAGTGAAATTCGGAATCCAAGCTATGAGCAGAAGAAAGTTTTTGCAAGTAAAAATTTGCAAGAAAAAAAAAAAAAAAAAAAAAATCTGTTGAGTAAACTATATTTCAATAACGTAGTTATTTTTAGCTGTTTCAAGTGTCTCTATTTCCCATCGTCTGTACTATTACTGTTTTAATTTGTTTTTTAAAAAAATTGATTTAATGGAATTAATTAATGAAAAAGAAGAGGAAAAGGACATTTAGGTTTGTCTTTTTCGATTGAGATGTTATTGGTTGTGTCGATGTTTTAAAGTGGTGGAATAATAGAAAAATAATAAGAAGGTATCTGGATGTAAAATGAGGGGATCAGATGAAGCGAAGACGTGAGAGAGGCGTGGGCTAGTGTTGCGTGTAGGAGGGGCAGATACACGCACCATGCCGTGTAAGTTACGGACACGTGTTTGAGACATTGCTTCAACTTCATCTCGTCACTGTGTTTCTACTACTCCACCATTTTCGTTTCTCTTTCTACCTGAAGTAATACGTTATTACTGCCAATACAAATTTAGGCTTATAATTTGGGGTTCACAAAATGGATGATACTCAAACTTATAATTTTATTAATATAAATAAAAATATATGATATCAAATCAAATTTATTTGATTATATTATTTTTATTTTTGAACTATTATAATATAATGAATGGAGTTTTCGATAAAAATAAGATTTAAATTTCATAACCCCCTAATTATAAATTTGAGAGCATGGTACCTATATCAACATCGACTCGTTTATTTATTTTTTATGTTATTTGGTAAACAGATTAATGAGCATCTTTTATTAGAATATTACAAAGAATTCTTATATAACAAAATGGAAAGTACAACATCAACTATATTAATTGATCCTAAGGATTTTATTTATTGTTAAAAGATTCCATTGTAGGTAAGAGTGTTTTTGAGTTGCTTTAACTTGAACTTGTCTACTGGAAAACAAGTTTGGAATAATCTCTAATTATTAGCTGAATTGTCCGTTATGCAAAAGTAATAATCGTTTTTTCGACTTGAGTTAATTCTATCCTTGTCTAACGGGGTAGTCAGCCAAAAAAGTGCTTTGATCGAGCACATGGTCTCTGATAGTTTAAGATACTTATGGCAGCAAGTAGGTTTAAGTTCACTTCGAACAAAGCCATTTAATTTTCCTTTGTTTTGATGACAAAGGTTTTGAATTCAACTTTGCAAAGGTTATGGTAAGTAAAAATGATGAGCATTGTAGCGTGTTATAAGTACAAAGTAACAACTGTGTTGTGATTGATAGTTAACAAACAACGGGTCCTGATCAATGTTTATGCTTGGTAGTTAACAAACCGTAGGTCTTGATTGATATTTGTGATTAATAGCTATCAAACTACTGGTCTTGATGGATATAAATAATAATAATATTATTATTATTATTATGTATCGTGACACGTTCATAAAATTTTATAATCTTAAATATTTAGAAAATTCTTTTCGATGTCTTTATCATTATATAAAAAAAAAAAAAAAAAATTGGTTTATGATAGCGTGGAATGTGTGTTGTTAATAGTTTTCGTAATGCTCGTTCGCTCGTTGTTGAAACGCCTGTTGCTGAAAGGAAATAAGTTATAATTAATAAATTGTTTTATTCCACTCCACCATCGCTCGCTAGAATTTAAAAATAATTGAAAGTGGATGGCTTTTGCAACTTGCTTGACGGTACAGAAAAACAATCAAAATAGCTCGCAATTGAATTATTTTCTGTCAAATTTTCGTATCCTGGCTCTTTTCAATTTTCATATATGAGAACATCAGGCTACATCTTTGCCTATTTTTGTATTTAGAAAAAAAAAAAACACACACACACACAAAAACAAAACAAAAACAAAACCTCTCTTTCTTTCACTTCGTTTCGTTTCCATCTATCTTGATCTGCTTAGGAAATACTAAAACCTTTATTCACACCAAATCAAAAATCATAACATTAACTCTAAAATTTAAATTTATTAGATGCGCAAAATTGTGGGACCAAACCAAGCTACTTAAAGAAAATATTTTCAAGTATACAAAGTAGTTCATCAAATACATATATTTTAAATAATGATACACAATTCAAACTTTTATTCAAATGATTTACCCTTATCATAGGACGACGTAATAATGATTTAGTAATAACAAATTACTTGCAACACCATTTTAGTTAAACCTTGGTTTTTTTTTTTCTCCCTCCGTTTGATAAGATAAATGATATTTTTAGAGTAGTGTTATATAGTCTAATTTATTTTTCTTAAATTGATCTCAAATGTTATAATCACTAACTTGTTATTCTCATGTCATTTCATGTACCATGTTATCATAGATTATTATATAATTACAAATCATTTATTCGGCCACTTGTAGATGAAATTAGGACAAATTAACTTTTGAGATTGTGTGACATCACTAACTTTTGATCATACACTCCACCGGCCACTACGCCCTACTCCAATTATAAGCATAAAACAAGCTGATCCACTCCAATGTTGATACTTAAAAGTTTGACAAACTAGTAACTTTAAATTATGAAAATAACTAATTGGCATCCGAATAAGCCCTAATATGCATAGCATAAAGACCTTTATATATATATATAAAGTTTAGGAGCAAGGCTTTGATACCTCATATAGATGTGAATCTATCTCCAATTGATGCCATCCAGAATAAATTCTAGAAATGCGTAGAATCATGCCATCTAGAATACAGTGTAGAAATGCATAACATGATTCAGTTCGTACGGAATAAATAAATACATTTAAAACAAAGTTATTCAAAATTCGATTGCATAAAAAGTAAAGTCTATGAAACATACTTATGTAAAAATTCATAAAATAGCATAAAAAAAGTTAAAGTATTTGAATTAGCTCCAAACAATCAAGGTGAATAGTTTTAATATAATTCATAGGTTATAGTTTTTGAATAAGAAATCCACACCGTCCTTTAGTAGGAATGATCTTATAAGGTCAATAGTTCAAGTTATAATCATTTTTGTTTTTTAAAACATAATACGTGGTTATGAGTTTCTTCTTGATAGAAGTTACTTTCTTATGACTCAATAAATAAAGAAATTGAATGACAAAAAAAAAACAAAAGAACTCAAGAAACACGTAATTTATAAAGAAATTTGGCAAATAAATTACTGTGCAAGTAAGCATTATTTGATGAAAAAATTACATTTTTTAAGAAGATATTGAACAAATCAAAGCACCTTCAAGCCCGTCGAAATCAAACAATATTTGTGGGACTTGGATAATATAAAGACAGCTGCCCCATGGTAAAGAAAAAAAGTAATCCACATAAGTTTTAAAATGTTTGATAGGAATTGAACTTTTAAGACTTTATAATAAATGAAGAGGTGTCCAACCACATGCACTTCTATTAAGAGGTGATATGCAAAAAAAATGTTATATTTTTAAACAAGCTAGCAAGATATATGGCATCTGTCAACAAATGTACCAACATTAATTAGTAAAGCACTGCATTTATTAAAAATATATATATTGTATATGATATTAAATATGGTAACACACATTGCGTATGTTATCATCGTCTAATATAGTTCGATTGAAGAGAGTCCTAGTTCTAAGTTTGAGTGGCTACAACACGTTATTTTTTTTAAAGAAAAATGATAATATACATGTGATCATGCTTTGAAACAATATTGTAGCATGGATCAACCATGCGGTTTACATTGCAAAGCTTGTCTGTGAAATAAGCTGTTCCGAAAAATCGTATCATATTATGAATTTTGGATGTCAGCTGGTCATCGTTTGGTGATGAACTAAATGTTCAGAGAGGGATGGATTCATCTTTGCATGCGGGGATGGCAAAGTGGTGGAATTAAAAGTTCAAAGTTGTAAAGGATAGAAAGTTGGAGAAGAGTTTGTGGAGTGACATAAATGTATAATTGTGTATATATATATATATATATATAGAGGACGATGACTGGGTTGGTTTGAGAAAAAACTTGGTTGTGGAGCTGTAGTCGATGCAAATGCAAAATCGCAAATTATATATATATATAATGCGCGCGCGTGTGTGTTACGTTCTTGGATTTGGTGCCACCTCACCAACTTACTGTTCCACTCCAGTTTGTTGCTTTGTGGGCCCCTTTTCTGCAATTGCGTTGACCTATTTTTTCCTTTCTCTTTCATTATTTAATCAAACAATTTTAAAAAATATATATATATATCAAACTCCAAAGAATGACATATTACAACTTCTTGCATCTCATTTATTGGGCATCTTCGTTCAAAGTATGCCCTACGGTATTGGAAAACTTTTAATGGGACCGGCCATTCCATATGAGTGATTTGATCACAAGATGATTGTATCCATCAGTTTGTTACAATTTATGTTCACAATATTGAAAAACTTGTAATCGAGTATCCATTCTGTACATATGATTTGAATAAAGACAGATTATTGCTAAAGTCGTCACAATTTATAATCATTATACTTATTTTCTTTTTCTATATAAAATGAGTCATCATAAACATTTCAACTCATATCTCAATTTATATTCTAAATTAATTTTTTGAAAGAATTTTGTATCCTAAATCATGGCATAAATGAAATAAATCATTAACGCATATCAGTTTATGAATTGACTATCACTAATTAGCTATAGAAAAAATTCTTCAATGGAATCAACATATCACATCATTCATATGTTTCTCTAATTAAAAAAAAATTATGTTTAACTATCTTAAATGATAGTTTTTTTTTTTTTTTTAAAAAAAAACTCATATATATGAGGTAAAATTGACAAGATATTTTTTTTTTGGAAAAAAATAAGAGTCATATATATGAGGTAAAATTGACAAGATTTACAAACTGATTTTACACTGTCACCAATAAGTTCTGTTACTATGTAATACAAAATTTTCGCAAGAAAAAACGTGTGCCGTCCTAGAAAAGAAACTGCCTCTCTCTATATATCTATTGTTTAGTCTTGTTAAAAATGTCAAATTGTCAACATTGACAAAGCCCAAACCAGCTGCCAGTGCCAGTACTATCGGTTTACTAATTAGTGAAGAAGGAATTAGACCTGGACAGCACAGTATGAAATTTCCTCAGGCCCATATCAACCCAACAAGCTAGGCCCAATTTCTAAGCTGGATTTAAGTGGAAGTAGAGTTTTAATTAATGATGTATTGAGTGTTTTTTTTTTTTTTTTGACCGTTCAAATTACCGGGCCTTTTTTATTAGTGTCTCTGAGGAACAAGCTAGAATAGGGACTCCCAAAAGTGTGAGAGACAACCCACATAACGAGAGAAAATTATCCATAATCAAGTGGACAAGTGCAAAGCTGAACCGTGATCTCATAACTCAAAGGAGCCGTACACCATGGAGTGGGTGCCAGTACACCACACTAGCAGCTGCGATGTGTTGAGAAACTTAAACTATGGTTCCTCAATGCCAATGCCCAAAAATAAAAAAAAAAAAAGCAAGGAGGCCAGTTTACATGACAAATCTAATCTTACATTAATACATTATAAAAGTAGTTTCTGATAAATCTGGTAGGAGTATTGACCAATTTTGCTTTTATGTTAATGGAATTTCTACCATCCAGTTTAGGCATAGGGAAATCTTCAACTACAGTGTCATCAATAACCTAAAGAAACATACAAGCTACAAGCATTTACAAATGCAAAATAAGGCATCCAACAAATACATCAATATCTTAGACGTTTTCAATAGAGGCAACTGATCTTGTGGAATTTGATGTGTTAGGATCCACCTTCCCTTCGCAATGTGAGACCAAAGACTTCACAACTTGGCGAAATTTCCTTCTATAAGTGGGAAACTTTGAGACACTACGAACCATTCCAATCATCCTGTCAAAAGAGTGGTTGTTAGTTTATGTAGATGGACAAAAGTAAGCTATCTTTGGTTATGATTTTTAGAGAAGGAAATGAACAGGAAATCGGTCGTATTCAAATGATCAATATGCAAGAGTAGCTCCATTGGGGGCTCAAAGTTGCATTTGTCACAATATTCGAAAACCATGAAGTAGTCAATCAGGCCTAGGCTAGTTTCTAATTGACCAAACTGGTAAGTGATGGAAGCAATGCTAAAAGTTCAGTTGCTGTGACTTGAGAGAATTTGACATCAAATAAGCGCGTGCAACAGGTAATAATGAGTATATGAAGTTTTGTTTCTTTTAAAATATGAAATGTGATGTAGACGACGTAAAAGCTCTTACCTTCGACTGATGCCTTCAATTTGAGCAGCTCTGAGAGCATCTTCAGGCACCAAACTGCTATTCTCCCAAGCCTTCATTCGCTGAGCATTGGTTCCAAAAAGAACTACTTTCTCCAGATACTTCACTTCACCCTCTCCCAATTTTATGACCCTAATCTGTTCCTTTAGGACCATTACAGGATTAAAGAACCAGTCCAACAATTTGTCCTTTGGTCTATTCAGATAGTTTACTTCAAGGTTATCAGGCAGCAATAGGCCACCTGACTCAGCTTTGATGGAGTAGAGTATAGTGTGAAAGAGTGCATAACAAGGCAAGCCAACGCTTATAATTGTTGCTTCATTGACATTCTTTGCCTTCAACCATTCATAAAGGTCGGATGATGTTATTAAATCAGCATCTAATAACTCCCTCCCCCTCGTCTCACATTGCCTCATCATATTTCCCCATATCTGCTTCATACATTAACAATGGTTCAATCACTAGTTTGTTTGACCTTTTCTAATTATATAAGCAAACAGATATTGTAAACTAAGAAATTATGCTAATCAGTGAATATCACAAATTGATTCTGGCAACTTTTTGGACTGCTACAAGCATTTTCATAGATCCTTAAACTAATAAGGATATTATAGATATATCATCCACTGGTTTATTCTCCTCAAGGTTGCATATTTCATCTCTAAGTGACTTCCGGGCTGATAGTAACAGCTTACAATTTGACTGGCACAAAAGCAAATGACAGAAATTGGTTATTGTTAAAAACAGGGTATCCGGCAGCCTCTACTGATTGACATATCAGCTCATTAAGCCTGTTAAAATGACAGGTGCACACTTGTGTGATCGTATGAACATACCTGGACCATTTTCACTTCTTGTATTGTCTCCCTGACTGACCTCGAATGTGCTAAGCTTGGCACCAGCATGGCAGGTGCTTCTGTAGGAACAGAACTGAATTTGCTTCCAACCACACGATTTTCTCCGACAGAAAATTCAGATGAGTGAGAGGCCTTTTTCTTTCTATAACGGGGCCTAGCTGTGGAAAATGTATTTCAAACAGTTATAAATTGAAAATTAAGATGAATAAAATGGCTTGCAATATCTATTATAAGAGTTAAAATTCCACGATGTTTTGATTAATTGGGCAAAATAATTACTTTGGGAGGATAGACCCCTCCCTTAGATAGAGCCAATCATTTGTATACTCATCAAATTCCGCCACCATTGCAATTACATAAGCTACACCTCTCCGAAAAGATCTTTCCTGCATCAGAAGAATATCGAAGGGTTAACATAGTAATAATAATTGCTAATACTATAATGTACTTTAAGTATGAGCAAACCTGATACACTACAACTGATCCATACAGTCCGATAAAGATGCTTGAGACAATAGCCACTATGACGCTCCCAAGAACAACAATTGGCCACAAAAGGATTGCCAAACCAGCAACAGGGATGCAAACCGTTTCCAGAAATGGCCCCTCACGGCTGATGAGATCATGTAGCAGTCGAAACCAACCTTTGAATAACATATATGGACTCTTGACTATGGCAATAATAGTGTACAAAGGAATATCCACGACTAGCCCCATGATCCCAACAATGATACATCCAGGCACATGAACAAGCCTACAACAGAAAAAATGGCCAATTTCACTGACTGACCAAGAAATTTAGTCAATGAACAGCATCCATCATTGCATTATCTAACATAGCTTCACCCTTTCCCTTCATTTGATTGCCTAGAGAAATCAAAGTAGTGTAAACGATTTCTAACCTGATCTTCTATACTGTTCTGCATTTGCAGAAAAGGTGAACAGCTAACCTCAATTGAGTAATATAACATATTAAATTTATATACTACCGAGTATAGAAAACATTTTAGTTCCTACTGCTCCAAACAATGAAAATTTCAATACGAAGAACTTAATATTATATATTCTTCCTACATGTTTAGGCAACCCAACGGAGTAGTAACAAGTAACAAACATATGGCCATTTTTTACCAGATATTACCAAGGGCACAATCATTATATTTGATCAAACTGATGAGTGATAATGATACCCAGTACCTAAGGGTTTGAAGCTCCTTCGAGTAAGGGGATTCGCGCAACTCCTTCAAGTAGATTGGAAATGAATGCAAACACATGTCTGCAAAATCTGTGACCATTGTACAGCTTCCTTTAATAGTTCCCCATGTTCCATCCTAATTGTTCATGGTAGTTCACATATACAATGTAAGTCAAGATTTTGTCAGTCAGAAACTTAACATTAATTGGACTAAACAAAAAAGATAAAATTCATAAGAGGAACCAAAAATTACCACTATACAGTGGTAGAATTTCTTGAAGTCATTGTCATGTCTAAAGGCCTCAAAAGCTGAAACCCAGGGAGTGAAAAACCCATAGCCTACTCCCACAAGAACACTCCCAGCTATGCTTAGAGCCAACCATATACCAAATAAAGCAGGCAGAGCAAAAAAAATGGCAACTTTAAGTGGCGCATCAAATCTATTAGTCCTGCAATTACCAAACCATAACCATAAAGGTAAAAAAACCAAAACCCCAGATGAAATCTAATTAGTTTTAACTAGAGATGGTTTTTACTTGACAAGGGTGTAGACTGTCCAGGCAACATGGGCAGGAAACATCCCAAGAATCACCCCAACGTTCCCTATTATCAGTATCAGACCAGCTATAGGACCCACAACTATACCTGCAACAAACATTCAATGTAAAAAAAAATTAAAAAAACTCAAAAATCCCATCCTCAGAATTCCCATGTACACCTCAAGAAAAATATTCAAAAGGGTCTAAAACAAAAAGCAAAACAGATACAACAGAAACAGTAAGTGAAGAAACAATAGGAGGGAAGGAAAAACGAAAAAAACCTTTGATAGCACCCAAAAATAGAGCTGCACAGAAGGCAAAAGCCACATAAATGACCTTCCACCATCCTTCTAGATTGTTTGACATGTCCTCAACACCAAACTATCACCATAGAAAGAAACGCAACAGCTTGTAACTGAAACTTGTTTCTCTTAACTACTTCCTGAAAGGAATTTATGCCCAAAAGAATAAAATATACATACATATAAAAACAAAAATGAAGTCACAATCATACAAGCACGCAAGAAAAAGAGAGAGAAACGTGCAGTGCAAGAAGATGACAAAAAAGAAGAACAAGGACTCGAAACCCGAATAAAAAATTAATAATATGAAACAAAAGCAATCAACAGGGTCCAGGATGCTAGGAGCAAGGAGCCTACAAGGCTACAACAAGAAAGATTCAATCAGACACCAGAGCCTACCCCCCCTCGTCACAGCTTTTTTAAGGTGATTCTTGAATGAACCCGTGAATCAGGGTGGACACCCTTTTGGTTCCACTCCAACCCCATCTTGATTTCTTTGTTTCAAATCCAGCGATTGTCCTTCAAGACCACATGATTTTTAGCATGTACCAACTTGCAGAGAATTACTGTTTGTAGTATATTATTATTCTACAACCGGCACAAAATAATCCAAATTATTTAAAGCTGCTTATCATGTGTTATGTGTATAGTTAATTTTATTTGTTCAAATCAAACTTCCCCATATAATCCATCTCCAAATTGTTCATGCATTTCATCAATGTTTTACTTTTAACGTCAACTGGTGGCTTTCTTTTGCTTGGATTTATCAGATTTGGTATTTGTTAGACTTGGTCAAATGTTCTTGTCATCCATGTGTTCGTTCAAACATTCCAACGGTTTTATAAGCTTTGTCAATGGATTTTTTTTTAATTAAAATTTGATTATTTTTCTAATTTTTTTAAGGGAAAAAAGTTTTGACTTGTAATACATTTTTTTTAATAAAATATAAAAGTAACGTCCTTGTTTTAACCGTCCTTGAATTCTTGATTTTATCTTTTGGTCTGATTGAGTTATATCTATAAAGTACATAATCACTGACGCATGCAATGGCTATGACCCCTTATCACTTTTGAAATAAAGTATATGTTTTCCTCGTTCACCTGCTACATCTTCAATTCCTTAAAAGTCAAAATGTTTCTCATGGGAAGCGAAGCGATCATCTTTACTTTATTCATGCGTGTAATCACCGATAAAATTAAATTATTATTCATAGTAACAAATAAGTCTTGATGTAATCATGTTTCGTACAGGTCGATTGAAAAAAGAAACACAATGGCAGTACAACATTTGTTGCAACACTTTCTCTTTTTGTTCAATACTGTTTTAAGTTTTATTATGCACAATTATCAACTTAAGCATAAAATTTCCTTCCAATATTTATAGATATCCACGCAACTTAATCTCCACAGATTTTTCAAGGTGTCATGGAATGGACACCTTGCGATTACTAGAATACAATACACAATTACTAGTATAAGTGAAATATATATATATATATATGTATAGCTTTTATCATTAGATATATCTGATTTTAAAACGTAAGGATCGATCAATCAATTTCATCTATTATATTTTCTCTCATTTTAATTTAAATGCAATTGATAAATTTGATTGATCAGTTCTTATTTTTTAAAATCAAATATACTAAATTATAAAAATATTATATATAGAGAGAAAGAATTTTTTAAATAATGCTATAATTAGTTTGAGATTTCAACTAGTATCAGACCTTCTTTTTTTTTTTTAAAGTACCATTAATAGTTTAATGAACTATTGTCATTAGTAAACTATGGTCCCTTGTGGTCTTTTATTCATGGACATTAGTCATTGTTGCTAAACGTATGTTTTTCAAAAATTTTGTGCTAATTTTAGTGTTATAAAAAAGCAGATAAATTAGCCTTTGCGATCAGAATTTTAATGATCAACCTTGATTGAAAAAGCAATAAATAAATAAATAAATAAATATATACTATTTTACGCTTGACTTAAGTTAGACAATTAAGTCACCACTTTGCCTTTTTAAAATTTAATTAAAAGAAAAAATTTACATCTTCACCGTCCACCGATTTCAGATGGATGGTGAAGATTCAATTATATTACAAAATTAAATTAAAAAAAAAAAAGCAAGCAAATCTTTCATCTTCACTGTTTATCTCATAGATGAGATGATGGATTTTTACTAAAAATTAAAACATAAATGACAAATATAAAATATAAAAAGAAAAGAGAAAAATAAGAGGTGGAGATCAATGGAGATGATCTCTATCTCGATTGATGGTTAATCGTTAGAAATTGACATCCAAAAAAGGACCTCAATTGTTGGCAATAGAGCTCCATCGTGTAGAAAACAAATCAGATTATGGAATGATGAATTGGCTTGTTGAATTAGATCGTCAAACGATAATTTGGTTTAATGAAGCTAGATTATCATTCCGCAATCAAGTTCTTTTGATTTGGAAATTTCGGACAATTTGGAAGGTTCCAAACTGTTTGACGATTCGGTTCCAACCAGATTGGTTCTCGATTTGGTTTCTAGATCGACAATTGATCTAAGTCAATAGATTTTGTATTTTTCTATATTTGTTTAATTATTTTTTAAAAAACATTTAATCTATTTTAATCTCCACCGTTTATTTTAAAGATGGATGATGGATAATTTTTTATAGGCATTTCTTTATTTACTTAAAAAAATTTAATTAATCTTTATCTCTACTATTTATTTGAGAGATGATCAAGTGGAGATCTTTCTTTTTTTTAAAATTTAATTTTTTTAATCTTTTTTTTAATTTTTTATTTTATGTCAGTTGCTTTTGGTTCACCATCATCCATGAAATTGGAATCATGAAAACAACCCTCCCCTCCATTAAAGTTGACCAGTTGTAGGGACTAAAATTATGTATTTTCAAAACGTAAGGGTCCATACAAGTCTTAAATAAAATCTACAAATGAAAATGAAATTTACAAAAAAAGCCAATAGATATACAGTTGTGTACGTACATATCTGCTATGATCAATTTTAACTAGAAAATTATTAACAGGACCCAACCCAACTCCTACCTCAAATTTGTGAGGATCCTATGAAAACTGAGATTTTCTAGATAAATATTCGATTTATTGAAAATCTATTTCAAAAAAATCTTCAAAATTCTAAAAATCCCTTCAATCGAAACTAAATTTAAACAAATCAAAAGTCTTTAAAATTTTCTTGTGCTAAACTCATAAACTGAACATATACAATATTTTCAAGTATCTGTAAAATAATTTTCAATTTGTAAAACTATTTTGAAAATACACTTAAAAAATTGATTAAATACGAAATTAACAAACATGAATCTAACTATTCTCATCATATGGTCTTTTTCACGATATGCAGTAATCTATACGAACCTACAGTGGATACCTAGGGGGACAAATAAAATAAAGGGTGAGCCTAATGCTTAGTGAGTGGATATAAATTTTCAAAATCATTTCTAAATAAAACATAATATAATTTTAGTAAACAAACTATTTCTCAATAAATCATAAAACTTCGCATTCTGAAATAGTAAAACTAAATCTGAAATATAATGTCATAGTAAAACTTGTGGACCTTGAAAACATTTTCTAAAATTTTTCTCAATAACGCGCAAAATTTATCATTGATAAAAAGAAATAATTTTAATAATTTATAACTAATTACATTCTGAAAATGAATATCATATCCTTATAAAATTGTAACTTTTTATATAAAACTTTTTCTATAAAACTTTTCTGAAAAATCTCTTTTTTGGAATTCTGGGATTCTAAAATTTCTCATTTTACTGATATAGCATATAAAATATGAAATTCTATAATCTGTAAAACTTTTCTTTTAAAATGATTTTAGGTTTGTACTCTACACTAATTAGTACCCGAGAAGCTTTGTTATACATGTGGGGCTACTCGATATCTATGTAGAGGGAGGGGGAATTCTACCATACATGGTGGAGATACTCAACACATATGCAGAGGGTAGGGGATGGGAAAATTATGTCATTCGTGGTGGAGATATGCAACACACACGCAGAAGGCAATGGATAATCTCTCTGGATGAGGGAAACTTTATCATATGTGGTGTAGATACCTAATACACACGCAAAGAACGGGAGATAACCTTTGTCATTCACATACTAGGCGACTCACTAACTCTCTCTCAATCCCTAATGACTCACCTCTCTGACCTTTGTACTAGCATGTCGTAGGCGACCTCTGAGTCTTACTCACGTGATGCCCCTTGACCGTTAGATACAAAGGTACGCTTTGATGTTCCACAAACATTTTTCTTTCTCTTCCTTTCTTCAATCCTTTCTAAATGGATTTTCATTTCTCTTTATTTTCTCAAAACTTTTCTAAACCATTTTCATTTCTCTTCATTTCTTAAATCTTTTCCAAAAAGCACCCTTACAAGAAAACTTTCAATTATAATTTTTTGTAAAACCTTTCAATCCTAAACATATAGTTTCCAACAAAATCTTGTTCATGCATATATTTATAAAAAATCATAGTTTCTCATATACTTCATAAAACATGATAAATCCCGATCTTAGTTTCCTCGGAGAATTTATTTCCGGCGATCAGATAGAGAATAAAGAGTCCAGAAATAGTGCAAGGGGCCCGGTTAGAATTCGATTATATTTATAAGGCCCTGAGTGTCGTGTCAGGAAGAAATGAGAATTTTCAGTGAATAATGTTTGGATCCAGAACGAATAGTGATTTTTTCGAAAAAGATCCGAAATTAGTGTTTAAGACCGAATTTGGACCTGGTTATATTGTCCAGGGTTATAAATTGAGATTTGGTGGAAACGAAAGTTTTTGATGAATAGTATTTTTCGAACGAAAATTTTTGAATGAATAGTAAAATTTTTGAAAATTGACCTTAATGATTGAAAAGGTCCGAAAATAGCAGGAGAGTATAGAGAAATAGAAACGGATAAAAAAGAAGACAATTTGAGTCAATTTTAAGCAGTGTTGCAAAAATCGGCGATTTTCGGCGATTTTCCGGCGAGAAATCGGTGACCGGCGGCCGGCCGGTCCGATAAGGGCCAGATCGGCGGTGAAAATCGCTGCTGGCGGTTACTCGGTCGACTCGGCCGAGTAATCGGGCAGCTCGGCCCGACTCGCCCGACTCGGCCGATCCGCGCTTTTTTTTTTCAAAACTGCAACCCCAAAACGACGTCGTTTTGGGTGTCAAAAACGACCCAAAACGACGTCGTTTGGGTTGATTTAAATGTTTTTATTTAACCCAAAACGATGTCGTTTTGGGCTCAGATTACAAAAACCGAAAGCTTCTTGCAGAAGCTTTCGGTTTTTGGCTGTCCAAAAATATATAATATATAATAAATTAATATATATTATATTAATATATAATATAATATATATTATATTAATATATAATATAATATACATACACGTCATTAATATATATTATATTAATATATAATATATATTAATTATTATATAACACATTATTATATTGTAATTATATGATTGTGTTAAAGTGGTTTTAGAGATTGTAAAAGATAGGTTTGAATGTTGAATGATATTTTGTGATTATATGATTATATTTTGAATTTTTGATTCTATAGAAAATTTTTAATTTTTTTTACAGGTTTGACCAGTTTGACCGTCGGTTTGTCAGTGAACAGTACTCACCGATTAATCGCCGATTAATCACCGAGTTACCGATAAATCGCTAACCGTTGCCTTGCCGGTCGATTAACGGTTAGCGATTTCCGCAACATTGATTTTAAGTGATCCGAAGAAAATTATGATATTATCCTTTTGAGAAATTAATGAGTTTTAATGAGTTTAAACCCAATTAAAATTTTTTCAAAACATGAGATTGATAGATAAGGCACTCAATTAAAGTATTTCATGATCAATTTGAAGATTAGATGACCATGAAATATTTTCAGAATATTTTCCGATCGAAGTGAAATTAAATTATAAAAAGGGCAAAATGGACATTCTAAGTTAAGTATGCATGGATCACGCGTGAGCATAATATGCGAAAGTTTCAAGGAGTGTAACCCAAGTGAATGAGAATGGGTTAAAGAGAATGGACATAAAAATCGAGTATTTAAGTTATAGATACGTATAAAAAAGTTATCGGTTTATTCGACCGGATTTCGGTTAGGAACATTTTTTTTATCAAGTATATATAAGAGGTATTAGACCGAAATTGAAGTTTATAAAGTTAAATTGGCCATAAAATATGTGTAGAATATTTATGGAATATTTTTCGAAAAGATTAGGTATTGAAAGTTTTATTGAAATGAGAATTCTAATTTATACACCAAGGGTTAAAAATGTAACTTCCATGTAGGATTTACATGCATGAATTTATGAAAATTGTATGAGTGATTTACATGGGAGTGATATTTAAAAGAGATGGAGTAAGCCCTGATTTCTGTTACGATATATAATCGATATTTTTCGATATATCGCGTAATTCGAAATCGATTTAGCTCTCACCCAGATTTATTATTTTATGATATTAAAAATCTTCGAATTGAGTTACGGTCGAATCGTATGCTTCCAATAGTGTTATTTGAGATTTATTATATTTTCGTATCGTAAGTCGGATGTCGTTTGGTTGACCCCGGTACGATTACAAAGTAATTATAAGTGATTTATGTGTTAATCAAGCGAGGTGAGCTCACGGAATAAAAAAAAAGAACCAATAAGAAAAGAGATAAGTGACTTTGAAAAGTAGTGGTTATGAATATGTCACATGTCATCAAGTGAATGGTTGAAAAGATAAATGGATTAGAATATGTCAAGTGGACCAATAAAATTAATAATTATATATTTTTGGGCACTAGTAAAATTATTGAAAGTTTGAGGTAGTTAAATGAAATTTTCTTAAGGGACTAAATTGTAATTGAGTATTAGTATATATATAAGTGAGTTTTGTCTTATTTGTGAACATTTTGATCGTGAAAACAAGAAAAAAAGAAAGAGAGAAGTCGGTGAGCTGAGAGCGCGTAAGAGAGAGAGAGGGAGAAAGAGAGGGAGAAAGAGGAAGATCTGGTTCGAATTTCGTCGCAGTTTCTTCACGAAAGTTGTTCCTTGTCACCTCCTCTAACTAACTCAACAAATTTGAAGTGAAAAGATCGCCTATTTGGTGAGTTATTTCAGTTTAAAGTTTGATGTTATATGTGAAAACTCATTCTCTCTTTTTTTTTTTTTTTTTTTTCAACTTTGAGCTTAGGGATGATAAAAAAAAAGGTGTGAGGATGATTTTTTTGTGATTTGTGAGTGATTTGGTGGAAAAAAAATTGGTGAGAAAAAGAGATAAAGTCATGGTCAAAAATGAGTTTGGTGATATCTGAATTAGTTTTCGATTCTAAGGCATTAGATGGATGTTTTAGAGGTTAGAAAATAATCTTATGAAGTTAGATTTCGAAAACGAAAAGTTTAGGATCAATTTCGAAGCTAAATGGACGAGTTGAAGGGTATTTTCCGAAATCCTTCTAAACGCATTCGTTTAACGTTCGAAACCGTTTATTTAATCATGGTTGGGTGTTAGAACACTAGAGGATTGATTATTGAAGTTGTCGGATGTTCGAAGCGAAAATTGATTTTTATTAGTAAGCGAAATCGAATGAATTTCGTTTCGAGCTTCCGACGATGAAATTGAGTATACTGAGGTATTCTTAGGAAAGAATAAGTAGGATTTATGTAGAGAAAATGGATTTCAAAAACCCCGATTGAATAGAAATTAAAATCCCAAAGTTTAAACGTTAAAGGGTATTAATAGAGATAAATGAGATTTTTATTGATTTTGAATGTTATTTGAATGAGTTAAGTACCCTAAATGGATATTTGATGTTTTAGGATAAAAGCGAAGAGTTCCAGAGGTTTACGAAGAATGATCAAATTATATCTGAGGACGTATTGTGAGTGGAACTACAAGTTTTTGAAATTATAGTTTCTTAAAGTTTATTGTAAAGTTAAAAGAATTTATTATAAATAGTTATTGTTTATTAATTGAATTTATATTATAATTCTAACATAAAGATTTTAGTTTATTATTTATGTATATGAGAATGTGCTAGAATTAAAGATTTTAGGCTTATTGCCTTGAGATTTAGAATATTTTAGTGTATTAAGAAAAAGAAATTTTAATAGTCTATGGTTTACTCTAGCCCAATTTAGTACCCGGCCGAATGTCCTATGCGTGATACGGTAGATGAGAGGAAGTCAGTCAGTGAGATTTGAGTCTAGTCGACTCTTGTGTGAGCGAGACATGAGTGATCCGTATACACATATAGGGTAGTGTAGTCAGTCCGCAGCGTGAGCCCGCTTTCGATGACTACACATGGTAGATTCTCACTCCTAGTGGTTAGCTAGATTTTATATACTACCACGCCAGGAGTAGATATTCTCTGGGTTACCATGTAGACGAGTATTAGAAAAGATTTTAAGAAAAGATTTCAGAAAGTGTTTTTGGAAAAGAATTTTAGAAAACATTTTTAGTTTTTAAAAATTAGTTTGGGAGAAGATTTTATACAGAAATGAATTTTAGTTTATATAAATTATACCACTCACTGAATTATACTCATAGTTTTCTTTAAATGTTTTTCTTAAAAATTCTCCCACAGGAGCAGGAGCTAGTCGTCCAGCTAACGAGGTTCAGTCCAACATGTAGGCAGACGGATAGGACGACACTTACTACATATATATTTTATTATTTTGATCATGTATATGTTTATATATATAGTTGTAAATAGTTTAAAGAATTAGTGAATGTATTAGTTAAAATGTTTTATTAACGTTTTATGAACTTCAGTTTCAGATTTTATTTATTTGTTTGTGGTTGCGTTGTGAGAAATGAGCCGGAGGCTCTGAAAGTTGAGAAATTGAATTCATAGAAGTGTTTTTATAAACTGTATTTGAAACTTGCAGGGTGGCATAGTTTAGAAAACAGACGACATGTTGCCGAAATTTTTATGAAAAAATGAAAAAATTTTATCACTGTCACCTTATAAAAAAAAGTTAAAATATCTAGATAGATGAGTTTTCGGTGCTTTGACAGGATTCCTTCGGACTGAGTATAGGATTCGTGAGAATTCTTTCGGGGTACTACGGGATCTTTCTCGGGTCCAAAGGAGTGATTCAGGAAGGGTCCCGTCAAAACAAGCTCTAAATTTTCATAAATTAAATAATTTATTCATAAACTATAAAACATAAGCTATTTTATTAGTTTGTAAAACGTATTTTGAAAACTCAATACAAAATACAAGGTTCACAATTCATAAATCATACTTTAAAATAACCGAAAGTTATAGTTTTTAATTTTCAATAAACTTAAATTTACAAACAAAATCTCAAATTCATAATTTACAAAATATACTTTAAGATTTCAAGATCGAACAATTTCTTTATAATCCATAAAAATATAATTTTTTTTGTTAAATCGTGAAGCTATCTTTGAGAATCCTAAATTCAGAACTTACTTTGTTAAATTATAAAACATTCTTTGGAAATCATATGATCAAAACTCACTTTATTAGATTATAAAATATACTTGGGAAATTAAAACATAAATTTTATTTTAATTAAATTATAAAACTTCAAAATCTCAATACAAAACTATAAAATTTACAAATCATCAAAATTTATTTAGGATCACTAAAAGGAATAGCTTTTAATTTTCACAAATCATAAAGTATATTTTTTGAAATATCAAGGTATAACCTTGAATCCCTAAATTACAAAATATACCTTAAGGTTTTAAAATCAAACAATTTAACTCATGATTTATAAAACATAACTCACTTTGTTAAATTATAAAACTAACTTTGGAAACTCAACACAAAATATAAAATTCCCAAATCTTTAAACATATATTTTAAAATGCATATTTTTTTGTTTGTAAACCATAGGGAATACATAAAATCATACGATAAAAATCTTGAATTCATAGTTCTCAAAGTATACTTCAAGATTTCAAAACCAATTACTTTATTTCAAAAACCATAAAAACATAATTTAGTTTTGTAACATCCCGAATTTTCTCTATTTAAGAGAAATGAAAATATATCAGGATGAATAGTATTTTTGGGATGAATAGTATTTTCGGACGGAATAGTATTTATGTGAATAGTAAATTTATCAAAAAGTGGATCCTAAATCCAGAAAACTTTGGAATAAGTAATGAACTCTAAGGAAACTGAAACAGATCAAAAATGAGTTTGTTTGAGGTAAAACGGAGCGATTTTCGGATCTGATTGGAAATCCGGAAAAATTTTTGAAAAATTCGAAAATTTAGAAAAGTGTCAAATTGAGTATAAATATATATATATATATATATAGTGTGGTAAATTTTAAGATTTAAATTATGACTTTTAAGTGATTAAAAAAAAAAAAAAAGAAGAAGAAGAAGAATGAGATGTTAAAAATGACATGATTATATTTAATTATAAAATATATGTACAATGACATTTCTGTAACTCTCCGATCTAATTGGACCTAAGCGATTAATTGAGATTTAATTTATTGTTATTAATTGAGTATGATTTTAATTTTAGAAGTATAAAAGTTTGTGGATAAATATCCTATTGGAGGATATTTTTAAAAGAAATTAAGAAAATTGGATTAAAAAGAAAAAGGTCATAGGGGTTAAAATGAAAATGTACAGGTGTTAAATATATATATATAAATAATAAATGATTGTGGGTCCCATTGAAGAAAAAAATAAATATATATAATATATAATTAATTGTGGTGGGACCATTTGAGGAAAAATAAAGATAAAATAATAGAAAAAAAAAAAAAAAAGAAAAGAAAAAGGGGCAGCAAATGGCTGCCGAGTGATAAATATATATATATATATATATATGTTTATATGAATGTGTGGCGCCGGTTGAGAAAAAAATAATAAAATTAAAGTATTGAAATCAAATAAAATCAGAGAAGTGACTGTGCATGAGGCGGTGCCGTGTGTGTGTGTGTATATATATATATACGGCTCCTCACAAACAAAACAAACACACAGGCCATTCGGCCAGAGAAAGAAAGAAAGAAAAAAAAAAAAAAAAAAAAAACCGTGAGGAAGAAGGAGAAGAAGAAGGAGAGGTGCTTCAACCTCCATAACCCCTCTAGTCCATCAAGAATCATTCAAGAAAAGTTGAAGAAAAAGTGAAGGTGAGTGATCTTAATTCATTAATTAGTTTGATGAAAATTTTGATAGTTGATTGAATGGAGTTTTGATGAATTTTATGGATTGTTTTGGGCTAGAATAACATAAAATCAATCTTGGAAGGGAAAGAAATCATTAAGGAGCTTTGGGTCAATGAATTTAGTAGGATATGAGTTAGGGTTTTGTTGTGATTTTAATGGAATTTAATGAATTTTTAGTTTAAAGTTTTTTTTGTTGATAGTTGAACAAAGAATTGATGCCATTGGATGTGATTTTTGAGTCAAAATGACAAGGATGAATTAATTTGGTCATATATTAGTGTGTATACCATGGAAAAGTTGTGTATTTAAATGGATTTTTAATATTTGGATGATGTTAGATGATGATTTGGGTTAAATTGAGAAGATTTTTGGAAAGAAAATCTATTAAAAAGAAGTGAATGGCTTATTTGTGTTTTTACTAGTAAGTGGTCAAATTTGAAAAATGGATTAAATGAAATTATTTTGATATAAGGATGAATTGTTGTTAGAGTTTATGTTGATTGAAATAAATTGATGGAAAGAAATGGAGAGGATGGAGTGGTTATGTATGAGATTCAATTCGGTTAGTAGAGGCGCAAATTGTATATTGAATGGATTTTGGTGGTTGATTTTATATTTGATGAATTTGGCAGGAGTTTTGGATGGATTTGAGTTATTCGATGTAAAGTAAATGAAAAATTAAGTTGTGGTTCATGAAAATGAGTTTTGCTAGAATAGGGTGTAATTATATATTGAATTGAAATTTTGATGTTTGATGTGGGTATTGGAAAAGTTTGAGAAAAGTATGTGTTTTTGTTCAATTTTTAAGTAAATCGATTTCGTGACTATGTTTGAATTTTAGTGTAAATGATTTTGTGGCAATTTATGTGCAAGTGATATTATGATGAATTTTGTGGCATTAAATAATGAAAAATTTGAAAAAATTTTGTGAAAGAAAAGGTATTGACCGAATGTGGAATTAAAAGGAGTTGTGAAAATTATTTTGACTATTTATTATCAAATGGTATTGAATTGTGATTTTAATGACTTTCAAATGAAAACGGAAAAGAAACGGAAACAAACGGAAAGTAACGGATAAATTAGTGCCTTGACCGAATGTATATCGGAAGAAGGGCACAACGATTTTGATGAGATTGATGAGTCACTTTTGAATGAGAAATGATGTGTTATGATGCTTTGAATAAATGAGAGATATATATATTTTGATTGAAAAAGTATTCAGAGTTTTTCTGAATGAAAATTTTTATTGAGAAATGAAAGTTGTGAAAATATGAAATTTTTGATAATAAATGAAATTATAAGAGCCCGAGTAAACCTGAGCATTGGTAGGTGGGGATTGGTAGTTGGCATGCCAATAGGGTGATTATAGCAGTACTGCACCGATTTGCTTATATATGTTGATACGAAATTCATGGACCTTGCGAGGCACCGAGTGTCCGGTCCCAGAATTTATGTGATATGTGAAACGTGCTCCGGCGGGTAGTCACCGAGTGTCCGATGCCGGGGGATACGTGAAACCCGATTTCCAGTCCATGGTATCGTGTCAGTGTTTACAAAGGGCGATGAATATTATTAAAGCAAAATTGTGCTGAAATGCTTGAAAATGAAAATAAATGTGTTTATACGTACAGTGAATGAAAATCTGAATTCTTTGTAAATTTATCTGTAAAAGTTCGAAAATTGTAAAATACTGATTTACTACTTGTATCTGAAAAATATATATATATATATATATATGACATGAAAATTGTATGACTATGTTGAAAAACGATTGTTATGGGTTGTATATATGTGATTGTTAGTATGTACTTTCGTTAAGGTTTGTTATAGAAATTGGAAGAAATTGTGTTGATATGTTTGGAAAAGTCTTTTATGTGCCTTATATGTGTTTTTATAAATAAAGTAAATTCGTTACGTATTATTTTAGTATTCTGAGAAAACCATAAAAGGGTCATATTTGGAAGATGACTTTTAGGTATTTCACATATATATGTTTACTAGTAAATTGATATCTTTATGATTTATTATGAAAATTTGATAACTGTGAAATCATGTTTTAAAATCATGTATCTTTGAAATTGATGAAATTTAAATTTAGTATACACTCACTAAGTAGAAATACTTAGCGCGTTGGATTTTCCACGCGTAGGTTGAATTTTTGGGCGCTGTAGATAATGATAGACGAGAAGATAGCTGCCGTGCTTTCTGCAAGTCACATCCCTCCATCCTTGATGGTTTTACTTTAGGATTGTATAATGATATTAAAATATATAGAAATGCATGTACAAGTAAAATGGATTTACAAGATTTTATAAATAAGGATGTATATTAATGGTGAAGAAAGGTTTGTGGTTTGTAAAGTAGTTTTGTAAAGAAAATTTTTATTTACCATTTGATTTGTATTTAATTTCGATGGATATGATTTTTATTAAATATTATGTTTTTAAATTTTTGTGTGGTGAAGTGATTTTGGAGTCGGACGAAAGGTCCGAAATGGAAGTTGAGAAAATAAATGTATTTTAGAAGTGTTTGTTTTTGAAATTACAGGTTTTTATAATTTTGGGTTTTCAGAAAAACAGAGGAGATTCTGTCGGATTTTAAAAAAAAAAAAAAAAAAAAATTGTAGTGCATATATGTAAATTAATAACAAATAAACCAATTAAGGTAGCATCCTCCGACTCGGGTTTCCATTCGAATGGGAATCGGGTAGAGGGTGTTACAAGTTTAGTAGTTTGTAAAATATTCTTTGAGAACTCAATACAAATAATAAATTATATAGATCATCAAACTTATTTTATAAATTTGTAAAACATACTTTTAAAATTCCAAAAGGCATACTTTCTTACCTACAACCCATAAGATAGACTTTTCAAAATCACAAAACATAATTTTAAATCAAAAACCATAAAACATAATCTTAAATAAAAAACTATAAAGACTGGCTTACTTTATATAAATTTTGAGACATATTTTGGAAATCCGACACACCATATAAAGTTCACAAGTTACTACACATACTCTAAATTCTAAAATCCCCAAAAAGACATAGTCTCCAATTAATAAATCATGAAGTATACTTATAAGTTATGAAACAAAATCTAAAATCCATGAACGATAAAGCATGCTCCAAGGTTTCAAAACAAAATCATATTTTATAAATTGCAAATCATATTATAAAATTTATAAAACATAATCTAAAATCTATTAAAAGCATAACCAAAGTTTATAAAAACATAATCAAAATTCATAGGTGCTAGTATGCTTTAAAACCTCAAAACATACTCTAATTTTCATACTTGCTTTAACATGTATTCTAATTGTATTATGTCATTTTCAATTCATAAAACAAACATCAAATTCTCAAATCACACTTCAAAAATATTACAACAAACTTCAAAATTCATAAATCACAAAACATAATTAAATCATCAAAACTAATAAAGTTGAAATATAACAAAAACAATTTTATAAATCAAGTTGAGAGAAAATATCCACTCACTAGGTTTCTCCCAAGCCTATGAAATTCCTCTTGTCTTGCCTTCTCCTTGGACCTCTCTTTTACCTAAAACAACATCAAAACTCATTTAAAATCTATAAGAACTTAAACTAAGAAAATTGATTCTAACCTTAAACTAGTTTCTCATCAAAATTCCATCTCCAAACTTTCATGATTTCCTTCTCCTCCTCTTGGTTTTCCTTCCTTCTTGTCTCTCTCCTTGACTTGGTTTTCCTTTTTTCTTTTAAGGGTGTTCGGCCAAGGGGTGTAAAATATGGGTGGAGTGGCTTTTAATTCACAAAAATCACATTTATATATATTCTCATGCATGGCCCAAAAGTTGCACACCTAACCAAATTTTCCATCACTCATTTTTTCCATAAAAATCTAACCAATTGCTCTTTTGCAATTCAAACTTCGATTTTTTCATAACATTTCATTTCCATTCATATATTTTCTAAAGAATTCTTTTCCTTTGCATTTCCAGTTTTTGCCCTTATTATAACACTTTATTTACATTCTTACACTTTCTAAAAAATTCTTTTATTTCCATCAATTGCCCCACATAAGTTCCATAATTCCTAATTTATCATTTCTAAAGTTTTCTTTTCGTTTCCATCAATTACCCTTCAAAAATTTTATAATTCTATCAATGTCCTTCCTATAGAATTCTTTCATTTCTCTCATTTGCCCCTTAAAAATTTATAATCTCTATCATATCCTTTCTAAAATTCTCTTTCTTTCTACCTAAATTGCCCTTAGAAAATTCCATAGTTCCTCCTATTTATGGTGTACAATTTCACCTTTCTTACATACTCTTTATTTTCAATTTTACCCTTTTCACATCCTCGTTTTTATATATTTGTCCTAAGTTGAATGTATTTAGAAAACCAAATGGGTGTGCTTAGAAAGTAATTGACTCATACTAATTCTAATTGGACTCACTTGAATTAATTTTTCTTTGGGCCTTTTAATTTAAGTTTCTAATGGCACCCCTTGTGATTTTTATTTAAACTCCACCTAAACTTCCTTTAGTTATACATACATACATATATATATATATATATATATTATACTTTATTAGATCGGTTCGGATTCAGGGTGTTACAATTTTTATTATTGTGGGTTAGGTTATATCAACTTATAAATTTGGCTAAAAAAAAAAGTACTTCAACATTTATCAATCAATTTTCAATCCATCTAAGAGTTGTTATCCATTTTAAATTGAGTCACTTTTTTCACTATTGAATTGAAAAAAACTAATAGATAGATATCGAAGTTATTTTGGATGTAAATTTTTAAATTGACATATCCTACCATTATTATTACTACTACTACTACTGCTACATATCAATTCCTAGTAATTATTATCACCGGCCTTTCCCTTAAACAAATTAAAAAATAAGATTGATAGGTTGACAGAGTAACATTTACCTCCCAAGCCTTGCTTATCAAGATAAGCAAGGCTTGGTTCAAATATTCAGGGCCACTTTATGAATGATAATTTGTTCACTAATTATGAGTAGTTTTTTCTTGTTCTAGGAGTATATTTCAGGGCCACTTAATGAATGATAATTTTTTTACTAATTGTGAGTAATATTTTTTTTTTTGTTTTGAGAGTAGATTTTCAAGCTACTTACTAAATGGATCACACCTTTATATCTCGGTTAATATCTAATCTAGTATTAGGAAACATATTAAAAATAATAATAAAATGAAGAAATAATTTTGCAATAAATGCTAATTTTGAGTTGCTGGGTCTTGAAAATGATAGATTGATTTGGGACTTTGACACGTCAAAATGGAGGTGATAAGTGATAACAAAGGACACAGGGTTCTTATAATGGTCCTAAGGAACAGTGAATTGAAGGTTTGTACAAGAACTAACAACCATATCCAGGAGGCAATGTAGAACTCCACTTTTATAGGTGGATTAAGAGCTTAAGAGCAACCCAATTTGTGGAAGCAGCTGCTGAGTTGTCAAACTGCCGACATCTTGATTGGACCTTGGTTTTTTTTTTTTTTAAATAGATTAGACCTTGTTGTAATTAGGCAGGGCTCAGTCAACATTCAACTCCAAAACTTCCGGATTTTAAAGTGTAATGACACTGTTGCTACTTCAGCTATGATTTATGCTTTTGCCTGTTTTGCTCATATCCTTTGTATTTCTCTCTTAATGGGAAAGGGCATATTCGATGTTTCCTCATAGGCTTTTATGAAACTTTTTATATATAGGTAGGGGTGGACAACACCATGTTCGGATCGCTTCCGATCGGATCCGATCCGAACATGGTAACTTCGTGGATTTTCATTTTTGGATCCGAACATGATCCATCAAGGAGAAAGAATCGATCCGATCCGAACACCTAGTTTGTGGATCGGACCGGATCAGAACACCTACTTTCAATTTCAACTTATGATAAGAAGATAAATAAATATATCTTGTTAGTGTACCTTCATGAATTATAATACATATCTCCCAAAATTTGTAAACATTCATACAAATTACTCAACATCAAACACGTGCAACATCTCTTTTGTCAACTACCAACATCAAATTACGTGGACTTTATATAGAGGCATATGAAATTACGTATGTATCATTGTTCACGGGTTCACGGATCGGATCGGTTTTGGATACCCCGATCCGATCCGATCCATGAAACATGGTGTTTTCACAAGTGAGGATCCGAACACCCTACTTTTGAACAATGATCCGATCCGAACACCTACGGATCGGACCGGATCAAGGTGTTCGGATTGGTTCCATGTTTTTGTACCCACCCCTATATATAAGTGGTGGCAACTTCAACACTTCAATCATCATGTCTTTTTGGTTACAAATTTAGGAGTACTGTTAAGGTTTTCCAAATTTTTTTATCAAAATTTATATTCAGTGACATATAAATTATCAATATCATATTTATTATCATATCATGTCATGATTTATACGATGTTAATGACTTATATATCATATCATTTGGATATGAATTTGAACAAAAAATTTAAAAAATTAACATTACTCTAAATTTAATGTAGCATTTAATTTTTTATCAACCTATGTACCATAAGTTAAATTTATCATATTACAACTAAGAAGTCCTTCAAAAAAACAAAAATACCTCACAAGTCAAACGTGACCACTTAAATCAATGTGTTCATTTTTATGATTTATTTAACATATAAATTTATTGAACATGTGAATACGTTTACATAAAAGTTTTAATGATTTAAAATAGTTATGACCGAATAAACTAATGGTGCATTTACTTATACGTAATCGAAATAGTTTAGAATTAAAATGATCTAAATTTGATTGACTTGAAATTGATTAATATATTAGAATCTGAATAAATTATTTATTTTAATTATAGGAATTGTAATCGAAATCAATAATATTCATTTTAAAATATTTATTTTAATTTAAAATTGGAATGGATTGCTTATAAGTTACAAAAAAGCTCTTGATTAAAACTATGTATTTCTTTAGCATTTTTTTTTAAATAAGAATAATTTTATTTAAAAAATGCTAAAGAAATACATATTTCTTTAGCATTTTTTTAATGGAAAATTATTATAATTTTTTGTGATCAAGAAATATATATATAAGAGTAATGTCAGACTTCCTAAAAATTTTGTTGAAATCTATACCCAAATGATGTAGCATATAAATTGTTAAAATCCTATTAATTATCACATTATCTCATGATTTATAAGATCTTGATAATTCATATGTCATAGTATTTTGGTATGAATTTGGACAAAATTTTTGGAAACCTAACATTATTTATTTATATATATAATGATTTTGCTTGGGTTTAATCATGAGTAACCACTCAAAATTTTGATCCCTAGATTTAAGAATGAGCACTTGATAATGGCAAATCAGGACATTCTACTACTAACCTTTAATACAAATACATAATAATTTGATTTGAAATTATATAAGTAATAAAAGTATCAATTACTGAAACCACTGTGTCTTAACTAGGGGTGAGAACCAAAAGGAAAGACTCCGGATTGAGATGACCTATATACTCAACACCTATGTTGTGATAGTCTATTCTATTCGATGTGGAACTTGAATTAAGGCGGGAATTTTGATTCAAAATCAATTCCATACCATGTGATAGCCATAGACATAAAAGGATTTTTGTCATTCTTAAAGGTGACATAACTCGCAATCTCATTCATACGAGTATAAATGATTTACCTTCACACTATTTCATATTTAGATTTTTTTTTTTTTTAATCTGTCTAATGTAATGTATGTTCAAATTGCTTCACTGCAAGTGATATTTAATTTTTTTGGTGATTTGATTAAAAAAATTCTACTTAATTTTGGTGATTTGAAAACTTTGCTCGAATTATCACATATGCAAAATTTAATTGCCAAAACCCTCCAGTACAGTTTGAAAAAGTTTTTGGGCTCTAAAGCACTGTAGGGAAAATGGGGGGGAATACAGTCCCATCGTTTTTAAGGCTTCAGGCGCCTATTCTTCTCGGATTCGTTTAAGACCGATGTAGACTATATGGGCGATCCACATGTCCACGACGTACCACCTGTTATGTCTATATTGTTTTTTATATTTAATTAATGGCCTTGAAGTGTTTTTGCGGCTCAAGTTCAATTTGGTCAACTATACTTTTTTATTTGTACAGGTCAATAAGAGCGTAAAGGGCATTTTAACACCTGATAATAAGTGAGCAAAACTTGACTCGTTCAATAGACAAGTCATAGATGTACATTAAAATGTTTGGCTGTAATTGGTAAAAGGACCTACAATTTAGGTAATCTTTATGTGGTTATTCTCATCTAAGTAGAAGGAAATAGTGCGTTGCCATTCAAAAAAAAAAAAAAAGACAATTAGAAAAAGTAAAACTTCATGAAATGTTAATTTTTAAAAGTAAATTTATTTTAGATCGGTCATCTAATATTTAGAAATTCATCAATTTAATATATGTAATATTGTAAATTAAATAATTTTTAAATTTATACATGCTATGTGTCAACATAAAAAATAAGAAATTAAAAAATGTATTTAACAAATTAACATTTCATCAAAATATAGGGTACAAATGAAGTCTTACCTTGAAGAAAACCATTCTAAAAATAGTAATAAAAAAAATTATGTGGCATATATAAGAAGTTGTCTAAAATCAAATGGATAAAAAAATACATACATTTGATATAAATTTAAATACTAATTTCTATTTTTATAAAATTATAAAATTCTCCGATACCAATAATTGATCATCAAAAGAGAAAATTTTCCATATAAATGTATTAATGATAAATAAATCAATAAATCACAAAAAACATAAAAAAAAAAAAATAAAATAAGAAAAAAAAATAAAAATAAAAACAAAATCAGCATCCTGTATGGCTTGGTGTTATCCCTCATTTTGGGCTTGAATTTGTTTTGTGTGTTTATAGCGTGTATTGAGAAAACTCGAGGCAGACTGAGACGATCACGACTACTCGCACAACTCAGCTTTAATTAGATCGATTACATTGTCCGGTTTGTGGTAGAAAAAAAAAAAAACCTGAAAACAAAATGGATCTGGAAGTGAAGCAGGAACTTGCAGACGACCAACCCAACCCGACGTCGTATCCTCAACAACAACAACAACAACAGGAGGCCTCCGAACGAGACGTAGAAGTGACTCTGGCCCAGCTCTCCACTGCTCCGCCTTCCAAGCAGAAGCGCCGGCGCAAGCCGAAGCGCATCTTCTCCTCGGTCCGTATTCTCTACGTTCCTGTTTAGTAGTCTGTCGTGTCTGTAGGGTTCGATGCGGTCTTTTTGTTGTCAGAATCGGAGTTAGGTCAATTCCGTGTTTATTTACTTGAATTTCGTGAAATGTTGCAGGACGAGCAAGTGAATTCGACGAATAATAGAGAGAAAATCATATTGAAGATCAAGAAGAGTCAATCTGAGACCACGCCCAGTCATGTAAGACTTGGTTTACTTTCAATTGAAATATCGGTTTCGATTTTGTGTTTTGTGTGTAATGTGGATAGCATTGTGTGAATTCGGACAGGTCATGTCTGATTCTGGAGGAAAGTGCAAGAGGTTAGTGGATGTTATTGTGTTGTTTCTATTGGTTATGTGTAGACGACTCTGAATTTTATGTGATGATAATTGATATACTGAATCTGTTTTAAATTGCAGCGGTAAGAAAAATAAGATTGTTGCGATTGAGGGGAAATGTTCTCCTGAAGAAGTCAAGTCGCCTGCTATGATTAGAGCGGAAGAGGTTCAGTCGAATTTAGAGCTGATGTGGCCTAGCTTTGCTAAGCCTATGGTGAGATCACATGTTGCTAGCTGTTTCTGGATGGTAAGACGCGGTTAGATGTGGTAATTGAATATTTGGGTAATGGCATTGTTGGAGGGACGGAAGGTTAATGGTTTTTCTTTTCTTTTGGTTTTGATATAGGGGCTTCCTGGACAATTTTGTAAGTTGCACTTACCGAATAACGATGCCACTGTTATTTTGGAGGATGAATGTGGGGAGCATTATGAGGCGAAGTACTTTGCTGAGAAAACTGGATTGAGTGCTGGGTGGAGGCAGTTTTCCACGGGGCACAATTTACTCGAGGGAGATGTTTTGGTGTTTCAGTTAGTTGGACCTCTAAAATTCAAGGTTTTTGTTTAATTTATCTATCTAATGGTTATTCTGGTCATGTTTTAGCTTTTTGGATGTTTACTTGGAGATATATTTGTTTATTATGATATCATCGATTTCTTATATTTTTCGTATAGGCCTTTTAACATTTGCATGTAGTAATTGTAAAAGTAGATTGCATCCAAGATTTAGGAAGTTCTGGCTTATTTGAAGCTAATGCATTTCATATGGGGAATGAGATGTTCTTGTGTTTAATTGATATGGAAGGGGTGCTGGTTCAGAAAATGAGAGATGTTAATTCCTTCCTTATGTAGATTTTTACGGTGTTGGAAATTATACAAACTTTCTTTTAGACTGGGGTATTCTGCATATTTACCAGCACTAGTAAAATTTGATAACCTCCAGATTTTAGGCATGCTTTGGAGAAATTTTGAATTGCAAAATTTCTTTTGTCTGGGATGAACTAATCTGAGGAAATATTGATATAATCTGAAGCAGGACTGTATTATTCAGGTCAATGATGCCTGATTAGTGATTACTGAATGTTTGGTAGATCAAGCAGGACTGTCCTTTAACGTGACAGAACTGATGTTTAGGAACAATACAGTTTTGGGGGAGTGCTAGTGGAGGCATGCCTAAGAAGATTTATATATTAAAACTTATTAAAAATTATAAGGAATCTGTTAAATTTTGCCATTCTCATATAAATAAGATAAAATTATGCTTAATAAAAACTCTGGAGCAGTTATTTTTATGTACTTGTAGCTGACAGGTATTAAGGTCGTCCATTCAAATCCATATAGGTCTTACATGCTAGAGTAGGGGACTTTGAATGCACCTTGTTAATGTTGATCTTTTGCTTATTAATCATGCTTTTATCAAACCTTTATCTTCCTTGTGCAAGATCTTAAGCCTAGAAATTAAACAGTGACATAAAGCCAAAATGGTTTCTTTTGCCTGAAGGCATATAAAATGTGCTGCATTACTTGTTTTTATTATAAATTCTATCTTCCTATTTCTGTGTAGTTATAAGAAACATAAGAGTCTCACATGTTTCAGGCCTTAAGAGGGAATAAATTTCTAGACTATTGTTCTTCACATGCGGCATGCCACTTTTGATGGTTTCAATATCTGTCTCCAATCCTCTGTAAAAGTTAGAACCTTAGATTGACCTTCTTCCACTCTGAGCTTTGCATGGAAAATTTCTGCCACAGATAAAAAATAATGGTGCACCAAGAAAACTTTCTCAGAGCTAAGACTTCCAGTTGGCTCTTGGTCAATATAGCTGCACAGTTTTAATTTTACGTCTGCCGAAGAACAGCAATTTTGCATAACGTGCGCACCAGGATTTTGCACTGACCATGCACACTAGTTTTGGGTGGAAAAACGTTCACAAAGCTATCGAAGACCAGTAATCCATTATAGCCTTCATTGTTTTTCAAGTTCTTACCCATTTAGGTAACTGATATGTTTGCTATCTGATCAAGAGAAAACATCAAGATAGATTCTATAACCATGGGTTCTATAATGGGGTTGTCTTCTCAATGAGAATATTGCAATCGCATTGACAGTTTTAGTGGTCATCCATGTATGTACGGAAATTTCTGTAAAGATTAGGATTTCAAATGCTAAAAGCATCCATCTTGGATTGGTGTAGAAAAGCAGAAAGGAAGGGGCTTGTCATGTTCTGATTTGATGAAATGTATTTATATGATAATTACATTTGTGATTTATATGAATTAGTGCTTTCTATAATGCTTATGTACATTGCTTTTGTAGGTGTACATAATAAGGGCAAATGATTTTACTGAAGTGGATGGGGCTCTTGGTCTCCTAAATTTGGATGCTCATACTAAACAACAAAATGACGCAGGCAAGTTTGTCAATAGTTTTCAATGATATCTTTCATTTATGATTCATAGTCAGGTCTATAGTCAACTTATTGACACTTTTTTTCATTACTCTTGGATGTTATAGCTGTAACTTCAGAAGAAAATGATGCAGAAATGGGTATACCTACTCAAAATACAAAGAGGAAACGCCATAAGTCTCTCCCATTAGCAGTTGTCCAAAAGAAAAATAAAAAGTCTGGCCAGCCAAGATCTGGTTCTAACCTTAGACAACCAGCAGAGCAATCTGAAAATGATAGCGAAGAGGTCGGTTCAGAAGTTTTAGAAGGTTTCAAACTATCTGCACCGGTTCAATTTAAAGATGTCACAAGTTTAGATGACTTCAACATTCTGGTAGATGGAATGGTGATAGATTCTGAGCTCCCAGATGATGTTCGGATTAAGTACTACAAACTTTGCTGTAGTCAGAATGCATTCCTTCATGAAAGTATTATCCAGGGCATCAATTTCAAGTTGATTGTTGGAACTATTTCTGAAACTGTTAACATAGCTGATTCCTTGAGAAATTGCAATCTCAGTACCCCTCGTGATGAATTTGCTACATGGGAGAAGAGTCTGAAAGCCTTTGAGCTTCTGGGCATGAATGTCGGATTCTTACGTGCCCGGCTACACCGGCTTGTGAAGCTTGCTTTTGAATCAGAAGGTGCCACAGAGACAAGGAGGTACATAGAAGCTAAAGCTCAAAAAGCTCAAGCAGAAGAAGAGATAAGAAGTATCGAAACAAGGCTTATGGAATTGAAAGGTAACTGTGAGAGGTTTGGTGCTGAAATTCGGAGTCTGAAGTCAAAAACTGAGGGCTACGAGCTCAAGTTCAAGGAAGAGGTTAATACTCCATGGTGACTTACTCTTGTTATGTGCCAGTAGTTAATTCTTTTTTATACTCAAGTTATTGCTTTTTTGCTTAATGTCTCCAATGTCTATGATCTCGTTCTGTAACTTGGAACCAAAATGCTTTTTGTGGTAGATTTGATACAGGATTTGTAGGTAGTTCTAGCATTGTAGTATCTTGCAAATCGATAGCCATGCCTCAAGCGTTCAAGGATTTGTAATATATTACTTCATTTTGTTTTCTTTTTCAAGTCCCTTCTTTTTTTCTCATTGATACTGGTATCATGAATTTGACTTTGGAAAAGGGTCTTCAAGAACAGATCTTGTTCTCAGAGGAGAATGCTCACTTCCCAATGTACCATATATCAAGATGGATCAGATGGCCTGAGAAGAAATTTGACTCAGGTGTGATATGAAAACCAACAAAAATAGTGGAAATTTCTTACTCTACATGGTCATCCTAAAGGGTGGATTCAAATTATTGGAACTTGTTTGAGCAGTATCGAGCAAAACTATGTCATATTCTTTGGTGGCATCTTAAGCATGCTGATCTGAATGACAAAGACACTTGCGGTGATGAAATGGATTTTGGTTCCTGGTACAACAAATATAAATCAATTGCTAACATTATTTTAAACTGGTCGATTTTTATCGAGTTTGGAAGTGTGAAAATTAGCTAAAAATCAGAGTGTGGCATGTTTGGTAATTATATCTCCATAATTCACGACATGAATGAATGATGGATATATATATATATATGTATATATATATCTCCTTTTTCCATCAAATAATAGGTTGGCGGTACAATGACCAAAGAAAATTCTGCCAGGCTATTGATTTCTGTTCTTTTCTTGCAGTATTGACCACCAACACATCACCAAGTAATCAATATGAACAAACAATATTAGAAGCAACCAAAACTTAAACCAACCGATTTTAATAGCTTTAAAAGTTGGTAATTAATTCTGAAATTGTAAATTGACTTAAAAATGCAAAAATTGTAAATGAGAAGTTGGTGTTGATTGTTGGAAGTATTAGCAAGAAGGATTTTTTTCCCCGTCTCCTTATACTATTGACGGATCCCATCTTATAGTTTTAGTCCACTTGTGGACAAGAATGAGTCTTGTGTTGTGCTTCTCCCAATAGATACTCCATAGATAGAACGAACCAAGTAAAAGAAAATTACAAGGGTAGATGGTTAAGTAAGATCAAACAGAATACAGATTTTAGCAATCCGTGCCCAACATGATACAAAGAAGTTCTTCAACCGCAAACATTTTGTACAAAAACAGCCAAAAGCACCAACTTCTAAAGAGATCAAGAGAAGTACCAATAGTGAAAAGTCTAGAACAAGGAAAAAAGGTGAATCCAAGTTAAAGCCAACCACCACCCGGTAACAGAAACTAATTAAGACTTCTAAATTTATCCAAACCTCAGCCAACAGTAGAAGAAAATCACCCTCCTTCTTCCCAAAAAAATTTAAAAGGAAAAAAATTTGCCCCACATCTCTACACGTTGTGCAACAACGTACTATGTCTCAATCTTCACATCCCTGCAACTTGACCCTCCTCCTTCACTCAAAAACTCCTGCTGCAACAACCACAAAGAGCCAATAAATCAGTGAGACCCTTAACAATATAACAAAATCTGGTTTCAAAGAAAGACAGAAAGAAAGATTATTTATTTATGGTTTGACTCACCTGTGAAGTCTTCTTGTTAACATGGGCCTCCTCATGAGCAAAAATAGACCTTCTAGTTTCAGCAAGTCTGTCGACAGAGGCATCAGTCTTATCAGCTTTCTTGGAGCCAATGTGGGTTCTCTTGAGACCAAGAAGGCCTCTCCACCTTGTAGAGGAACCCTTTGGAGGCCTCAAAGAGACTTGATCATGAGTAGTGTCATCATCAACAAGAAGCTCCTCTCTCAAAGTTCTCTGCATTTGGTTGTTACAGTTATCTTTGAATGGCAAAAGCTTACCCTTGAAAAAGAGCTCATCGGCACTCATCATTGAGAAGCTAGAGACTGAGAATTCAAAGTCAGAGGACACTGGAGCCTCCCTGGAGCTCCTTTCTTGCTTGATCACCTGTTGAGTCTCAGCAAAATCATTGGAGAAAGAGATTCTTGGGCTCATTGGAGCGCAATGACCTTTGTGCTCGGAGTTGTACATGTCTAAGCATGCCATGAGATTTCAACGCAACATGGAAAGTTCAAAAAACAAATAAAAACCAAAGAAGAAAGAAAACAAACAAGCAAGCAAGCAAGCAAGCAACCAAGTGAAAAACCCTAATAAATTCTACTAGGGACCTTCCTTCACTATTCCAACTTACCAAGTAGATGTTTGTACTTATATCTATGAGGGGAGAGAGAGAGAGAGAGAGAGCTTGATGTATGTTTCTTTTGGATTTATGCATGTATGCCCATGATGTGATGTTTTGTCATGACATGGTACTGGCATTCACTATTGACCAACTTTGAAGATACGGTTTCATTTTTCTTTTTTCACCAGTGCTTCCTTTGGACTCAAGTGAAGTTACCGAGAAACACTCTTTTCTCTTCAAGTTTATCTCTAATATAAACAGTAAACAAGTGCACTCTTTTCTCTACAAACAGACAATCCCTCTTCTGCTTCATGTTTCTCAAATGGTGGAAAACTTCTACGAAGATTCCAAGAAGCTGTCATTCGTCAAAGCGTGTTTATTTTTTGAACAAAAAAAATATTTTAATTTTATTAATCATGTCAGCATCAGTTTATTGTTCTATTTGAAAATATTATTTTCAGACAACATGGCTAGAGTAGAATCCAGAACAAGATTCCATGCAGACATGATGATGATAAACATGCAAAATGCATCCAACGGCTAAATAATCATATAGTACCATCAAACTACAGCACATTTTTCACCATTTTGATGTAACAGTGAATCACTCTTTCACAGTCAGAGAAACCAGCAGTGCTGATTTTTAAATATGCATGTCTATCTTCATTATACAAAAAACTTATCATCTCATCTATATATATACATATACATATATATAAGATTTTAAAACAATGGTGAAAAAATTATAAACGTGGGGCCAGTTTAAACATTATAATCATCATCGTAATAAATGAATGACAGTGATAAATGTATAAAAATGATGCAAAGGTCACATGTGTGACTGAAAATTAAAATAGAAAAAATTAATAAAGGTAATATAAGTTCAACTTATTCAATCCAATAATATCATGCAATATGTATATTTTTCATATATATATATATCTATAATGTAATAATAGTGCTTGAATGTATAGCTCCAACCGTGTTGAAAAATCTTTAAATTTAAATTGGTGTAGATGAATATATTAAAAGGGATGGATGGGGTGGTAAATAAAACAGAGGAAAAATGCTATTAATGGGGATTGAGCAAAAAATTAAATTATTTAAAAAAAGGACAGAGTGGCACAGCGACAGTCCAGAGAGCTGGGTGGCATTGTGTGGACTGACCTTTGACTTGTAAATAATTTTACCAGTGAATGAGCTGGCGATACCGACGGATCAAATGGACCACGTGATCAGGGTTTTTTTTATATTTATTTTTATTTTTTTAAGAATTAAGATAGATCCAAAGGATTGTCATGACTAATCGATAGAAAATTCTGATAGCGCAACCCAGAGTACTATTCTCATATGGAAAGAATCATCCACATGAAAATGAGAAAAAAATTCATACAAGAGTGGAGGAAAAGAAGTGTAACCGACACATAATAATTAAAAAACTGTTATTATAATAATAATAATTATTATTATTATTATTTGGATTGACGGATGAATGTTGAACTTATGCCACTAAGGCATGGGGGCTATTGGCGCCTAACCAACGATGCCAATAGCCAAAGACCACATGATTAGTGTTTCCCTTTTTATTCGTTCATTTATTTATTATAAATAAATATCTACAAACATTGCAAAATTTTTCTCCCCTTATAGATGCTTCTATAATGTTACAATATTTGTTAAATGTACCTCAAATGATCTGCCAAAAGTGAGAATTTCTTTCCTTAATGTGTCATATTTTTTATGATGGATTTATTTGATTTTAAATTTGTTGGAGATCTTTGTCGGATGTTAAAATTTGTCAATCAAAATTAAAAATCCTTTTTCAGAAGAGGACCTTGTAATAGATTTTGTTGTACTTAAACGATATTTTGATTTGTAGAGAGAAATTTTTCCGAGATAATATCATGGATAGGTTCATTGATGGAGGAGGGATTTAATCGAAGAAAGGCTAGATAGATGGTGCATGTGTCCTAAACAAAAAGGACAGAAACAAGTAAGTAGTGGGTCAAATTCAAAATAGTAATTGAAGAAAGGTGTTCCTTTTGTCAACAGTGAACAGGAGTGTGTGCATGTCTGAGTGTGAGTGTCCAAACAAAAGATGTCATAATGAGGACTTTATATCAGCTTTCAAACTAGTGCACTTGTGTTCTCTATTTACTGCAAAAAATCACGTGGTCACGTGAACAGCTTCTTTTCCTTAGCTTAGCCTTCCTCCACCACTTCTTCTTCTCACTTTTGCAATTGCCAAATTTCTAATCATAAGTTCATGAAAATGGAGAAACCAATCAGAATTTTGCCCTTTTTTCATTTGTATGCAATGTAAACTTTTTTGCAGTAACTTAAATAACTTAACTATTCTTGTAGTTAATGCAAAAGTGAAGCCGGACCAAACTGCAATTATGACTTTGTTAAAAATAGTTTTGTGCGGTTGTGACAATTAAGGATGGGTGGATGGATGAAGTAGCTGAGCTTTTTCCAAAGTCCTTACAGGAATCTATAGAAGTACCTTTTGAGATAAGTGTCAATTATCTTCTTTTAAGAAATGATTTATTACACATGATAATAATGATTTAATTTTATAAAACGGTACACCCAACTCAAAATATTAGTTTATTTAAAATGCTACGGTAATACAAAAGCGGATGTGAATATAATTAGGAGCACTTCTAAAACTCTCCTAAGGTTTGATCAGAATCTACAAATTTGTAATCAGGTAAAACAAGAGGTGTTAAAGTTGATTAAATTTACCAACTTTTTATTGAATGGAATATAGGGAGTTTCCGCATGCAGTTGAATGGAACAGTAGGTGGAATAAAGGATACACTATCTATTCTTGGCGTTTATACAGATTTAAAAATATTTGGTTGTTAATTAATTAAAATCATAGAAAAGATCCAGATATGGTGTATCTATTTAAATATAGAGTATTTTGTTGGCAAGCTCTCTGGAGAATGCAAATCAACAAGATCCCCAGACACACACTTGGCTTGGATTTGGACTCACTGATAATCCTAATCACACTCCTTTGCAAAAGGACACACACACACATTCAGAGACACAGATAATAAAAAAAAATGAAAAAACATTTTTAAATTTTTAACTTACATTCAAAGGACATTGGCTGTCACTCACATGGTATTTAAACTTTTTCAAGAGTTGAGTCAAATGGGGTTTTGCCAAGTGTCGAATACCCACGAATCAGTGCCTGCAAATAAGGGACCAGTCAAAGCTCTTTTGATTTTGAATGTATCAACCAGCTGAGCTCTCAATTACCATGGTGGCGGGCTGGGGGTAGCTGCCCAAGACCACTGGAAAATTGGCTTCAGTTCTGGGGTTGGCCTTGCTAGTCTTTGTTCACTGGTCCCAAGCTTCCTATCAACTACTTCGATGATTTTTTTTTTTTTTTTAACCTTTTGATACTAGGTCAAACAAACTTTTAACTTACAATCCAAAATACCGTTCCAAAAGATGGGAGAGATCTACCATATTAAGTGACAAAATTGCCCATGGTTATGAACTATAATACTCGAACCTTGTCTCTTTACCTTTTAAAATGACAACACCTCACTTAGGAGCCATTCGATGTGTCTTAGATATTATAACATGGTGTTTTTGATATGACAGTAACAAATTAAATGTTACATTATCATTGGAGTTACTTGAATGGTTTAGGAATTACTTTGGGAAGATAAGGCAATTAATTAACAAAGTTTTGATCTAATTCTATATTAAAAAGGGGTGGTCTCTGTGTAGTGTTGGTGTAGATTCATCTGCTCACTTTCCAATGTTGGATCAAGAAGGAAGAGCAAAAGTTTTTCTAAGTGGGGGATCAAGTGGTACGGAGGCGTACTAGTGTAGTGAAGAACTTCGGCTTTGGTTGTTATTAATCTCTTCGTTATTAGAAACTGCACATGATCATGAATAAATTGGTTTTATGTGTATTTAACTGCTTCTATCTGTTTAACATGTTACATGTCCTTTTTAGAGATTAACTAATTAGAATTTAGACATATCACGTAAATTTATGGTCACAGTTCACAATTAAAGATTATTATTATAAATTATTAAATTTGTTGCTACTATTGTCCAAAAAACATAAAAATTGTTGTAGTACTTAAGGTATACATTAGATTTGGGCTTCCAAATGATTAATTTTGGTTAGCCGTTATTGGACTTTTAGATTGGTGGCCCATATATGGAGAGAAGACCACAACATAACAATTAGACTATAGCAGTAGTCGTTTCCTGAGCAACAGTGCATGACTATTTGTTCATCTTGGCATGAGAATTTAGTACATCGTCAAAAGTTTAATCATGTGTTTATTATTAGAAGGTGGGTTATGTAAGTTTAAATTTGTAATTTCAACTTCTAACAATCTTTGTAGTCCAAATGTGATTTTTTGAGCGCTTGTTCGAACTTGACAATCATAGGTTTGAGTTATTTTCACCACAAATGGTTTAACAATTTGTTTTCCTTTTACTCTGAAGGTTGAACAAGTAAATAAACATAAAAAAAAAACATGTTTACTTTACAAAATCTATCATGAAAGAGGATCGATATTTGCACCCCTCTAAATTGATATACCCTTTTAATAATTTCATTCCATTAAGTATTTTTTTCTAAAAAAATCCCATTTTACATTAAAAAAAAATGATGATGTTTGTTTATAAATGTAAAATGTAAACAAAATTAAAAAATAATATATTTTTTATATTAAATGAGTTATAATTATAAATTTTAATTTTTAAAATAGTATTCAATGGGGTGTATAAGTGAAATGGGTGTACATACGACCTCAGTGCGCTGCAAATATCGTAACTCATCATGAAAAAAGAACAGATAATTAATTTCTATTTAAGAAGATCAATTAATTATAAGAGAACCTTCAATCAAAAGCAAATCAATTAGCTAGATAGAGATTTTATAAAATAAGATATAATATACAATTTTGATAAAACATTTGTACAAAATTTGAACTAGATTATAAAATTTTATTTTAAATTTTTTCAAATATATTCAAACCTAATTTTTTATAATTCTTTATAATTTTTATTTCTATTTTTAAAATAAATAACTGTATCTAATCTACCATTTACAAACCAAAGTAGATGAAAGATTTCCAGCAACCCCACGCCGTGTGTTGGTGTCGGTTCTACGCCCGCCACATCCAAAAGATAGATATAATATAATATATTCATATATTAATAATATTATAATAATATATATAAATATACTTGTCTCCCACCATTCAGTGTGTGTTGATCCCCCACTTTCATGTGGGTTTTTCCCCCAACTTCGTGTGGGTCTCTCCCCCACTTCTGTGTGGGTGGATCTCTCCCAATTGAGAGTCGTTCTCCGGGCTGTACATTAGTGTTCTATCTCGGTTGGTCCCGGTTGTTCCCTGGGTCAGTCCCAGATACAATTCTTGTACTAAAAAAAAAAAAAATCAAAGTAAACGAATAGTGCAATGATAATCAAATCATGTTATTAAAGTTCCTGGATCAGAATCCCCGCTTATCCAGTGTATCACATGTCTAATTAAACAAGATATAAATGCTGAAACCAGTGTTCTAAAAGTCGGCCTAGGCACCACCTAGACAGTTTAGGCACCGCTGTTAGGTGGCACACTGTCTACTTGAGCTTAGGTGGTGCCTAGGTGGTCTCCACGATGCTTAAACCATGGATCAGTATTTTAAATCAAGTTGCAATGGCCCTCCAGTGGAGGAGATCCCATTGTCATCTCCTTGTTGAAAACAGATGGTGAAGAGGTGAGGGTGAAATGGACGCCAAAAAGGGAAGGTGAGAGAGGGAGAAAAGTGAGAGTGAGACTTGTCCATAAGATGAGAAACAAGATAGAAAAAGAAAAGAAAAGTAAAGGGAGAGTGTTGGATTTGGTGGAGAAGGTGAGAATGTGAGAGAGAAAGAGGAAGTAGGATTTGCACATAAAGAGGGAGAGTAAGAGACAGTTGTTGGTGAGAGAAGTTAAGTGAAAGAAAGATATAGAGAGGAGAGAAAAACTAAGTATCATTTTATGATGAGATAGTTGCAGAGAGAATTGTTAAAAGAGATAGTTGTAGAGAGAATTGATAAAAGGAGAAAAAATTAAATATCATTTAATGAAGAGACAATTGTAGAGAGTAGGGGTGGGCACAAAAATATGAAACTGATCCGAACACTCTGATCCGATCCGATTCATGGGCGTTCAGATCAGATTACATGTTCAAAGGTAAGGTGTTCGGATCCTCACCTGTGAAAACACCATGTTTCACGGATCGAAGTATCCAAAACCGATCCGATCCGTGAACCCATGAACAGTGGTACATACGTAATTTCATATGCCCCTATATAAAGTTCACTTAAACTAACCCTAATATCCATCTCTCACTCCCTCTCACTCTCATTTCAGCAGCTTGGTGAGTCTATTTGCAATTTTAGCTTGATATTTACATGATTGGGTGTTAGTGTTTTAGTGATTTCTATGCTTGTTTGTTGTGTTCTGTTGTTGAGTTACATATTTCACTTGCTGATTTTATATATATATATATGTTATTGTTGTTGTGAATTGATGGGAAAAAGTATAAAGAGTGGTGAGGAATCTGAATTTGATATTGATGATGTTAGTTTGATTGTAAAAAGTCAAAATTTTGGGGTGACAAAAAAAATAGAGAAGAAGATGAAGAATGAAAGTAGTTGTAGACTTAAGTCAGATTGTTGGGAGCATTTTGAGTTGTTCGAAATTAAGAATGGTAGAAGAAGGTCTTGGTGTATACATTGAAATTGAAAATAGCTGTTCAAATATGGAACCGATCCAATTTGATCCGCAGACTGGATGTTCGGATCGGATCGGATTGGTTCCTTTCCCTTGATAGATTATGTTCGGATCCAAAAATGACGATCCACAAATTTACCATGTTCGGATCGGATCTAATCGAAATCGATCCGTGTTGCTCACCCCTAATAGAGAGAGTTGGTGAAAGGGGAGAGAAAGAATTTCATTTATTAAAGGAGGAAAATTGTAGAGACTTAAATTATTTTGAATAGTTTATATTTTTTAATTATGATTAATTAAAATCACATTTTTGTCCTTACATATACGCGACTTTTATCATTTTTATTTCATAAAGGCAAGAAACCATGATCTCTAATTGTTTGTGTTGACCTAAGTCCTAACCACCAAATAGGGGCCTAGTCGCCACTTATACGCCCTAAGCACCAGTCACCGGATTACCGCCCGATTAGTTAGCGCCTTTTAGAATACTGACTAAAATATAAGTGATGTACAACAACCCATACATAAAAAGTATGATAACCCCAGTTCACAAAATATTAGAAACCATACTATTTCAACAAAAAATAGAAACCATACATAGAAGTAAACATATTAATTGTTGAATCTCAAATTAGCAAATATTTTGATTACTTGGATTGGTCATGATGATCATGGATCACCAATCATGAATCTTCAGGTGCAAACGTTGTTGAGCATAGTGCACCAGCTTCTCCATCTCCTTGGGGGTGTCTATGAGGCCATCGTGATTAGAGTCTGCTTCTTTCATGGCTTGGCGAGTCTTCCACCATGCAAACCGGGTGCGGAGCCCATGCAGCGCTTCCTTCAGCTCATCGTGGCTGATGTGCCCATCACTGTTCGAATCGTAGCGGTGGAGCCACGCTTTGAACTCATCTATAGTCATTTCCTGGTCGGGGTGAACCTCAACACAACGCATGATCGCCATACCTATGATTAACTAGATTTGTGTTTGTGTGTGCGCACACGTTTTTCTGTTCAGGTTAGAGTTGATGTTGACGAGGACTCGTGTTTTGTTGTTACTCTTAAAGAATAGAGATGATTTTTGAGTGCTCAAGTGGGCGTGTAGTAGTGGGAATCGAATCGTTTGACATGGTTGTATTGTCAACTTTTTTGTATTTTATAGCATAGGTTGCGTATCTTTGTTTTTTTTTATTCATGCAACTTTATTCTCAACATGATCAGAATCCAACCTATTAATTAAGTTTGTGGATCCTCTTGTTGTATTTCTATATTGATCATACTTAATGGTTAGGCTTCTATGATATTATTCTAGATATTATTTATAATATAATGACTTAAATTTCAAATATTGTTAGATTGAATAAATATTTTTATCATTAATTATATTGTATGGCCATTGCTTATATGATAATTATTTAGAACACTTCTATAACTTTTGATCGGTGATATAGTAAATGAAATAGGTTTTAATGATAGGATGAAATATTCAACAAATGGCCATAAGAGAGGAATTAATGCAAGAAAAACCTGTTAAATGGATTGGATTGTACAGCATTTCATATAATAAAATCACATATAATGTCTTCAAAGAAAAAATAATAGAAAAGAGGGAAGTGAATGAAAACTTTAAATGTTGCACATTAATAGGGGTGCCGACTGGGTCTTGGCCTAGTTGGACCAAATTTCTAGGCCCAACCAAACTTGACAATCGGGTGCAGGCTGGGTTTTAAATATCCGTAGTTGCACTCCATTAAAATTGTTTGTGGACCTTTTTGCAAGTACACATAAATTAAAAAAATTGTAACAAATACTCTCAAGTTGTTTGACGTGATGACTAAACACATCTAGTATACTTTTTATAAACAACAGTAGAGTTCGAGTGCTCCTATCCACAAAAATGTGGATATTTACCTCCTAATCCACTGATGTGTGAGTAAATTACGTATAAATCCTTTCAGTTGGAGGACATTTTTCTCACTTAATGTGTGACTCTCTCTCCATACTATTAAAGAGTAAAGTAAAAATAGTGTTATGTTCCGGATCATTCGATAAATTATTATTTATTTTTTCTCTTTTATCTTTTGTATTATATATTCATAAATAAATTTCATTGAAACTATTTTTAAATAAATTAAGAAAATTTAAAAAATTATATGATGTGCAATTAATAAAAGGATGTACATACAATTTTAGAGGGGTATAAATATAGTTATTCCTTCATTTAAATTTTTGTTTTATTATTTGAGCTAGAACTTGCCCTTCATCCTAGCCCTCCGGACTCGGCACACCTTGATAGGTAAGCCCACTCCATCTCTTCATGGGGCTGGGACAAACCAACCCCCGTGCTCCAATTTTGAAAGCACGAATCAGACTAAGGTCTTCAACCCATTTGAGACCTCTGTGTATATATACTCCTTGCTTATCATAGTCATTGTATAATAACAGGTAGTGGTAAACGTCTAAACTATTAGATGGGGACTCACAAACAATCAATGAATCCTTTCATTTATTTATTTATTTATTATTTGTGAATATTAATATGTACCTTAAAAGTGAATATTAATATTACCCTATCATAAATTAAATGACCAATATTCACAAGTAATGACTAGTTCCATTTCTTAATTCATAAGGAATTTTATCATTTAATATAACAAGTCTTTGATTTAAATTTTACTCAAATTAGACGAAGCCAGGCTAGTTAAATGACCAACATTCACAAACAATGACTAGTTCTATTTCTTAATTCATAAGGAACTTTATCATTTAATATAACAAGTTTACTCATATTAGACGAAGCGAGATTAGTTTACTTTTTTTTTTTTTGAAATAGGCTAGTTTACATTTATTATAATTATTTTTTTAGAAAGAATTTATCAGCATTCAAGAAAATAATAAACAACTAAAACCTACAGATATACATTGATAGTTTCCTTATTGGCATTCGTAATTGAGAAATTCAACATATTTCTCACGATATCTCACGTGTTTGATGATATCTCATATCTAAACTCACATGGATACCATTATACCAATTACATCTCCACCAGCTCAACCCCACCTGCCTACAAGTACAATACTTCATTGAAAATTGTAGGTATCATCTTATTAAATATTTGAATTAATAAAAAACAATGACCAAATGTCTTGGTCTTTGTATCCAAATTAGTTAAACAATGCTTGCACCTAAATTTTGTCAAGCATTGCTTTCCAGCTCTAGACCTTATGAGAATCAATATCTAGGAGATTGTTTACCTTCCATCACATTAAAGTTCACATACACCACCTTGATTTCAAAGAAATCAAGATTATTATGTATCCTTCATCACATGATCATCACAAATATGCACAAGGCTATGCAGGTGCAATGAACATCCAACCTACACAACCTTACCATCCTTCCTATACACGTCCAGGCGCTCATGGCACCGCCACGACGCGGTGGTCAACCGGCCTTGGTCACTGCTGCGATGATCCAGCTAATTGCTTGATTACTTGCTTCTGCCCCTGCATTACTTTTGGACAAATTGCTGAGATAGTCAACCAGGGCTCCATATGTAAGCTTTTATTAATAAAAATATAGATGCCGAATTTTGTTTAATGTATGTTGTTTTAATGTTTTTTTTTTTTACATATTTTTATTGTAGTTATATAAGTTTTGGTTTGGGATTTGAGTTTTGTTGCAGCTTGTGTAGCTAGTGGTATGGTTTATGGGCTACTAGGTCTGACGGGCCTATCATGTTTGTACTCATGTTTGTATCGGTCAAGATTGAGGGGGCAATATGACTTGGAGGAAGCACCCTGTGCGGATTGCTTGGTTCACTTCTGCTGTGAAACATGTGCACTTTGTCAAGAGTATAGAGAACTCAGGAACCGTGGATTTGATATGGGGATTGGTATGTGACTTTGATTTGCTGTCTTTTAATATTTAGTTAGGTCTCATTATTACTTGCTTAGAATAGATCTTTCACTTCCACTACAATATATTTGTGATTCAAGTAAGCTAAGGCAATATTAGCATATAATTCCGTGTGCTCGTGGCCTTTTCTATTGTGGATTATGTTTATGGGTTGAGTATCTCCTTCCTTGTGTGGAGTCCTCAATCAATTCAGATGTAATTAGCTTGGTGAATGGAATTCATCTTTCAAAAAAATAAAATAAAATAAAAAAAAACAACATTAAGTAGCATTTATTGAGGAGATTTGTTAGCGGTTGAGGTTTAATGGGAAGAAAATAAAGAAAATTCTCATATTTTCAACCATAACTAGATGGAGTTAATTTGGTGGAAATCAACAAAACTATAGAATTGGGGAGGAAGATTTGAACTTGGAATTTCAATTTCACTGAGAACTGCAGTTACCAACGATTATAATAAGATTCTACATTCTTAATATATACTTCGACTTAAAAGAAAGTAAAAATTATCTATCATCAAAGCTCTATCATATATTATTTTTAGTATTTCAAAAAGGACAAATCATACAAGATGAAAATTCTATTAATTTATTATGTAATGTTCTCCCCTTAATAGTTGTTCTTAATGATGATATGAGTTAAGATTATTGGTTCTGTTGTAGTTCAATTTGCAAACTATACTTTATTCCATCGATTTGATAGTGTTATTGGTCTAGCACTTTTTATCCATCCTCATGTATTGATTAATCAAAATTGTGATGAAGGTTGGCAAGCAAACATGAACAGACAGGGCCGAGGAATCACAGTTGCTCCCGTGGTAGGAGGAATGACCAGGTAACACAGGTAATGTATGAAGTTCCATCAACACCACAACGGATCCCTGCATCTATAATTACCAGCTAATTTCGCTTTTTGTTGATGCTATACGCATTGATTCGATATTTATTGAAATTCTAATGAAGAGAAGAGAACTTGATTGGACTGTATTGAACTCATGTATTGATTTTGGCTTCTTGTAATTGAAGGCAGAGTTTTCTTATTTATCTAGATATTTAGATTTCATAAGTTATTTATTCATTTGATGGAAGGTTTGATGTATATTCATAAATTGGAATTAAGTTCGTTCTATGTTCTCTATTACAACTGATTTGCCAATTTTGAAATTTGAATAGATAATATTCAGGAGACTTTTGATCTAGCTGGGTTGCGCTCCCAATTTTTTGCATTGATTCTTCGACAAATATATTGATTCTTCTAAAATTAAACATTGTTCAAACTTTTAATTATGGATGAATTTGAATAGTATTCATTTATTTTATAGGTCATCTAAAATTGGGGTGACTCTCTTATATTATCATCCTTATTATTGACTAGTGTACCTAGTTTAGTACTTGAAATTGTTCTGACTAATTATGAATTGTACTTGACTAATTATGTTGTTATTATTTTTTTGGATTTGGGGATGGGGGATTTGAACTCGACATTCGTTTTGTGGAGAAGTATGGTTGCTGTCAGTCTACTCACAATTGTACGAACTAGTATAGTTACAACTCACTAAGGTGTTATCAATGTTACTTAATGATCCAAGACATCTTACTCAACTATAAGAGTTCTAAATAGACTTATTTCAATGAGAGCAAATGTCATACAATTTAGGCCTTGAACATATTTCCTTCTAAGCAACAAGGAAATAAAGAGTTTGTAAGGATGATAATGTCCACAAATATACCACGAATATTCAACATGTACATATTAAAAAAAAGATGGGAGTTACATTAGAAGAATCTTTGCTTAGATTGCAATAATCCACTTAAATTATTTGAAGTTTTATAATGATTTTTAATAAAGAACAAAGTTATGTCAGTATCATTAGCCTTACAGCTCATTTACCTCCATTTCCTTTTAAAAAAGCAAAGTTTTAGAAAAGAACAGAGTTATATTAATTTCCACGTTATTCTTATAGCTTATTTACCTTCATTTTTGCTTAAAAAGAACAAAGTTAATATCAATATTTACTTTATCCTCAGAAGTTATTTGCCTCCATTTTTCAATGCTCTAAAATCAATTTTGGGTTGGATCCTGCTGCAACTCGTATTCAACTGTTGGTACTGGCTAGACTATTTGAACCGGATCCGATTTATTTCTCTCATTTTAGCATGTGGTTCAAATATTTGGACTCCAGCCCAAAGAATTCATTTTGGCATCCTAGCATGTAGCAGAGGCATTTTGCTCCCAACTAAAAATAAGGCGTTCTTTATATGCATTTTTGATGGCGTTAATACTCTCTATTTCTTTTGTCCAATGATATATATTTTTTGGATGACATTATGAATTTTTCTAATAAACTCGGCCCAAAAACCGCCTTCTTTCATTAATGGTATTTTGTTATTCCCAATAAATGCTTTTGAATTTTGATGATATATATATATTTTTTGTTTACAGAGTATTATTTAATTTTTTAAATTCTTATCTTTTTCAAAAGATATCTTGTCCGTTTATATTTATTTATTTCGTATTTTTTAGTTTTTAAATTTCTATATCTTGCTCTTTTATGTTTATTTATCTAGTATATTTAAGTTTTTAAATTTCTACATCTCGTTCTTTTATGTTTCTTTAACAATATTCGTAAATTATCCTAAAAAGTAGTGCATAGTTTCTCGTATGGAATCTAATCTAAAATCAACATTTGATCTGGGTTTTAGGATGCAAGGGAGGGATAGAAGAGAAAACTCACATGTTTGTCTCTTTGGGATGGTTTTGCAATTCACTTACTCAGATGCTAAGAAGTATCAGTACAGGTCATGTGTTTGATCCGTTTGTGCAAATTAAAAAGATTCACTGACTGATTTGCTTAAAAGTATCAGGCTGGAGATGATATTTTGGAAACAAACAAACAAAATATTTACAGTCATGATTTGAAAATTATTCTTTTACATAGTGAGTATCCATAAAGATCCATTCTGGAACTTTGAAGCTAATTATGTAGAAAACAAAGCGGGACAGTCCTCTAGCAATGAAATATTCTTGATTTTCCTGACTATTGTGTGTCTCTCCTTGCTTCCAAACAACTTTGCACACTAACTCAAATGTTATGGATGTTTCATGATTATTTCGGGGTCTTAATGGATCCTCCGATTTTGACAACAGCATCGATGCAGCCCTACTCAGGCATAAAGCAGAGTTTACCTCTGAATCTGATAAGGGACAATCAAGTGGGACAGTGAAGATACCTAATGAAAATGCAAAAGCGATGTGAGTTTATAAAAACACCACTACGCCTGTAGACATTAGTTTTTCTTAGAAGCACAAATGTTTGTATTGATTTGATTAATTCTATGTTTCATGTGGTTGCAGGGGACACAAGTGACAGCAAATGGAATGAGGGTTTCTAAAAGAACACGATCATCTGAATGCAGGGGACACAAGTGACAGCAAATGGAATGAGGGTTTCTAAAAGAACACGATCATCTGAAGTACATAACACGTCTGAGAGGGTACAACAATGGAGAAAATTAAGCTTCTCCGGTTGCCTTCTATTTACTCTGTTGATCTCAAACATTTTTCTATTCATGTTTTGAACAGAAGCGAAGGGACCGGATTGACCAAAGGCTGAGAACTTTGAAGGAATTAATCACTACCTTATTCTAGCAAGATTGCAACTTATATTCCTTGCTTTTACATCATGTACAGTCATTTTTATTCAAGCTTTTCATCTTCTTTTATACTTGAACACAGTTGAGTACCAGATGTGCTTATTTTCAGGCGGATGGTGCTTCTGTCTTTGATAACGCCGCGAACTGTCTTAAACACTAGAAGCCGCAAGTTGATGTAATCTCTCTCTCTCCCTCTCCATCCCCCTTATGTGTATTTATCCATTCACTTTCTTGATATATACTTTTATCTTAAATGACTAATTTGATTCAACTTTATGCGGACATGATTACCATGCATGTCACCAAGTGGTTTTGCAGGCGCACAAGCTTCCCACGTTTCACATTTCGTGGCCATCAGACCCAAATTAAATATGGGGTTAGGAATGGGAAAGGTTGGGATGTATTACCCGACTGTTGTACCAATGGTATCAATTCCCTCTATCTAACCCAACTTATTCGATTCGACTTTATGTGATATGTGTTCTGAGTACCATACATGTCATCAAGTAGTTTTGCAGGCTCACAAGCTTTTCAAATTTCACAATTCGTGGCCTCAAACGCAAATTAAATATGGGGACGAGAATGGGAATGGTTAGAATGCATTATCCGACTGGTGTACTGATGATATCAGTTCCCTTGACTAGCCTCCATCCTGCATTTACAGGAGGAATAGGCTTGCCTTTAATGAATGGACCTACAAACTTTGCAGTCCCTCAAAAGCAAATGCCATTTATTAATTCACAAGTGCGAATGCCATTTATTAATTCGCAAGTGCAAATGCCGAATTTTGTCCCTGGATTCTCTCCTGCACCAAACTATTCAAGCCTAGAAAATCAGTGTAGTTCTCAAGCAGCACCAAGCACTGCCATCTATCCTCAGCAACAACTGCCTATGATAACTAAGGTTCACTCTGATCTCTAAATTTTCTATCATTATTGGGAACAATGAAATCTATCAAAACAGAAGTCTTCTAACAATCCCAAAAATTTTGTTCATTTTTCGTATCTGGAATCTTCTTTGACTGAATTTAAGATTTGATTTGTCGGGTTGATTAAATTTCTTTAGGAATCTAGCGCATCTATTTCAAGTTTTTCTTTGCCAATGAGCGGCCACCACCATATAGTTAAGACTTCGTGAATGAGATGAAAATTAATGCAGTCTCCGTGGCTTCTTTGTGCTATATTTATTCTGTACGTGAAATGGTGAGTTGGACTTAAACCGTGTGACAAGTTTATTGGTCTTAAAAGTAAGAGTGTTTATTTAAGAGTGTTTAAATGTCATTATTTAAGTCATTATCAATAACCTGGAACCTTTTAATCTAGCAACTTATCAAAAAAAGACTCATATGTAGGAAGCTTCATTATGTGGGTTTAGTTTTATCTTAAATTTGTGATGCTTTGGTCTTTTCACAGTTCAACCTAATAAAATTGTTAATCCCTAGTAACAAAGGTTTTATATATATATATAAATATTATATTTATATATTTGAAATGAAATAAACTTTATTAACCACACCCTATAACAATACAACTTTCGGTGACATTAAGCCACTCACGAACCTTAAAAGAGGACAAAGCATGAAAGACTAGCTTATATGTTCAACGGTTTCCATTTTTACGAATAGCTAAACACTTAACAACTCCAACCTCTTTACACATAGCCTTAATATCACTAATAACAAAAAACTCATTCTCAAATGCTCTCCACTCGAATTAATCGCCAATGCAGCATTGGAAGCATCTACTTCAGCCACAGAGACCTGCAAACCCAATCTTTTAGCAAGGCACAGACCTACTCTCAACGCTCGATTCAGTCTAAATTTACTCTCTAACTGTAATTAGTCGGTGGTAATAGAAAGCTTAATTAAGTCTTTTAATTCAAATCTAAAGATGATACATATAAAATTCTCTAACTGTAATTAGTCAGTGGTATATAAAACATTTTTCATAGAAAAATCTTGAGGATCAGTCCAAAGTTTTAAATATAATAGAAATATAAATTTTTATTATATAATTTCGTAGGTTTGTTCATTTCAATAATATAACTTTTAACTTATATATAAAAGGATATAAAATCAAACTCCATAGCACACATACTAAGGTTTAGTTAAATTTTTTAATTCATGTTATTAAAAAGGAAAAAGAAATACTTTTATACTAGCATCAGAATCACATTTCTTATGACAATTCCAAACAAAAGAGTATTTGTGGAGGTATGAATTCCGATATAATTATACATCTCGGTTAGAGACATGGATGAGTTCTGGTCTGGATTTGGCAAGCAATTTCCAAGGTAGTAATCAATTTCAGAGTCTACACGTATTTCTTTTGGTCGGCGGCAGCCCTTGGAACCCTGTCTAGAACTTTGGAATTGAAATATTTGAGAAACCTTTGCATGTATTGGGTGCTTTTACCGGCATGATAGTCTACTTCTCCTTGATATCGCACATACAAAGCTGGTAGTGTTTCCAGGCAGAGAAAGGCTTTATGCCACGAACAGAAATTCATCATCAATTATGTTAGGCTTCCACAGGGAAAATCAAGGTTTCATAAAATTGTTCTATAAAATTGTTTCTGGAAATAAATATGAACAATTTGAGATTTGATTTTGCAACAACCAAAATGTGTACTGTAAATTAGAGTTTCAATTGTCTTTTGAAAATAGATTTTTGGCTACAAAAGAAGTTAAAGTGAGTTTGATATTATATATGAAGATTACTAAAGTCTCTTAACTTTTTACGTTATGCTTATTAAATTCTTTATATATTTATGTTTAGAGTTAAATACACAAAACTCTCTTGAGGTTAAGCTTAATATAAGTGGAAACAAATTTGATTTTTATAACAAAATACCCCTAACTTAACAATCAAAGGATATTAAGTTTGATGGTCAACTATAGTTGAGGGATGAAGACAAAAATACCCATAATTTTTAAATTAATTTTCTTTTAAATTTTAAAATAATACAAATTAATTTAATAATAAATAAATTAAAAAAATAAATCCCTACCATCCATCTTTTGAGATGGACAGTAGAAATAAATTTTGTTTATATTAAAATTTTTTATTAATATGAAACATTAAAAAAATTAAAATTGTTGTCCTAAAAAGATTAAAAAATAAAAATTAATCAAAAAATTAATTTTTAAAATTTTCTTAAAATTAAAAAAGATCTCCCATTAAAGAATCTAAAAAAATCTGGAAAAAAAAAAAGAAAAAAGAAAATGTTGTAAAAGATCTGGATTTGAATAAAAAAAATGTTGTTAAAAGAAACCTAAATCTTCAACCAGAACTTCCAAAAAAGAAAAAAAAAAAAATTGTCTCTCTCTATCCATCATCCTCCACAAATAAAAGATGATGAAGAACTTCATCTTCACCTTCACACAACTAAAAATTTAAATAAAACCAACATTAAATATCAACCAAAATCTTTAGTGAACAGCAAACCAAAATTAAACATCAAATCCAATGAATATCAGACCAAAAAAAAAAAATGAATGTCATCTTGAACCAAAATAATCAATCAAAAAATCATCTTGAACCAAAACACCAACAAAATCCAATCAATCCTAAGTTAAAACGAGCAGTAAAAACACCAAAACAATCAATAAAAAAATCAAAACTTCATATTTACACACTCCATCTTGAATAAAAAAACATCAAAATCTAATCAATTGAAAATAACCCACAATCAACTGGAACCCGATGACAAGAGATGGCTGGCGGTCACGCGACAATAAGGGCGTGGAGGCTGACGAGGGCTTTGAAGATGCCACCAAGGCAATGCTTTATGTTGATGATGGTGAAATAGAAGTTGACCAAGCTAGAGATCTCGACGAAAGTGGGGGAGAAGGGAAAGATGAAGATGCCATAGGGAGGGAGATGGGGAGAGGATTGGCGGTGGCTTCGATGGTGAAGAGATTTGGTAAGGTTTGGGAGAATTTGAGTGGAGTGTCAAAGAAGAAGAAGAAGAAAAAAGAGAGAGTGATGTGTTCAAAGAAGAAAAAGAACACCAAAACAATCAATAAAAAAAAAATCAAAACCTCATATTTACACACTCCATCTTGAATAAAAAAAACATCAAAATCTAATTAACTGAAATAAAAAAAAAAAAAAAAAAAATCCACAATCAACTGGACCTCGAAGACAAGAGATGGCTAACATTCACATGTCAATGAGGGTGTGGAGGCTGACGAGGGCTTTGAAGATGCCGCCAGGGCTATGCTTTATCTCGATGATGGTGAAATAGAAGTCGACCAAGCTGGAGATCTCGACGAAAGTAGGGGAGAAGGGAAGGATGAAGATGTCGTAGAGAGGGAGATGGGGAGAGGATTGGCGGCAGCTTCAATGGCGGAGAGATTTGGTAAGGTTTGGGAGGATTTAAGTGGAGTGACAAAGAAAAAGAAAAAGAAAAAAGAGAGAGTGATGTGTTCGTAGAAGAAGAAGAAGAAGAAGAAGAAGAAAAGAGGTGGGTACACAAAGAGAGGGTGACTGTGATGATGAAATTTTTTAAATTTAGTTTTTTAATTTTTTATGAAAATTTTTATTTTATTTTTTAAGTTTTGACTTGTGACAGATTCTAAATGATAAATTAAGGACATTTTGATCATTTTATCAAAAAAATCAGTCAAACATCTTCTTTAACAACTATTGATTGTTATCTGGGAGTCATGGTATTACAAAAAACAAAATATTCACACATTTGTATTAGACTTAATTTTGGGGAGATTTTGTGTATTTAACTCTTATATTTATAGTCACAAGATAATAATAATAATAAATAGTTTTTTTATAGATTTTCTTTTCTATGATTATATTATTATAGTAACTACAGAATTGTACGTTGTAATTTAATTTAAAAAAATGAATCTAAAGACTAAATAATTAATTAAAATATCTGAATTGATAGTTAGTTGTATCCAATGACAAAAGCGGAAAGCCACATACATACGTGGCTTTTTTTTTTTTGGATAATAACATACATACGTGGCTTTAGGTTCAGTTTTTTTTAAAAGTATAGATAGAACAATATATAAACTTTGTCCCAAGTTATTTTATTTGGATTTTTCTCCTTAAATTATAAATATTTTCAAATTGGCCCCTCTTAATATGTTCCATATGGTTCTGCCCTTAGTTGTATCTTTGGTCAAACGAAATTTATTCAAAAAAAAAACCAATACAATGAAAGAAGGATGTCCTATCAAATGTTATTGAAAAATTGGTTTTTATAAATAGCACTATAACAGTCATATATGTTTCAGAAACGGTTTAGGATTTTTAAAACGAAAAATAGATTTGAAAAGCAAGTACAGGGCAAGGGCCTAATTAGAAAATGCATAGAAATTTCAACTTCCTACCGAAATACAGAATATTGAAGGAGCTGAAATATTCACCAATGACCGACAAAGTCCAAAGCAAAAGAAGTGTCTGGAAATCAAAACGAATATTTATTGTCAAACAATCAATATACTTTATTAGAAATAAAAAATATGAAAATGTGGAGGAGAAATAACATTAATTTCATACCAGAAAATAGTGCCTTAAATTGTTCCCACATGAAATTTTGTAGAATTCTTTCAATAACCGGTCGATATTTCCAAATAGAAACCGACAAGTGGTTTCTGACATTCTGAATTGGTCAATGCTGGGTGGACTCCTAAAAAGTATAATTAACAAATTAACCACGATTCTCTCAATATGTACACTAAAATTATATATTAAAACTTAAAAAAAATAATAAACTTAATCTATTAAAAAAATAAATTTTAATTTTAATTTTTAAAACTTTTAATACACATCTCAAGAGTACATATTAATACAATCGGCCGGAATAATTATTACAGCCAAAATTAAAAATTAAATTTGATATTTTAAAAATCCAAAAATAGATTTGCAAGTCTACATCAAAAAATAATTTTGAGGAAATAAAATTAGAGTTACATATATGTATGTATATATATATTGAAAACACTACTTATAATATAATCCGAACCTCATACATTCTTAAGTCGAATAAACACTTTTTATCACTAAATTATATTTTCCTTCTTTAAAAAAAATTCAAATAAAATAGATAAGATATTTATTATTTGTTACTGGATTTATAAAACAGAAAGCATGTTTCGAAAATACATCAAAACCCTTTTGTAATCTTAAAGACTTAGACAAATAATTTACAATATTCCACCTATCGAAGAAATTACCTTTTGATAAGGTCTGCTGCTTTAGACCAAATGAAGAGGATAATCATCAACATACAGAGAATGTGGCAAAGAAGAGTAATAAAATTGTACTCCACAACTTCAAAAAGTAGCCATATTACAGTGACCCCAGCTAGGACTGCACCGGATAATTTCTTGTTCTTCCATAATAATACATCTGCAACTAAAAAAATCAATCCCCACACAACGACAATAATTAGTTTTGTATATCAAAATTTGACGAAAATGCACATTCCTAAAATTTATTATAAACCTCTCTTGCAGAAGAAATTTTATAACCAAATTTGGACCATCATATATATATATAACTTAAGAGAGACATAAACAGAATTAGAAATTCAGAGGACCGGAAGATTACCATGGCCACCTCCGAGAAAATCACGCAAAGTCCTGTCAAGACCAAATGATCTTGGCGGAGGTGCAGGTTGGTCGTCGGAACTATTGCTAGACGGCATGATTATATTATGTACGATCAAGTGATACAATGTCTCAGTTTCTCAATACTGTAGCTTTGGATTTGAAATTTTTTCAAGGCTATATAAAGTGTGATTTGAGATTTGAAATATAAGAAATCAAACATTAGGAAGATTGGAATAGCTTTGGCATGGTTTGGAAGGTAATTGCTTCACGTGCCATGTTCAATAAAATGGTCAGATTTTCATTTTTCATACATCAATGCAAGATATTAATCCATTCTTAATGCAAGGAAATATCAAAAACATGCTCCGGTATTAAGTTATTATTCTATGATCTATTGTGATATAGTTTGGAGCATTAGAGAGATCATTTTTTTCCCGTTTATTACTGTATTAATTGATTTTGAATTGAAGTAATTTATATGCATTTTTTTCAGCTTTTCAAGGTTATAAATTAATCATTCAAAATATGAGGTAGCAAAGTTCAACATAGAATAATTAATTAGGATGATTTCTTTCAAAAAAAAAAAAAAATCATGATGCTCTTTTGGAGCTTGATTTTATTCATACATGATAATGTGTTTAAGACTTTAAGCATTAAAAAATATATCTAGATTAAATATGTTATTATAAGGTCGAAAATCGTTTAGATTTGCATTTTTGTTATCACTAAATTCTTAGTGTAAAGAGTCTAACTCTTTACATATGAGAACATCACAAGAGTTAATTCTTTATACTAAGAATTTATTTAAAAAAGAAAAAAAAATCATTAAGACCATTTAATCGGATAAAAATTACAAAAAACATTCTTAATATAGAAAATTCATCAAAAGATAAAAGGTTTACATCAATACTGTTTTGGCTCCACAAAACTAATAAAAACAAACACACAGCGCTCTAAGCCACTTTCATGGTGCGTGTCATCATGTTCATGAACTCATCGATGTCGATCAAACCATCGCCGTCAGCATCGACGCCTCGGATCATTTTCCGGCAAGAATCAAGGCTGCATTTCTCCCCCAGATTCTTCAAAACCTGCATCAACTCATCAGCACTTATTTTTCCATCTCCATTTGTATCAAACATTTTAAAAGCACTTTGAATATCACTCTTCTGCTTCACTCCATCTCCCGCGTTATTCTGCATCATCTCCATAAACTCTTTGAAGTCAATGAACCCGTCTCCATCCGTGTCGACGAATTCGAATGACTTGGCCACCTCAGGTTCTGCCATTCCCTTCCCAAGCAACTTCAATGCTGCTTTGTACTCCTCCCTAGAGATCTTGCCATCTTTGTTGGTGTCGAATTTGTCGAACACCCATCTCATTTCCTCCACGTTTTGTTGCATGACTCTTGTAGTCACATCGCTCTTAGAAGACTTCAAGCTAATCTGGCGTGATTTCACTGAGGAATATTTTCTTGAAAGGCTATTACGAAAATTCAAAAAACTCACTTTCGACATTTTCAAATAGTTGCCTATGTTACAATTACCAAACATGTACAACTGCTGACTTGAGCTCTTGCAGCAACATTGATGCCTTTATATATAGAACTTGCATATTTCACTATAAAATGAAGTCCTATAAACCAGAAAATTCTCTTTCGATTCCGAGTTGAGTGGCTCGTTTGGCTTTGATATTCTGATTCTGCATGCACTCAATTTTAGTGCAACTTGTGAGGGACAATTATGTTGTATGACGTATATATTCATGAGGAATTGAGATCTCTCTTATGCCGATGTTTTTAGTGATCTAAAATATTTAGTGGTAATGTATTTAGTGATAATGCAATATAGAAAAAGGAATGGAAAAGAAAAAAGAAATGAATCCCAACAATTAATTACATATGCCCTTAGATTTATATAAGATAGCAAAACGATTATATAAAAGAAGATCCTAATTTTATATTTAGATATGAGTAAGGAAATAGCATAAAGAAGATCAAATCCGTGTTTGGAGCAATAAGTGAAAATAGTGTGTGCATCTATTTGATTCACCAATCACCATTCAATAATGCACCTTTCGGCAAGATCAATGGTCCACAGTCTATATATAAAGTGAAGAAGAGATATATGCTTTTCTTTAATTTCTCTTTATTGAAGGATAAGAAAGAATATGAATATACGTGGAAAGGAACATATAATGTTGACTGTTTGTACGCGTAAAATTTGGCAGCCTCTCTTAATGTTAATTAGTTTTACAGGACGTACAATTTTGATCGTGGGAATAAAAACAATGTCCAATATAAATTGTGGGTCAACAACTTTGAAAGGGAATAAGATTGTTATACTTTTTTGTTTCCCGTGTGCGTACCATGCTTTTGCTTTCATGTTTTCGTTTCAAGAACTGTACATGCATATGCATACTAGAGGAAAGCATCAAAAAATGAATCAGTTTTATACATTGATTGATTAATATTAGGACTGAGGACATTTCAACTTTGATTATATTCCCTAGTCTAGAAGAAACAAATTAATTAAATATTAGAATTAATGAAATTGTTAAAATTTTAATATTATATCACTAAATTAATCTACCAGGGGACAAATATCGCTTTAAGTATATCTTTTGTACCTGTTTCAGGTCTCTATTCCTAATTTTTTAACACTTATAATTTAGTTGAAATTATTCATTTATCTCATTGACTGAAGCTGGGATTAACAAAATTTATTGTATAAAAGTAGAGATTGGTTATGAATACATGGTCTTAATACCATTTTCTTTTTGATAATATTTTTTACCTTATTTATTGTTATTTCATTATGAAAATGATTCTTCAATTTGTCTATAAATAGATCTATATTGTAACAATTGAAATACATATCAATTAAATTATTTTTTCTCTTTCTCTCTTACTTTTACTTGTTCTCTCTGATTTAATTATTATTCAATATTTATTGTTTTTAGATCATATTTTATAATACGTTATCAATATGGATCTGGTATGAGAGATTTCATTCATGTGATCTATTTTCTACTATTTGATTCAAATAATCTTATTAATATATGTGTTTCATGTAAACATCATATTATGCTAATGGATATTATGTTAGATCCAAAATAAGTTGATATCATGTTATGCTATTAGATCCAAAATAGGTTTTTCTTCAATTTAATTGATTTTTGTCTTTATGTTATTCTGGTTTATATGTTTATTTAAATATATGTAATATGAATCTTGTTTTGAAAGTATATCTTAAGAGCTTTAAATTCATATATTGTTTGCACAATTTGATTAATTGTATAAAGAGAAAAGAATGAATCGAAAAATTTGTTTTATTGGTTTGATTGATGTAAAAAGAGATAAAAGAAAAAATTGTATGAAATTTATCTTTGTTCTATGTATGGAGACAAAATATATATATATATATATATATATATACATATATATTCTTTTCCTTATTTATGTACTATGTAGAAAATATATAAAATTTCCGAGTATGAAATTATATATATATATATTTGCTCTCTATGAGATATTAATATTCTTGATGTTTGTTTAAATAATTTTGTGGACATTACTATATGAGAATTGCTAGTTTTAGATTTTCTGCATTCAAAAGTAAGTTCAATGACATTAAACTTATATTTTGATATTTTATTTAATATGATATTCCTTCTAACTTTCTTATCTATAATCTAAAGTTTGCAAACGAAAATTAAAACTAAAAGTTTTAGTTTTAGTTTTTAAATAGAATCAAAAGTTTTATAATATCAATTTAATTAGAACCAAAAGTTTTAAATTTTTTATTTCATTAGAACCCGAAATTCTATATTGTAAATTTGTTTAAAACCAAAAGTTCTATACTTTTAATTTAATTAGAATTAAAAATTCTGATACATTTATCTATTAGAATAAAAAATTCTATAATGTTAATTCATTTGAAACTAGAAATTATAGTTAAATTCTAATTAAATTTTGTTGGTTTTCATGCTCAATGTGGGCAATTATATATATCAAATAAATTATAGTTGTCTGAAACAACATAATTGACCATTGCCTATTTTATAGAAATAGTGCATCTTAGACCATGAATCTAAATATAAAAGGCAACATAATATGAAGCCAATGTTATACATATATATATACACATAAAGCAATGTAATTTTCTAGGGTTATGAAAAATTAAATAAGCAAAGATTGAATGAATTTCGTCTTATCAAGTTATGTTCTTACATTTTGGGTATGACATAATGGTTCCATCAAATTCACTTTAATTAATTGGATTCTTGATAAACGGTTTGAATCCAAATTTTTGTGTTTTAAATCTGAATTAGAAGTTTCAAATTCTTAGTAAATTTATTTTCAATTTTATTTGAATCCTGAAACCTGAAATTTTATATCCTTATTTCAGTTCTAGATTATAATTTATTTATATTTTAGAACCATAAGTTCCAAAATTACAAACGAAAAATATTGAAAAAAAATTAAATCAATTTGAATTTAATACCAAAAAAAAAAAAAAAAACTCATCTCAAACCAAGCATGTTTGAAAACATGTCTTCTCATTGAGGGTGAGTAGAGACTTGAAGATTTTTATACTAACTTTTATTCATGATTTCAGGATATATTGATCATGAAATTTAGGTTCTGAAATACGTTAAAGTATTATATTTTCTGTTTATGAATTTTAACGCATTAAGGTTTATATTTTTATACTTATGTATTAATATGAATTACTTGATTAAGTATGTATATATATATATATAACGATCTCATGCCTCATGTTATACGATTAAAATCTATTGGTGTTATGGTTAAATTGTTACCTTTCCAGTGACGGCATGAGTCTGATAGTGATATGAGTTGTTAGATGTGAAAACTAGGTAGCGGCGGTGGTTATGATTTCTTGATAATGATTTTTTTGGGATCTTTTATAATATATAATAAAATTAAGGTATGATTGTAATTTACTTAGAATTTAAAATTCTAAAATTAATAATAGTAATTGATGTGATTTAAAAATAATTTTGTTCTCAATTCTATCAAAACCTGAAGTTTTGAGTTATTATCATATTGAACATATAATTATGATATACAATCACATCATAACTTGAAGCTTTGGGTTTTTGAGAAGAAAAGGTACAATATTTTTATTCTTCTTATATTTAATTATATTGTTATTTCTCATAAAATTTTTGGTTGGCAAAGGATATGTTATTTTCGTTTTTCTTCTTTCCTCAAAGTAAGATACGAAATTGGATACATGACATGTATTTTCTTATACCTTAATTGATTATTAAATATTTGTTACAATTCGTTGTAATTATATTTTGAGAAATTGTTTATTAATTTACTGTGATTAAGATTTATATGTTTTGGTAAAAAGATTAATTTATATTTAAAGAAATATATACATGTATCTATATTTGATCACTAAATAAATAAAGTCAAATGATTGAAACAATTTCTACTTCAAATTTGCTCCTAAAGTAGCAATGTTAATGATTATGGGGTGAAAAATTATTTATCTCGCATGGCTAAATTAATTAATATCATTCTCTGAAGTGAATGTTAAATCATCTAATAGTCATGACAGTGATTATGGTCAATAAAGTTTTAGTGATCATAATAAATTTTAACCACCTGATACTAAAGCAAAGTAAGCAAAATGCTTACTATTGGTGGAATATAAAATTATAATAATTATGTCCCTAATGTATATATAAATATTATATAAATCTTTTATTGACATATAAAGGCTCAAGAAGAGCAAATTTGTATATTACAATGGGAAAAACAACAATATTGTATATATGAAACTTTGTTACTTTAATAAATTCTAAAAGAATCTATTTAAATATACATTAAGAAATATATTGTATTTGTATTATTTATACCATTATATGCCGGAAGTATATTTTACGATTGAAATTATCATATCATAAGTATAATATGATCAAAAATTGTGATGAATCAAAAGTTTTTTTAATCCAATAATAAAAAGAAAATGATGCATCAAATTATTGAAAGTAATATGAATATCCATTATAGAATCTAAAGATTCTTACTTATTAAATGTCCTTGAAAGACAATAATTGATATTATAATTTGATCCTTAAAGGACACTATGTATTTGGTTCTTGAAGGACACTATGTGACATTTTAATCATTGAAGAATAACATGATAGTTTAATATACCCCTGAAGGATAGTAAGACAACATAATTAAGTCTTAAAAGAATATTATGATGATATAATAAGTTTCAGAAGGATATTATGATGATACAAATAAGTTCATGAAGGATAACAAAACAATGATAAATAATTTTCTTATCGTTAGAGAGAGAATAAGGATAAAATTAGAAAACTTAACGACATGAAATTACAATTGGTATACATCATTCATTATGATGATTATTGTATAAGCATATGAACCTAAAGTTCAAATTATCGTTTACTTGAAAATTACATACCCGAATGATTTTATATTCAATACCAATATATTAACTCGGGCGATTCGTCCTTTAAAATAATTTATGTAAATAGTAATAAATAAATCATTCGTTATACACAAACGTATGAAAAGTAAATTTACTTGTAAAATTATTATTCCTTGAAGTGAATAATAAAATATTATAATCATTTTAAACATCATATTTGAGCTATATATAATTCTTATCATATAAATACGATTCCTAAACAAATAGAACTCTTTGAATCTCCTCTATGAAACTCAAATAGAATCTTAATTACATACGAAAAAGTGCATGTGTTCAAACTATAAATATTATAGTTTGCCCTAAAAATATGTGAAAGTTTATAGTAGCCCCTAAAGAGGCATGTGAACTGAAAACTTAAAGAAAATTAAGATTTTATATTTTATTGCTCTGCATATTACAGAAAAATGATGATGATATTGAATAACATATTGTGGATAAATGTCAACATAAAAATTATTGATAAAAAAAAAAAAAAAACAGAACTATATTTATGTAGTTGTATTAAACTTGTCATGTAGACGCTTGAAGACGTCATATATTTTGATCAAAATAATTACTTATATGAAAATTGAGATAGTAAGATATAATTGTATCTTAAAGGTTTACTGTAGAAACTCAATATTGATAATGTAAAAATAAATTGTCTCATAGTTAATTTCATATGATGAGAATTAACAATCTCTATAGAGACTAGTATCTTAGAAGCAGTACAATCTCTTGAAGAGATACAAAATCTTAGAAATACAGAAATTTTCTTAAGAATCATGGAGTCATGATAAAATAATCATTAACAATTTGTTTGCATATGCAGTAGCTATTAAAATTATAAATGATGATTATAAACCACATAGTATCAATAAGTATTAAAAAATGCATGATTGGCCTAAGTGGAATGAAGCAATTCAAGTAGAATTGACTTCATTAGCCAAACATGATGTATTTTGATCAATAGTTCAGATGTCTGAAGATATCAAATCCATTGGATATAAATAGCTATTTGTTTGAAAACATAATGAGATGAAACGTTTTCATATTTTATGGATTCGATTACGTTTCGATTTTTAATTAGTTTGAAAGCTTTCAAAAAACTTTAAGTGTGCTTTATAGATGTGGCAAACATATTTATATCGACCATTAGAGACTATATATATATATATATATAGATATATATATATATATATGAAAATCTCTTAAGGATTTAAAATACCAAAAACATATTATTCAAATTCTCGTAACTTATATTCAATAAAGTTACAATAGTCTTTATATGACTTAAAACAATTTGGATGAATGTCATATAATCGTCTTAGTGAATATCTCACAAAGGAAGATATATTAATAGTCTATATGTCTTTATGTATTTATTAAAAAAAAAAATCAAAATATGTATTTGTAATTATAGTAATATATGTCGATGACATGAATTTAATTGGAATTCCTAAAAAGCTCCTAAGAATTGCTAAATATTTGAAAAGAAAATTTGAGATGTAAGATTTTGAGAAAACAAGATATTATTTCAACCTGAAGATCAAGCACAAATAAAAGGAATACTAGTCCATCAACTCAAAGACACTAGAATGAAATCAAACATATTTTTCAATATATTCGAAAAACAACAAAAGTAATAATTGTCTACCTTTCAGGGGGAATATATTAAGTGAATATAGACAAATGCCCACTGCACTGTTTTTCCATTCGATTAGGTTTTGTTATGCCCATTTTTTGTTTTGGGCCCAGATGGGCCAGTGTATATTCGTCTAGTTTAAACAAAAGCAAGGGCCCAGGAAGCCCAAAGACAAAACCAGTGATTGCAAGCCCAGCCCGCGAGGCCATCCAGGTCGCGAGCTAGCAACAGTTCTTCAGCATGTCACCTGCCAATGCTTTCAGCCCGAGGAGCTCGCGAGGTCGCACCAATCGCGAGCTCGCGAGCTCGCGCTGACCTCCAGATCGCCTCACCTCCTCTCCAGCATACATCTGGCTGACCAGAAAGTCCACTCATAAGAAACCGTGTGCAGCAAGCTGTCAGAGTTACCAACTCCCATGATTTCCCGCCGGAAACTGTTTACACAATTATCCAAAAGCATTTAATGAAGTGAAGACCTCTTCAGGTGTAATTAATACAGACTTGTGCAGGGAGGAAATCATCATTACCTTTACAATTAATGCAGCATGGCAATGTCAGAAGCAGTTGAAACTAGCCGTTGCCAGTTGCTTGCACGATTTTCTTTTGTATTTCTTTATTGTGAGCTCACTTCCTATATAAAAAGGGAGACATTTTTACTGTACGAACAAGCTTAAGATACTAGAGAACTGTCACTCTGCCGGAATTACCCCAGAGTGGCCGTGGACGTAGGTGCAGTCACCGAACCACGTAAAAACCCCTGTGTTTTCTCTCTTTCTTTTCCTCTGTCGCTTTAATTACTTGTTCATCACTTTATTAACTCCGACCAACTACCAGGAACGACATTCCTTCACCTGAATTAATTACCACCAACCTAGCATCCCATTAATAGACCATTTACTACCCTTCGACCAGTACAAACCGATCCTTAATTACCAAGTCAGCCGTCTGGGCCCCAGAATCTCTGGTTGACCGTTTCCGGACGTCAACAGGTTTTGTCTTATTGAGTTTTCCTAACAAGGTTTTTAACGAAACAGTCTCTTTAAGCATATCCAAATACTATTGAATTCAGAGATTATTCCATTTTTTTCTAACAAATCATAAAATATCTTTGTTTTTATCAAGGGAATATGTCATCTCTTTTTAAAGTTTTATATTATGCACTCTTTTTCCCTTTTGACCAGTTTTTATCTCATTTGGGTTTTACTAGCAAGATTTTTAATGAGACAGTATTTGGGCACGTCCAAGAATCTTGAAAAATATTATCAAGTGATGTACACCCAAAGAAAAGTATCATGAATATATAGTTTTAATACCACTTCCTTCTTTATAATATTCTTTACCTTATTTATTATTATTTTATTATGAAAATAATTATTCAATTTGTCTATAAATTATAACAATTGGAATACATATCAATTGAATTATTTTATCTCTTTTTCTCTTTCTTTTGCCTATTCTCTCTGATGTTATTATTATTCTATATTAATTGCTTTTAGATCATGTTTTATAACAAGAATATTATTTTATCAAGTATTAATTTATGAAGGTCACATGGCATATGTCAGAGTAATTTTGTATCATCCTAAACTCTTATTCCAACGTGTAGTTCAACCATTATTAAAATAATTAGATTCATATAACGTATGGCAAATAAGATAAATCATCATTAGTATTAGTTTATTTATCAATTATCATATTATCGATTGGGATAAAAGTTGAGTTGCAAAATTCGGCTCCGTTGCATCACTCATATATCAACTGAAGTGTAGACGGTACCTGCACCTGTCCCATCCAAGTTTCTCTCGTCCGTAGGACTTGTGGAGAACACAACTATGCTATCTGGATCACAAACATTGTGGGCGTCGGAAGATTTATTTTGGGCCTACTGGGTGGACCACGGGTTGCGTTGTTTAAGCCTACGTCACTACACCTAAAAGATTCACTGATATGGGCCCTGAAATGGGCTTATAGCTCTGGTTTCGGATGAGCTGCTTCTACCCCGCTCCTCGTCTAGTAACCAAGAACAAGCAAAGGGAGCAGGTGAGCAACTTAACTCAGGTTGATCTGTTCATGGAGCAATTTTGTTACAATATCAATGTCTCCCAGCCACGACAAATAAAGGCTTAAGTACTTTTGTTTGGTGGTCGAAAAAGGTCAGCATATCGACCATATCGGCTACTCTGCCTTAACTGAGGCTAGATGCAAACATGACCTTTCTGCTTTGTGACTTGCACAACCAATATATTCACTTCAAAATCCAAATCAACTACCATGGTTAATGTTACAGTTACTCACATAATCCGAAAGCTGATGCTTGATACCATAAACAGAGTTGAGTTTCCCCACATCACTGAGAAGCGCTCAGGTCAATCTGTATAGCTCTCAGACAGCAATTTTTTCAGCTAGAACAAAATGATGTGTTTCGAATACTAGTAAATTTCAACTTTCTCTCAGGAAATATTTTTATTAAACAAATAAATGGCACCAAAAGGTTCATGTTCCACTTCGGATTATTCTATAAGCTAGACGACCTTTTACTTCATTTTTATTTTTTTAATTAAAAATCTTTTAATACATCATCAGGTTTGTAAATGTAACTTAACAAATCAAGCAAACTTTGATTCCACCCGACTATTTTAGTATGCTCACTCTTCTTAGTTGTGCTACTTGAAGCCTATTTGGAATTGTCATGGAAATCTACAACTGAAGTGCTACGCCAAGACTAGTTTTACAGCATTCTGTCTTGATCACATGCACGATGAAGTCCTGCGATGGATCTTTTGACTTTGCTGAAGACTGTTGCTATTACAAAATTTCAGAAATCTGCAACACGCCATATTTCAAGTTAATCTTATATCCAAACTAGGGAATGTAGGGACAAAATCATGTTGATATAGAAAAAGAAGATCCAAAATACCATCAACAGGACTTCAAATAGACAACAAATAATTTTTGTATACTTGCAGCTAGATTTGTTAAACTAATTAACAAGGAAAAAAGAAAAGAAAAAGAGTAACAGGATTCCTCATTGCTTTGATAAGAGCAAACATTTGGCCTTCATGTTCGTAGCTGTCAAATGCCATGTTGCCCAAACGTTTTCCAATTTAAAGATTAAAGAAATACGAAGCCAGCACAAACTCACATTTATGGGCATTTCAGCTACGACAAGGTTGCTGCTTTCCTCGATACTTTTAAGAGTTACCACTTCACCACCAACAACCATATTGATTACGACGCCATCTGGCACTCAGTTAAATTTAGTTATTTTAGAATTCAGAACACAAAATATACAGCTACAAAGTGATTATGCTATTAAAGAAAGAACCTGCTGCCAAACAAGTTGCCATACGCCTCATATATGTTTCCTGCAATCAAGGAAAAAATGATAGAGAAACTTTAAACAAATCCATGTGCACAAGCCATTAAAACTTTTTCTAGAAACACCACTAATAATAATTAAAATAAAATAAAAAAAAAAAGAAGGCATACTCAAATACACAAAGTCATCAAAATGACTTTCATGATACTGAATACAGTAGTCTCCCGTTACCCTGAAGGTGGCTTGTAGATGGAGCTCAAAATCTGCCCTTTAATCCCAGTTCAAAAATAGGTACATTGAGACCTTGATGAACCGTAAGACTATACCTTTTTCATTGGTAACCCATAATTTATCAGAACACGGGCAGATATGGGAGATTCTCCAGAAGCGAGAACTGGAAGGCAAGCATCTGTTACAACTATCATACAAGACTTCCGCTCATCTTTTCCAGTTTCACTATCATCTCCTGATTGATTATCAGTGACATTTTGATTCCAGCTGACTGCTGCTTGCCGAAAATTCTCCAAAACTCGAGTCCGCTCTGCTTCAACTAGGTCACTGTACTGATAGATGGACAACATTACACAAAAAATATTTTAGCAAACAATTCACAGTATTTAAGACAACAAATATTCCAAATCTCAACATCTCTAAAATAGAACAGAAATGAGGAAATCGACGTTTTAGTCAAAATAAATTCAATTGAACGTCCATAATGATATGGATCTGTGCTCTCGAAACCAAATATCAATACATAACCTAATTCATTCAGAATTTCCAATTAAGTGACCAATGAGTCATTAACCAACAATAAGACAAAGGCCATTCAATGAAGAACCGAACTTCCTCCAATCCTATGGATCACATTAATCTAAAAGTTCCCAATTTATTATTTTTTTTAAAAAAAAAAGAAAACTGAAAAAGTTCTCAATTTTACTATAAAGAAAAAAAATATAAAAATAAAAACAATCAGACAAATGCATAAACAATACAACAAAGGTAATATAAAAATAAAAATAATTTACCAGACAAGAAAAAGAAATGTAAGGGAGGTTAGAGACGGCGGAGCAGACAGCGTCGAGCTCGTCACGTGAGCTGCAGCAAACTACCATTGGCAAGCACGTGCGCCGCCCCGCCACTCCAAGTAGATCCACCAGTGTCTCCTGCCAATAATACATTTATGCAAACCAAAATTTTATTTTACATAATAAAATCTATTGAATCAAAATTTCATTACTGTTATTAAATAATAATAATAATAATACCATCTTGAATTGGAGTCTGTCCACGGCAACATAAAAATGACGTGGTTGGCTGCAGTGCAGTGCAGAGACAACAAATTATGAATTTGTTATAATTAAATTAAATTGAATTATAGCACCGAAAAAATGAAAAATTAAATTTTTTTTAAAAAAGTGATAAATATTGGAACCTGAAATGTGAATGAGAGGGAGAAGACGGAGCTTCGATTGCATCGATCGCCATGACACCGCGCGGCACCCGCAACCCTCCTTCAACACTCTGTTATTTGTCTTCCCTTTAAACGTTGTCGTTTTGTCAAATCGATGTAAGCAGCACAATTGACTTCTGCCCTTGTTTGAATTCTTTTTGGTATTTAATTATGTACTGAGTCGATTATAATTTAATTTTTAATTTATATTTTAAAAATATCAATAATATTCTTGTAACAATGAAGTATATGATTCTTGAAAACTTCTATTACAAATTTAATATAAATTCATTTATATGTTCAGAAATTTATTATAAATATTTTGACAGTCAAAATATTGTTTTATAATAATTTAATGATTAGTATATAAATTATAGACAAGTAATTTTCTTATTTACTTTGCTTATAACTTGTAATTATAATCAAAGTTAACTCTTTTTGTAAATTCGTTATACAAATTAATGATTTAGCCAAATTTTCACCAATATTTCTTAATTATATAGGTAGAAATTGAAAATAGTATGAGGTGACATCATTTCATTTGTTTTTTGGAGTCACCATATTAATAAGTTGAATTTTGTGAGCATTAAAGTACGCAGATTAGCAAAAATATCTTAAATTTGTTTGAAAATCATTTTAAGTGTTAAACAAAATTAAATTATTAAGTAGGTATTAATTTCATAAAATAAACATGTAAAATGTAAGGGTGGATGTTTTCGAGTTCGAGTTGGGTTGGATCGAAAATCTCTTAACCAACCCAACCGAATAAATTATTCAACCCAACTCAATCCACCCGATTATTATTGGGTTGGTCGGGTTGAATTTAATCTACCACAAATGTATAAAATATTTAGTTGATAACTGTTATAGTCTTAACAATTTAATTACAAATAAAACGAGTATAAATAAATATTCAATAATTCAAAATAAAAGATTCAATCAACCAAAAAGGTTATTCTTGATTTTTATTCCTATTAAATATTCTTTTAGAAAAATGAGAAAACTTGAATTTAGAAGTAAAGATTGACATTTGTCGGGTTGGATTAGGTTAGGTTGAAAATTTTTCAACCTAACCCAACTCATTTAATTTTCAACCCAATCTCATCTCAGTTTTTACTAAAATGTGCTAAAAATGTAAAGATTTCAATAAAAATGAAAATGAAATCTCTTAAAGAAAATAAATTAAAATATGATGATGTGGAAACGGATTGGGATAACTAATTTCTTATTATTACATATTTACATTCATAGTTTCATAAAAATTTAGTTGAGATGATCATGTAATAAGAAAGTGTATATAAGATGTTATAATCATTATAATTCAATATGTATGTTTAAAATTAAATTCGATTTATTATAATAATTATATTAAAACTTAAAATATTATCATAACTTCTTTGGAAGATAATAATATAATATGATATTAATTTATTAGAACGAAGAAAAATTATTGGAATTTTAATTTTGTAATATTTAAATACACAATAGAACATGAATGTAAAATTAAAATTATGATGTATATATATATATATATATATCATTGTCTCTTTTTCTTAATGTTGGTTAAAGTGCAGCTTAAATAAAATATAATAATAGAGCAATCACAAACAAATCAAATCAATGCAATTAGGGCATATTTATTGACAAAAAATGAAATAAAAGGGAATTAGATTTCAATTAGTTGGTTATCAACTAATGCACATTTACTAAGAACTCAAATGGTTAATATAATTTTACTTTTACATTGGTGATCAAGATTTGAGTTTTACTATATATATGTATATATACAAAATATTTCTTATATTTAATTCAAATGTAATAAATGAATTTGATTAGTTGATATTTACATTTTAAAATCAGGTACCTCTGATTATAAAAGTATTATAATGTTTAATCTTGATGATTTCCAATGTAGTATTTCAAATTTGATCTATTTAGTTGCGGTATTAAACGCATTAACTTGATCTTGAAGGAAAATTATTGGGAATATGAGAGTAGATATCTCACATCATTATGAATATAGATTTACGAGCCACATTAAATATTTAATCTTGATGATCCAACAAATCGTTGACTATTTTTCAAATTTGATCCATTTAGCTATGGTATTAAATGCATTTACTTGCCATTAGAAATTAATCAAAATAAATAAAACTAAGTTCAGAAATCAATTGAATGTTAGGAACCAATTGAATGTTGAATAAATTTTACAAGGGTGTATATAATTATAGTTTGTTTGCATTTGAAGGTTTTTTTTTTTTTAAAAATCAAAATCTATAAAAACATGAAAAGAGTTGTTACTTTTTTTTTAAAAAAAAAAAAGAAGAAAATGAAAAGAGTTGATAGAGACCATGGTTTTTTTAATTTTTTTTTTATTTTAAAGTTATTATGATTAACCCAAGAGACAATTGGGACCACACTAATAGGACATTGATCGTATAGTCCGGATAAAAAGTTCTTATATGACTGGGAGTCATATCTGAGAGAAAATCCAACCATTTTATTAAAAAGGTAGGGTGTGCAATTTCAAACCATGAAAGTCATGGGAGGGGGTGTGGTTATTTACCACTCAACTGACCTCCCTTTGCGCAGAAACCCTTTTATTCATACCACTCATATGAAAATTTATATAAGTTCTCTAAATTTCATTTTTTAAACAGAAATTGAAAATTAAAAAAAATTTAATACACCTAAATTTATTTAGATTTTTTTTTTTAAAAAATCTAAACCAAGGGGATATATGTAATGTGGACTTTATTGAAGTTTGATGAGTTTTTTTCCTTACCAATAGATTTTAATGGAATTCACATATTCTATAAGTTACATATTAATTTTGTTAGAATATTTTATAAATTTCAATTAAATATTAGAAAGAATAAAAAGATTTATTATAGATTATTTTCCACAAAAATCATTATAAAATCCATCAAAATTCACCACTTAAATAAAATATGTGAAGTTATTGATTTTTTTTTTTTTTTTTAAGAGGGTTTGGCTACATTATTGATTAAGTAATCTTACCTATAAATTACAACCATAGTATAAGGCCCGAGTCCTAACGGACCCAAAAAATTAATTGAAATCCAATTTATTGTTATTAATTTAGTTCGGTTCAAGTTTTAAAAATAAAGAAGTTTATGGATAAATATCCTCTTGGTGAACATTTTAAAAAAAATTCAAGAAACTTGGATGTAAAAAGAAAAAGGCTATAGCAAAAGTTGGGATGCAAGATGTAAATTTAAAAGTGATGAATGTGGTCGACTGTGTCCATGAAAATAAAAAAATAATAACAATAAATTTAAAACTTGGAAATACATGACTAATTGAGAGAAGAAAAATAAATAAAAAATGATAAAATAAAATATAAATATAAGTAAATGACAGTGGGATGGCTGTGGAAGAAAAGGTTATAATTTTTTTATTTTTTTTTTTTAAAAGGTGGGTATGTGCTTGGTGAAAAATTTTGTTATGAAGAAGGTACAGTATCATTTAAGCCGGAAATATATAGAAACTATGAGAACTAGAAGCAAATCACACATATAACCGACTCATATAGTAAAATAAGATAAATAAAAGAAAATAAGAAGAAGAAGATTGTGAGCAAGAAAAAGAAATTTTTGAGAGTAGATTTTTTGTGTGCAATTATTTCAATTTCAGATTTAATTTTTGATTTTTTTTTTTTAATTTAATAGGTTTTTATGTTATTTTTAGGTGGAAAAGATATCAAGGATAATTTGGATGCAAGTGGTTCTAAATAGAGTTTGACACTAAATTAATGAGTGGATTGTTTTTATTTATATTAAATTAATTATTTATAGTTATCTATATTTTAAATTTTGTTATTTATGGATTAGTATAAATGAATTACTTGTTAAATAATTAATTTATTTGATTGTTTATGTCAATCGTATTGAGTTGCTTTAAATTACTTAAACTTTAACTTTTATTTATTTGATTGTTATTAAAAGGAAATTATTGAATTAGTTAATTGATTTAGTTATGTATTATAATTTATGATTTGATTTTAGAATTTTTATTATTGATAATTATATTTTTATTTAAAAATTGAATATTACAAATTTGTATATAAATTTATTTGAGTTAAAAAACGAATAAAATGAAATTTTAAAAACACCAAAATTGTACCTTTATCTCTAATAGCCAAGCAGGTTTCGCGTTTGTAAGTTATAGAATGTCGTCTAGCACATGTATGACAGATGCATGAGGAGTTATTGAGTCACCCAATATGTGTATGATAGATGTTATCCTTAGATCTGCACGTGTGTTGTATATCTCAACAACGTATGATAGATTTATTTGAATACTAGATTGATGTAGATCGAATTTTTATTATTAGATAACAGAAATGATCTATACATATATTTATATTTTATCATGATAAGAATATAACTTTAATATTATTCTCATATACGATTGAATATGGATAATTGAGATTTTATTTATTATCAGTCTTATATTATATATTATTGAAAATGATTTATTTAGTTTTTAAAAGTATATTCACTTATTGAGTGTTAGTACTTACCTTTTTATATTTTTAAAAACATTTCTCAAGTAACCATCGGGTTGACTTTCCGGTTTAAAAATGACATCAACCTATTTTATAGTTATATTCCCATATGAAAACAAGTTTATTTTGTATGTTTTATATGATATTACTTATATTTTAAATATTTTTAGAAATAGTTATTTAAATTATGATAGGATGGAATTATTGGTTAAATAATAGTTATAATATCAAAATTTTTATTAAACCACTTTATATATTGTTAAATTTCTAAATGATTTATATAAGAAAATTTAAAATTGCATACAAGTTTTCAATATATCACAAGATCTTTTCGGACTTAAGATAGGAGTCTGAGAGGATCCTGTCATATATGATTGATTGTAAGAGTAGTTATTGAAGTTAATCCAATAGTTACAATTGATGGATAAGGTTACCTAACCAATGAAGTAGTTAAAGTTTTTTTTTTAATGCATCGATATTTTATTGGATTCATTATAAATTTGAATTGAATATATCTAGATTTTATTTGATTTCATACATATATAGATTGAATATAGCTATATTTTAATGGATCCATTCAAATTTGAATTAAATACACCAAACTTTTATAATGTTTTAAATTTCAATTAATCCTACATTTAAATTTTAATGAAATATTTTAAAGTCAAAAGTGAATACACTTAATGTTTATTAATTTTTTGAGATTTCCAATTGAATAGGCTTTTAAAATCTTTTAAATTTGAATGGATTTTAAATTAAATTAAATTCTTAAAAATACGACAAACTCTAGATTAAATTAAATTTAAAAAAATATAAATATTTTTAGTTTCAGACGCACATAAAGACCGAACTGTGATCTCCAAAGTTGTAACTCCAGCACGGCAGAGTACAAACATTACAAGGAACTCAACGCTATAAAGATAGCAATTCGCACAACAATTAGTTTACGACATCACTAAACAAAAGCGAAAAGGAGCAGAAAATACAAATACGCAAAAGTAGAGGGGAAAAAACAAGAACAATATAAAACCATTCCTTATTTTTCTCTCAATTCATCTCTCCTCTTCCCTTCTCTCTCCCTCTCTCTCTCTATAAGGATACACTCTACTAACTCTCATTTTCGTGTCTATCCCCCGCGGCGCACGTTAGCCTGCCGTCCTCATTTTTACACTCCCTGGGAGGTACGCCCCCTTATCCTACGCGCCCCCTCTATCTCTCCTTCCATTTTGGTTTACTGAAGCTTTTGACATCGAAACCCTAATTGAATCGTCGTGATCATTGTTGGTTTAATTTTGGTTGATGAGGTAAGAGGAGAATCTAGGGTTTGGTTTTGAATCCGATCTGTTAGAGAGACTAGGGTTAGGATTGTAGGTATTGCTATTATTTGGATGCGTTGGCGGGGATCCGAATCGGCCAAACGGGTCATATATTTGGGTCGGATTGTGAGATGGCCAATCCTGGAGTCGGGAACAAGTTTGTTTCTGTGAATCTGAACAAATCATATGGACAATCCCATCATCATCATCATCATCATCATCATCAACACCAAGCTCATCATAGTAACTTATCTCCTCATTCCGGTTATTATGGGTCGAATCGGGGCCGACCCGGTTCTGGTGGCGGAATGGTGGTCCTGTCACGGCCCCGCAGTTCGCAGAAACCGGCTGGGCCTAAGCTTTCCGTTCCACCCCCCTTGAATCTTCCCTCATTGCGGAAAGAGCATGAGAGATTGGATACTTCGGGATCCGGCGCTGGGCCTGCTGGTGGAGGCGGTCCGGGCTCCGGCACCAGGCCTGGCTCATCTGGGATGGGCTGGATTAAGCCCAGTACAGCTGTCGCTTTGCAGGAGAAAGAAGGAGGAGCTGCTGCTTCTGATCATGTGAGAAGTGAGGGTGTTGATCATCACAGTGTTGATGGAGTAAGTAAGGGCAGTGGTGCTGTGTACATGCCTCCTTCTGCACGGTCTGGTAGTGTAGGTCCTGTGGCTTCTGCCTTTATGCCTCTGGAGAAGGCTACCGTGTTGAGGGGGGAGGATTTTCCCTCCTTGCAGGCTGCATTGCCTGCTTTGGCTGGGAATGAGAAGAAGCATAAGGATGGTTTGAATCAGAAGCAGAAGCACGAGTTGGATAATAAGGAGATGAGTAATGTTTCCCGGTTGAATTCGACCCATGTTGATATGCGTCCTCAAATGCAGTTGGAGTGTCGTGGTGGTGGTCGTGGTGGTGGTGGTAGTAGGTTGAGTGAGAACGGGTTTGAAAGTCGGAGTTTTGGTGGTTCCCGGGGATCGGAGCAAGTGAGGAAGCAGGATGACTACTTTCTGGGGCCATTGCCGTTGGTTAGGTTCAATCCGAGATCTGATTGGGCTGATGATGAGCGTGATACAGGTCATGGTTTTAAAGAGCGGGATAGAGATCATGGGTTCTCGAAGAGTGAAGCTTACTGGGACAGAGATTTTGATATGCCAAGGCCTACTGTTTTGCCTCACAAACCAGTTCACAGTTCATTTGACAGGTGGGGGCAGCGTGACAATGAAGCTGGAAAGGTTTCTTCTAGTGAAGTCACAAAAGTGGACTCTTTTGGCAGAGACGTTAGAATGCCTAGTAGAGAAGGACGGGAAGGGAACTTGTGGAAAGCTTCTCCCCCTCTTCAAAAAGATGGATTTGGTGCCCTAGATACTGGAAGTGAAAGAAATAGTATTGGTGTCAGGCCACCTAGTCTGAACAGAGAATCAAACAAGGAAAGTAAATATGTGTCATCACCATATCGAGACACTGCTCTGGATGATTTTGTAAGGAGGGATTTGGGGTCTGGGCAAGGAGTGAGACAGCCTTGGAACAACTCGGTGCAGTCATATAACGATCAAAGAGCTGATAGGAATTCACGGGAAAGGTATGGTGGTGAACAATACAACAGATTTAAGGGTGATACTTTCCAGAGTAGTTCTGTGTCAAAATCATCATTTTCAGTGGGTAGCAAAGGACTTCCAGTTAATGATCCCATATTGAATTTTGCTAGGGACAAACGCCCGTCATTGAAAAGTGAAAAACCTTATCAAGAGGATTCTTTCATGAAGGATTTTGGGAGTGCTAGTTTCGATGGACGGGATCCCTTTTCGGGAGGACTTGTTGGGGTAGTTAAGAAGAAGAAAGATATGCTTAAACAAACTGATTTTCATGACCCTGTTCGTGAATCTTTTGAAGCTGAACTTGAGAGAGTTCAGAAGATGCAGGAGCAAGAGCGGCAGCGGATCATTGAAGAACAGGAACGAGCTTTGGAGCTTGCACGCAGGGAGGAAGAGGAGAGGCTGAGGGTGGTGAGGGAACAAGAAGAACAAAGGAGAAGGTTAGAAGAGGAAGCTAGAGAAGCTGCATGGAGGGCTGAACAAGAGCGATTGGATGCGATGCGTAAGGTTGAAGAACAGAGGATAGCGAGAGAAGAGGAGAAGCAGAGGATTGTTATGGAAGAAGAGAGGAGGAAACAGGCTGCCAAACAAAAGCTTATAGAATTGGAGGAAAGGATTGCCAAGAGGCAGGCTGAAGCAGCTAAGAGTGGTAGTATTTCATCTACTGTTGTGGATGATAAATTGTCTGGGACTGCAAAGGAGAGACCTGCCCTCAAAATGCCCGATTTGGGTGATTGGGAAGACGGTGAAAGAATGGTTGAGAGGATAACAACTTCAGCATCTTCCGATTCCTCCGGTCTGACTAGACCCTATGACATGAACTCTAGGCCTCAATTTGCACGAGATAATTCTTCTGCCTTGTTGGACAGAGGTAAACCTATTAATCCCTGGAGAAGGGATGCATTTGAGAATGGGAACAGCTCAACCTTCGTTCAACAGGATGCTGAGAATGGTCATTATAGCCCCAGACGGGATGCAGCTGTTGGAGGGAGAGCATTCCCTAGGAAAGAGTTCTATGGAGGCCCTGGTTTTATGTCTGCAAGGAATTATTATAAAACAGGGATTCTAGAGCCGCAAATGGATGACTTTAGTCATACAAGAGTGCAAAGATGGAGCTCCTCTGGGGATGGAGATAATTATGGCAGAAATGCTGAGATGGAATCTGACTTTAATGAGAATCTCAGTGAAAGATTTGCTGATGGATGGGTGCAGGGTCGTTATCATGGCAATCCTTATCCGTCATACCCTGATCGACTTTATCCGAATCCCGATGCAGATGGGGTTTCTTCTTTTGGGAGGTCACGACATTCCATGAGACACCCTCGTGTCCTCCCACCTCCATCTTTGTCTTCCATGCAAAAAACTTCTTACAGGCGTGAGAGTGAGCGTCCTGGCTCATCAACATTCCCAGAAAATGAGATGGATTATAGTCGTGCAGCAAGAACTGAATCTATCAGGCACACAGGTTTTGATAGCAGTCATCAGGATAATTGTGGACAACCTGAAATAATTGATGTTCAGCAGGAGAGAACTGTGAACAAGGAGACAAATTTGGATGGGAATGCCACACCAAGATGTGATTCACAGTCCTCACTCTCTGTTTCTAGCCCTCCTGATTCTCCAGTCCATCTGTCTCATGATGACTTGGATGAATCTGGAGATTCTCCTGCATTATCTGCTGCTGAAGAGGGTAAAGGTGTCAGCCTGTCAGGACAGGGTAATGATCCTGTTGTTTTGCCTACAGTATCTGGGAAAGAGAATATGATGATTCCCACAGGTTCAGTCTCTGGCGGTGATGATGAAGAATGGACTGTTGACAACGAAGAACAATTGCTGGAGCAGGAAGAATATGATGAGGATGAAGATGGATATCAGGAAGAAGATGAAGTTCACGAAGGTGATGATGGGAACATTGACCTGACACAGGAGTTTGAAGACATGCATCTAGAAGGGAAAGGCTCGCCTCACATGAGGAACAACTTGGTGTTAGGCTTCAATGAGGGTGTTGAGGTTGCAATGCCAAATGACGAGTTTGAAAGAAGTCCACCAACTGAAGATACTACATTTGCAGTGCCCCAGATTTCTGCAGGTATTGTTTCAGGAGAACTGGGATCGTTTGATGGGATGAGTGGAACACTTCAACCTGTGGATGTTCCTTCCCAAGTGAGTATTGGTAGCACTTCTAGAATCTTCCAGGATACTGAGAAGGCAATGCAGGATTTGGTTATTCAGTCCAACAGTGCACCTCTATTGTCTGCAGCATCTGAGTTAAGGGATCAAGTGGATGCTAATAGTAATTCTGTTGTGTCTTCTCAGCATCCAGCCACATTTTCATCATCTGATCAGACTGTCATGCCCACAGCATCTGCTGGTGTGAGTCAAGCAGAGACACCAGTTAAGCTGCAGTTTGGGTTGTTTTCTGGCCCTTCACTGATACCATCTCCTATTCCAGCCATCCAAATTGGCTCGATACAGATGCCTCTTTTGCATCCCCAGGTGGGCCCATCACTCACACATCTGCATACATCACAACCTCCTATTTTCCAGTTTGGTCAGCTGAGATATACATCTCCCATTTCCCAGCGTGTACTCCCGTTGGCCCCTCAATCAGTGCCTTTTGTTCAACCTAGTATGCCAGCTAACTTTTCAACCAATCAGAATGCAGGACTCGCTCAGCCTATTCAACCCAATGAAGAAACTTCAGCTCATAATTTGATGAAAAGTGATGTTTTATCTCGTTCGGTGGACAACCAACTAGGCCTTGTTCAAGGGCACATGGATCTATCTCGAGTGAATGTACTGAATGAGGTAACTTCTTCGTTGCCTGCAAGAGAAACTTCTGACACTTCTGTTAGTATACAAGAAGGTCGATCAGAGATTTCTCAAATGAGTGATGACAAAAAAACCAGGTCTGAGTCAACTTTCCAAGCTGAAGATCAGGGTCATCATAATTCGGTTGTGAGGAACTTTAAATCTGTGTCTACTAAAGAATCAGAAGGCCTGCCTAATACTGGATCAGCTAAAGAAAAACACTTAACTGCATCAAAAGGTCAAGGTCTAACATCTGCTGGCAGGGGCAGAAAATATGTTGGCTCAGTTAGATCAAAATCATCATTTGTTGCTTCTGAATCATCTCACTCAGATTCTAGTGGATTTCAGAGGAGGCCTCGGCGGCAGCGAACTGAGTTTCGAGTTCGGGATAATACTGATAAGCAGCAGTCTACCAACATGGTTTTTGCTAACCACACTAGACTGGATGATAAATCAAATACTGGTGGAAGAAATACAGGAATGTCTACCCAAGGTGGGTATAGGAGGGTTGTGTCAAATAAATCATTGAAACAAACAAATGAATCTGAATCCTTGGGTTCGGATACTATAAATTCATGGGAAGCAGATTCTGGAAGCAAGGGTGGGAAGGGACTTAGGAAAGAATCAGTTATAAAGCGCCACAACATTCCTCACTCTGAAGGGATGTACCTTAAAAGGTCCATCCATTCTGAAGAGGATGTTGATGCTCCATTACAAAGTGGTGTTGTGCGTGTTTTTGAGCAGCCTGGCATAGAAGCCCCTAGTGATGAAGATGACTTCATTAAGGTGAGGTCAAAGAGGCAAATGCTCAACGATCGCCGTGAGCAGAGAGAAAAAGAGATCAAGGCAAAGTCTCGTGTCACAAAGGTTCTGATGCAGACTGTATATCATCTTGTTTTTATTGCTTTTCAATGAATTAAACATCCTTTGATTACATTAATTTATTGTTTATGCCAGATGCCAAGGAAACCTCGTTCCACCTCACAAAGTTCTTATGTCTCAGCAAGCTCCAATAAAAGTTCCGCATCAGTGAGTGGAGAAGCAGCAACCAGCATTCGCTCTGATTTTGTTGGAACTGATGGACGAAATTTGGCCAATGTTGAAGCGTCAACAGGATTTAGTACAACGAAAGTGTCTCAGCCGTTGGCTCCTATTGGCACTCCTGCTATGAAAGCTGATCCCCAGGCTGATTTAAGATCTCAGACAATCGAGTATATATTTACTTAAAGAAATTTCATATTTTCCTATATTTAGACATGTAGGTGTGTTAGTCTTATTTGTTCTCCCACAGGTCCCTTCAAACCAGCTCCATTCCTGTCTTGTCTGGAAGTGGAAAAAATCTTGCAACAGGCTTCATATTTGACAGCAAGAATAAGGTTTTGGATAATGTTCCAACATCCATGGGATCTTGGGGTAATTCACGGCTTAATCAGCAGGTGTGCAATGCTGTCGGTCCTTATTTCTTTACTGTTGTAGCTGTGAATTTTTGGCATATCTACTTGTTTCTTTTAAATGTCATTTTTTTCGTCTTTATATTTCTTGTGCTTGATTTTACATCAGAACCTCACTCTAGTAAGAGTACTTATGGCCTCAGCATACATCAGGGGGAAAAAAAACACTTATGGTCTCAGCATGTTTCGTGCACCCGTGTATGCCCTGAACATGTTTAGCTTAATTTGGGTTTGATTTGTTTTATTTAGGACAAATGATCGCTTGACGTTTGTTAGGATGTAGGCATCTGGAGTATTTGGGATTAGCGCAGTTTGTTTCGTGTTGTAGCTTTATATGCTGTTTTAACATGATGTTCTCTCAACGCATTTGGAACATTGTTCAGTGGTGTTTAACCTGCCACCTTTTCATTGGCTCTTGGTGTTCTGGTGTATAGTTTAGCATATTCAGTAAAATCTTGTGCTTTGAAAAGGGTCTGAAACTAATGCTGCATGCTTTTAGTTTTGAAAGACAATTCTTGTCATGCCATTTTTGTTAGATCATTTATAGTGTCCTGGTAGATGGAGCCAACAATTTAACACTAAATAGAAATTGAGCTCCTTAAGTTTAGGGAAAAGACCAGTATGATGAGCAAGATAGACTTCACTATCGTTAGGTTCTGACTGCATTAAAATTATCTAATCACGACATTATTCCCCCCACCTATGATACTGTGTTTACATCATTTTGGTGGGTAATTGTCCAGTAGATATTGGGAGAGTCTGAAACTGATTTGTTTGTTTCTGGTAGGTCATGGCCTTAACACAAACCCAGCTTGATGAAGCTATGAGTCCTGCACAATTTGATTCTCGAGTTTCTGTTAAAGATCATACCACCTCAGTCGGTGAGCCTGGCATTCCATCATCATCTATACTGTCAAAGGACAAGTCATTTTCCTCCACTGCAAGTCCTATTAACTCTTTGCTAGCTGGGGAGAAAATTCAATTTGGTGGGTATATTCTTTCTTGCAGATGCTAATTTCTAGAATTGCTTTGGTTTCACATATGAGAGTTTTCATTTTCCCTTTGTATCCAGGTGCAGTTACATCTCCAACAGTTCTCCCCCCTAGCATGCGTGCTGTCTCACAGGGTATTGGCCCACCAGGTCCATGTCGGCAAGAGATACAAATCCCCCACAATATTTCTGCAACTGATGATGATTGCATTTTCTTTGAAAAAGAGAAGCACTCCAATGAATCTTGTGTCAATCTGGAAGATTGTGAAGCTGAAGCTGAAGCAGCTGCTTCCGCCATAGCTGTTGCAGCCATAAGTAGTGATGAGGTTGTTGGAAATGGGCTGGGCACTTGCCCTGTTTCTGTATCAGAAACCAAAAGTTTTGGTGGGGCAGACATTGATGGTATAACAGCAGGTAGTAAAATCTTATTTGCTATCTTAGTTATGGGCCTTTTAGATCTTTATGTTGGTGTTAAATATTTTTCATAGTATTTACATTGCTATTTAATCTTTGACAGGGGTAGCAAGTGATCAGCAATCAGCAAGTCAATCAAGGGCTGAAGAGTCTTTAAGTGTAGCTCTACCAGCCGATCTTTCAGTTGAGACCCCACCAATTTCCTTATGGCCACCACCTTTGCCAAGCCCATCAAATGCTTCGAACCAAATGATCTCGCATTTCCCTGGAGGTCCACATTCCACTTTTCCTTCCTTCTATGAAATGAATCCCATGTTGGGGGGTCCTATCTTTACTTTTGGACCGCATGATGAATCGGTCCCTGCTCAATCACAGAACCAGAAGACCAGTACACCAGGTTCAAGTCCACTCGGGACTTGGCAACAATGCCATTCTGGTGTAGATTCATTTTATGGCCCTCCCGCAGGATATAATGGTCCTTTCATCAGCCCAACTGGGGGCATCCCGGGTGTTCAAGGTCCACCACACATGGTTGTCTACAATCATTTTGCACCAGTTGGACAGTTTGGACAAGTTGGTTTGAGTTTCATGGGCACCACCTACATTCCATCTGCAAAGCAACCTGATTGGAAGCGCAACCCTGTATCTTCTGCAATGGGTGTTGGTGAAGGGGAGGTGAACAATGTGAATATGGTTGCAACTCAGCGCAATCCTACTAACTTACCTGCTCCGCTTCAGCATCTTGCCCCTGGGTCTCCACTCTTGCCCATGGCATCTCCGCTGGCCATGTTTGATGTTTCTCCATTCCAGGTAGAGATCTTTGTGTTTTAAAAACTAAAGCAGTTTGACTTTTGGCATGATGTTTACTCTGTTTCAAATCTTATTTCCTTCTTAGGTTCTGCTCCTGCATTATTTTGTTGTAGAAAGTCACTGTCTTAGTATGAATGAAATCAATTAGGGAAATCCATATTACCTGAATTATTTGGAATCCTTAAGAGTTAAATTTTGTATATCTTGTTATTTGATCGTATAATTGTCTGCTTCCACATTTTCTTCCTCTGAAACAACTAACTCTGTCTAAAATTGTGATGGCCAGTCTTCTTCCGACATGTCAGTCCAAGCTCGCTGGTCGCATGTTCCTCCACCACCACTTCATTCTGTTCCCATGTCAATGCCATTGCAGCAACAGCCAGATAATGTAATTCCTTCCCAGATTAATCACGGGCCACGTGTTGACCAATCATCAGCTGCCAACAGGTTCACTGAGTCCCAAAAATCAACAACCTCTGACAGTAGCCGGAATTTTCATGCGGGTACAGATGCGACTGTTACTCAGTTGCCCGATGAATTGGGGTTGGTTGACACATCAAGCTCTTCCAGTGCAGGGGCATCAGCACCGGCTGTTGTCGCTAAGAGCTTGTCCCTAAGCACCCTTGCAGACTGCTGGCAAGACAGATGTCCAAAATAGCAGTAACAGCAATACTATCGGCCAAAGTACTAATTCTGCTTTCAAGCATCAGTTGTCTCAACAGAAGAATGTGTCTTCTCAACAATACAGTAATTCATCAGGGTATAACTATCAAAGAGGAAGTGGGGTTTCCCAGAAGAATAGTTCAGGGGGCGAATGGTCCCACCGTAGAATGGGGTTCCATGGGCGGAATCAGTCTTTTGGTGCAGAAAAAGGCTTTCTGCCTTCAAAGATGAAGCAGATTTATGTAGCTAAACAGACCACAAGTGGGACATCAACAAATCCATCGTAAGGATGAGCTTCTTGTAACAAGATTGAAGAAGGAAAAAGCACCGGGAGCAGGCTGTTTTCCAACGAGTAGTTTTGTTTAAATTTGGCAGAATCCATTGCACAAGTGGGGAATGTAAAGAAGTGTGGAGATTTGGATTTTACTGGCATCTAATGCTAGAGAGGTATGCTGGTTTTTCTGATGTAAGTTTGCAGAACTGGTTGATAGTAGCAAGCAGTTTTGGGTGTTCTACCAAGTCAGTCTTTGTTTTGGTTTTTTGTTTTGTTTTTTCTTTTTGGGGGTGAAGTGAGGGAAGGATGGATATTAGTGTGCTAGTTGGGTTGGTCTTGGTAGACACCGAATTTTACAATTATGTCGTATCAGTCGGTTTGGGTCTATTCCTTCAAATTTCTCTTTTAGGTTACAGACCTTATTTGTTAATCTCTTTGGGATTGATGTATTAAAATTATCAATGGTCGATCCAATATTTATTACAATTTTTTACCAGCTAGTAATGATAAATGTGAGCATTGAGGAATGGCTGATATTACTGGTGTAAAAACAACGTTTTAAACCAAATTCGCATTATCGCCTATGGTGTATGCCGTTTTCCCACCGACTTGTGTCTTTTGATCTATTTAAACAATAAGTTAATATCTAAATAGTTGAAACATTGCTTCTAATACATGATTGGATATTATATGTAAACAACATTGATGGTTGGTTTCTTCTCAGCCATTTCTCTGCAATTCTTGCCAATGTTGCCAAGCTATTTCATGGCTCGTTGGGAACTGTTACAGGAGAGGAATAACTTGATTATCTACACAATAACATTAATGTTCTCCCCAAATAAAAAGATTAGTCTTAGCCTAAGTACTTGTATGAGCTCCCTCGCAATGGTTGCCAGTTGCCACTGCTAGAGCAAGTAGATCATAATTACTACAAACGTACCAAAATATAAATATTTTTAAAGTCTCCATAGCCCATAATTTAATTAATCTATTCTTGCTCTGATTATTCTCTATTTAGAATGATACTTGACAACGATCTCGGGTTCGTAGAACGAAATTTAATTAGTCCAATGATGCTCCTCACCATATGCCAGTTTATGCATTGACATTTTGGCTTTCATGAAACATTTATTGTTGGAAGTGGGTACTTGTTGGCTCATCAACAACATTAGCAGACCTTGAATTCTGCACATACCATCTTAGTCACAGCTTCTCTTTTAATTATCCAGTCTCTATGTCTATCACATTCACGCCACTCAGTTAACCACCCTAACTGACGAAACCAAACTGAATTAGTCTGTGCTGCCATTCTTACGGCTGACAAGCTTTTGCGTTAATTTGTGTGTAGTGTTCAACCCCACTTCAACAGTATATGCATCTTCCTCAAATTTCATTCTTGAATACGGATCACATCCCCAGCCTACTGTGGACTCTCAATTCATAGTGTAAATAAGTGAACAACTTGAGGCCACCACTTAAGTGCCTTAGTATTTAAGTTACTTTCAGTCTCCTAGATGTCACAAGTCTTTGCTTCTGTTTTCTGCGTCTAAACTGTACCATACTCGATCATGTGATCACCCAAAACCACCATAATGCAAGTGAGACTGAGTTGGTTGGACGAAGAAAATCAGATTTGAACAGAAAATGTTAGTTCAAAACCTTAATTTGAGTGACTTTTATGACAAGCGCTCATTTTGATGTCCATCTCCCACTAGACTAAAACCAGGCACCTTTTTCAATTGTCTTGTTTCCATAATGGACCTCACTCTATTGGCATCTTCCCATCTTCCCGCAGAAGCATATATATTATGGAGTAGCACGTACGATCCTGGATTGTCTGGGTCCATTTCGAAGAGCATCTTACTTATTTTCTCCGCAAGTTCAACATTGCCGTGGATTCTACAAGCACTCAACAGTGATTCAAGCAGGCTTCTAGAGGGTTTAGCAGGGAGTCGTTTAACATAGTTGAAAGCCTCGTTTAAGAGATCAGATCTCCCAAGAAGGTCCACCATGCAAGCGTAGTGCTCCATTCTTGGTGATATCCCGTCTTCTACCATAGAGTTGAAAACTCTCTGGCTTTGCTCAACTAAACCTGCATGGCTGCAAGCTGATAGGATACTTAAATAAGTAATTTCATCAGGTCTGACGCCCGAAAGTTGCATCTGTACAAAAAGATCAAGGGCAGCCTCACCATCCCCGTGCAATCCGAATCCATTAATCATCACACCCCAAGAGACAGCATTCTTTACAACCAAGCTGCCAAACAGCTTTTTTGCAGTTGAAATGCTTCCACATCTTACGTATAAATCCATGAGGGCATTGCTGACAGCCACATCTTTATCAAATCCCATTTGGATTATCCAAGCCATCACTGAATTAGAGAGGTGCAGGCTATTTACTTGAACACATGCTGAAATTAGACTTAGAACCGTTATGTTATCAGGTTCCAACCTCATGCGAAGCAATTCACAAAAGGTGGCAAGCCCTTGTTCGGCATTTTTTGCTTGGACATGCACGGATAAAACAGCATTCCACATGGAGATATCCCTCCTTTTCTCCATTTGAAACAGTAACATACAGAGATTTACATTTCCAAATCTGGCATACATGAACATAAGAGAAGTAACAATAGAAGTTTCATGGCTGATTCCTGTTCTAACTTCAAAGGCATGAATAGATTTACCCTGCACCAGTGTATAGCATACAGGCAACAGATTTAGCAAGGTTACATGATTTGGCCTCAAACCTGCCTTTCTCATATGACCAAACAAGACCAAAACCTCGTTCCGTAAGTTGTGATATCGATAGCCAGTTATTAGAGCATTCCAAGATACCAAACTCCTTTCATGCATGACTTCAAAAAGTAACCTACCCTCATCAAGATCACCACATTTACAGTACATGGTAATAAGTGCATTCACTAAAGAAACATCAGAACCATACCCGCTTTTAACAGCATAACCATGAATAGCCTTTCCCTGCAGTAAATCTTGATTTCGATCGTAACCAGAAATAACACTAATCAGGGTGACCATATCCAGCTCTGCTCCCTGTTTCTGCATCTGGTGAAGAAGGATGCTTGCCTTTTCAACTTCTCCATTGTGTACACACCCAGATATCAAAGTATTCCATGATACCGTATTTCTGGCAGCCATGCTGTGAAACAGCTTGAAACAATCGGAGAGTTGACCACAATCAGCGTAAAACATCAAGAGTGCATTTGAAACATCAACGTTCGACTCTATACCCCTTCTTAGACTAAATGCATGGACAGATTTGCCAAACAAAATGACTCCTAATTTGGAGCAAGCTGAGATTACACTAATTATAGAGACTGCATCCGGGTTGAACCCTGCTACCTGCATTTCATAAAACAAATCTAAACTTGCATCCCAAAGCCCATTATGCGCATACCCAGAAACCATTGCATTCCATGACAAGAGATTTCTATTGGGAATTTGATGAAATAACAGCTTGGCTGAATCAACATCCCCAAGCTTGGCATACATTGATAAGAGCACCGTCAAAATGGAAACCTGAGTTTCCAACCCATGCTTCATTACACAAGCATGAACAGATTCACCATAGTGATTGCTACCGCAGTCCTCACACAAGGGAATAATGGATACGAAAGTGACCAAATCAGGTTTCATTTGAGCTCGTAGCATTCGCCTCAACATCTCGAAAGCTTCAAAAACGTTCTTTTTAAGTGCATAAGCAGATATCATAGCATTCCAAACAGTAACATCTTTTTCCATCACAGAATCAAACAGTCTTCTAGAAGCAGACAAATCCCAGTCACCAGCAGCATACATTGAAATCAATGCTGGCACCAAAAACACACACAAATATCCACATTTGACAATAAATCCATGAACAGATTCACCACAACCCAAACGGGCGCAAACAGGAATCACACTTGCCAAAGTGCTCACACTAGGCTTGAAACCTCTAAATCTAAGCTCCCCAAATGCCTCAAAAGCCTCCTGATCAAGCCTGTTCAAAGAATAACCGGCAATCAAAGCATTCCATGAAACCAAGTCTGGCTTACTAATTCTATCAAACAGTTTACGCGCAGAACCCATGTCGCCATTTTTTGCATAGAAATCCACTAAACAAGTCTCTATAACAACATTTTTATCAAACCTAGTTCTAAATACAAAACAATGAATCCCTCTTCCTATTCGAAACGCCCCTAAAGACGAACACGCTTTGATAACATAAGGGAACGTGAAATCATCAGATGGGCAACCTGAAACTCGACATTTTAGATAGACACATAACAGGTCTTTGTATAGCCCACAATGGCAAAGACTCCTGACCAACAAATTCTGCAAGAACACACTTGGTTTTTTTATTGCTTGGAACAAAAACAGAGCTATATCTGGACAACCCAGATCAAAACAAGACTTGAAAAACTGTGCAAGCAGAAATTTGTCCTGTGTAAGGCCGTGGACGATGAGGCGAGATTTCAAAGGCTTCAAATCTTCAATGGTTTGGCATTGTTTGAACAGAGAGACGAAATTGCAGCCGTTGAATTTGAGTGAATAGTTATTTGTAGCGTTGGTTGTTAGTTGTCTATAACAAGTTCTGATTTTACAAGACAAAAAAGTGACACAAAACGCCATCTCTAGATGGCTCGAATGAGTTTGATTTCATAAAGATACTTATGATAAATTTCTACTCAGACAACTCAGATGTTGATATCTAGTCAGCAATGTCACTTATCCGTCGATGCTGTCTTGTTACTCTTTTACATCCAAACTTAAAGTAACAAAGATTGCTACTCTGTAAATGTAAAGCCAGCAAATTTGACAATCCTACAAATTTGTCTCCAATCCAACACTAAAACGAGGAAGACCAAAAACAAGATATAATGGGTATTTCATCTAAAATTGCAGCTGTGGAACAGGTCAATTAGAAGTAAACAACGCTTTGTGAATATCTTTTAACACTTAACAGATCCCACATTTGATTGCTTTTACCTGCTGTACATAACAAGACGAACATAATAAAACAGGGGACTCTCTAGTGCAACCACAGCAATTTTCTATGGTAACAGAATCAGAATGTGGATGAGGCAATGGAAGATAATCTTCACAGAGATGTCATTGACAAATGATAATATAACGGGGTGGTGGCCACATAACATTTTCGTAGCTCTCATGTTCTAACTGGGACCTTAAAACTTTAGAAAGTAAAACGGCTCTTACTCGCATATAAACTTCAAATACTGAAAGTAAACTACAAAATAAAAGTCGAAACACAAATTACAATCGAATAATAATTTGTTTAAATCCAATACATTTTTAAGTATTATTTGTACAACTATACTACAGCTAAGTCATGATGATCCATATCCATCAACCTTTTGCAGCACTTCTAGTACCCATATGTTGTCCTCTTCATCATCCTCATGAACTCGTCAACACTCACTTTTCCATCATCTACAGATTTTCATAACATCACATCCATGGTAAGCGATTTGTACCAATTTGCGAAAAATAGATTTAAATTAAAAAATTAACATAAAAAAAGCCATAAAAGTCACTATCCATCAACACAATTTGCTGTAAGACAAAAAAAAAAGAAAAAATTGATAAAAGCATTTTGCATAATCATGGTAAATTCTTTCTCTCTTCCTTACTTTCTCCCTCATTCTCACTCTCTTGGCAACTGGCGAGCTGAGAAGAGTTCTAGGAGTAAGAACTTCCACTGATTCTAAAAATTTCATCTTGTATAATCAGATCTGGGTTTTGCATGCAAGTGCTATTCATAAAACCAATAAGACAGTAAGAATGCTGCCAAGCCTGGGTAAAAGACCACGCTAACAAATAAAACATTTATATTTTTCCAGTTAAAGACGGTTGATGAGGCTTCAACCAAATAAATTCACCATGCTATTACCTTAAATAACATAGTTTGACAAGCCAGCATCATATTCTAATGTTACTCTAGCATATTAAACCAAAGTATGAAAGTATAAAAACCTGTGACTTTAACCGGACCACACCGTAGGAGTGTGTAACTGGTGATTCTTTTCACATAAAGCTATTAACCTTTGGAAGTTAAATCAAAGTAAAAAGTAAAAGTTATCATAAGCGAATTATCAAAGTGGCTGAGGACAGTAGAAACAGATATCAACAACCATATGAATCTCAGAAATCAATGAGAATAATCTCCACCGGACAGAACCAGAGATGCAAGAGAACTTCTTAACAGTTTCATCTAAAAGAATCTCCATAACCTAAAAGATCAATTTTGAATAACTATGACAGTCTATAACCAAAATATCAAAATTCAGAGCACTGAAAATTGTCATAATCACATGTCTAAATACAAAGTACTAATCAAAAGAAAAATGTAGTCATATGTAGTCCCTTGGCTCAGACCACCAAATGGCATGTGGCAAACTACACGAGCATGAAAAGGTAACGGAAACTTTAAACTACGTATTTGACTTGAAAATCAAAAGTTAAAAATATTCATAATGTGCACTGTTCTCCAGAATAAAATTGTAAACAGAACACCATAAAATGAGGTTAACTTACTATCTCCGTCTGCTTCTGCAATCATATCATGAATCTCTCGGTCAGAGAAATGCTCACCGAGCTCCTTCGCAATGCCTTTTATGTCTTCAACCGATATCTTTCCCTGCATGCAACATATAAGCAAATAAGCCATAGTACAATGTAGCAAGCCCAAGATCTAAATTAACAGAATCCCACATCTTTATCATTATCAATAATTCGAAATGCTTTTGTGAGCTCCTCCTTGCTATCCCTTTCTCCAATCTTGGCTGTCATCATATAAACAAATTCATCAAAATCAATTGCACCACTTCCATCCTTGTCCACATCTGCAATCATTTGCTTGATTTGCTGTCATGACATAGAAGAACAAAATATTAGTCATGCAAGAAGAAGGCTGGATGCTACAATCACGAACACAAAGCACATGTCCACTCTTAAAACCATGAAACAAAAACCAGAGTTTAAAACATAAATGCACGTATAATAATTTAAACCACGAATCGTTATATAGCATAGAAGTTACCTCTTCTGTCATCTCGAAACCAAGGGCCCTGTCATGAAAAAACGTTAGTTTATCCAATCAACTTGTCATTTTAAATCAGCATACATAATACAATTCATACCTCATGGCAACATTCAGCTCTTTAGCATCAATAGTACCTGAACAAAACAGTTACAAAAAACAAAAAAAAAACAGCTTCATAAAAGATAAGACACACGTATATCAAAACACCCAGAAATAGTAAACAAACCCCTTTAAATACCTGATCCATCAGTGTCAAATAATTCAAAGGCTTCCTTAATCTCTTGCCTCTTCTGTTGAGTTAACCCATGATGACGTCCTCTATGCTTCTCTTTCCTAGAGGCCCCTCTATAAAGACTTGCCTGACACACCATCACAAACCAAATCATCAAATGATACAAAATTCGAACAAACTCTTATAAGCATTAAAACAAGCATAACATCATCATAACCACAAAGTAATCCAGCAATTACACAAACAAGAGTATTCTTAAAATAACACATACACAACCGTAAAACAGTTCACTTCACCAGTATAGTCCTCCATGACTAGCATATCAAACTTAAATCTTCGAACATGACAAGCCAAAAAAAATAAAATTAAATTCAATATTTCTCAAATTAGAAATTAAACGAAAACGTAAAGAATCCTTGTTCAAACAATAATTATCGGATTATAAAAAGCTATTAAGATCGAGAAAACTCAATTGAAATCTCTAATATCCATATTCTTGATTTAAGTAACCTGAAATCGAAACAGCAACAAAACCTAGTTCGTTTATATGACTAATAATCAGTATAGACGAAAACGAAAACAAGATTAACCAGTTTCAGGTCTATGACAACATAATTCCAAATCCATAAAGTTTCTTTTGTAAAGAAGGCGATAGTTTCAAATGAAAGAACATCCAATGACAGGTTCAATTTCGTTGCTATATAGTATAATTTGTATCTAATTCACCTGATCAAATTCAAAAAGATTTCGAGAAATTGCAATCCGACATATAATGGCAATGAAAGAATCAACAATCGAGATACAAATTATTTAAAAAAAAAAAAAAAACAAAAGCATCAAAAGTTACTTCGAAAACAAAAGAAAAATAACGCACCATTTGATTTGGACGGTGAGATCGCGACGCGGTCGAGACAATTCCTTAAAGAAGAAGTAGAAGAAACGAAAGCGAGTCAAATTCATCAGCTTTTGCTTCTTGTTATTAGTTTATTACCATTTCATTGACTGGCGGACGAGTCACGATGGACCGTTTATAGTGGCCCAATTGTTATGAGATGGGCCTTCTAGCTAAATACACCCTGATGTCATGCTAACGGTCCCTAGATTGTGCTAGAGATGACAAAAATTACAAGTTAAGCTCTAGATAAATATTTCAGCACAACATTAATAATTTTATGTCTTTACTTGAGACAAAAAGCCTCTAACCAACTGAAAAACTGTATTCAATATGTGAATTTGCTTGCAAAAGATTATAATATAAACATTAGCAATAGTATTATATGTTGTGGGAATTTGGATTATCCATTTTTGTGTTGATCTAAATAAAATACAGTTCCATATCTCATATTAGTCCGGTTTAAAGAACTCAACTCTTTAGCCTGATAAAAGAGTTTGAATATAATAAGTGAACAATTAGTTAATGAGTAAAAGAATCATGACATTGATTACATGACCGATTATATAAACAAATAGTTATGCTTTTAGCATACAAATTTTAATTATTTTCAAAGGAATTTGAAAATTTAATTACATAAATAATCAATAAAATTAACATAAATAAATAACCACATAAAAATTTACTTTTTAGGAAATTAAATAAAATTTCTAATATATATACATGATTCCTTTTTATTAATATTTCAACCAAGAAGTATTTTAGACTTTATCATATTAAACACAAGCAAAGAAATTGAATTTAAATATATTTCTAGATTTACGTTGATTTTTTTAATACAGTAAACTGCTCTTTTGTTGTTTAATCTTATAAAAAGATTAAGATCGAGGGCAGCTCGTGACTCAGGCAAATGAGGCAACTACCTAAGGCCCCACAAAAAATTAAGGCTGTGAAACCTTCAACAATTTACTATATAGTCTTCAGAAATCTCCATATTGAAAATCCTCTCATCTCAACTCTAAAATAAAAATTTTCGATCTTTCATTTATTTTCAAACTAATTATATATTTAATGTTATTGAAATTTTATAGTAAAATGATTAAAGGATCTCATATTCTATTTAATGTTATTATAAAATGATTAAAGCTATCTACTATTCAAAACTTAATAATTTGATCGATATAGTATTATAATTTGTAAATGATGATTTATAATTTCTCATAGGTTTATGACAGGGTACAATTGGTTGGAATTAATAAAGGCACTGAAGCTTGAAATAGAAATTTAGGGTCACTAATAGTCTTCCATATATAAAAAGTTACAGACAGCAAATTCACAAACTTGCCCCAACTTTAATTTGCTGCTAATAATTGGTGCAAATTTATCTAAATACAGTTAAATCGACCACATCTAAGTGAAGATGAAGACACAAAGCTAAGAAATTAAAAGGATATTACAAGTTCACCAAACCTACCAAACACTTGAAAACACCAAATAAACAGAAGCTCCTACTCATATGACATCCAAAACCATCTTATAAAATTGCAATAACTAATTAAATTAACAGCAACAGCCAGAAGGCTTTTATGGTTCTCTCCAAAACTTAGCAGGAAGTCCACCTCGGCGGTATCGGGTATGGATTGTACTGAACCCCATTCTTGGACCCCACCACTTCCCACCTGCAACGCACAAAAACAATTAACACAGTACAAGAATCTAACTGTTAATTTTATTCCAGGAATGACATATCTTCAATCATTATTATATGTGTGTGTGTGAGAAAGAGATTCTTAACGCTACAAAGACATAATCCTAGTGAAATCATTTTAGGTATACAAAAAAATGCATATATGATAAGTTTTAATGAATAAATGTACATGCATGATCAGTTGTGGGATATATTCCTTAAATTAATTAAATCTTTTCTGATTCCATTTTCTCACACGTGTACCTGAACTTGTTAACTAGATGGTGGATCAGAATAAGGATTTCTAGCCTGGCAACTTCATTTCCAGGACATGCGTGGACACCATTGCCAAAGGGCATGAATGTACCAGGTTTCTGTCCAACCTTCAAGCAATAAAATAGATTTTAAACATTTCTGTTTGATTTAAAATAATAAACTATAGTAAGCATAACATTTTTGTGCCTCATAATATTGGTTTTGAATGTGAAATTTGGATGAAACAATTTCTTTTTTTTTTTTTTCAGTCTTTTGATTTTAACGATTTTAAATAATGAAATTTCTAATTTTCTCCAAATTACCAATATAGGGCACACCATAGGAATTCTAATAATAGTAAGCCAACGTTGCTGCAAATACATCATCCCTACCTCAAACCTCGAGGGATCAAAAACAAGTGGGTCAGCAAAGAAATCAGCATTGTAATGAAGATTTCGAAACGAAGGAAGAACCTTCCATCCTTTAGGAATCAAGAATCCTGTCAAATAAAACCAGTAGAACTGGTTAGTGTCTGATCGTCACATTTGCATAATGTATATGTACCCAACATTGAAGTAGACTTTTACAAGATTTTCGGGCTCAGAACATGAAGCACAAGCCTGTAGTAGCCACCGCAGGTAATATAAATATAAGTTCCATGGGCCCTATTAAAATGAGGCCATACAGTGCACGGGGAGGCCGTTTCTCGCTTTGAGTCGTTGTTCCTCTTTCCTGGGGTTCTTATGGATAGGGACTTGGCTCCCCTGGCTTTTATGGAGGTGGGGTACATGAAAATGAACTATAACAAGTCGACTAGAGCTGTGACAATTGGGGAATTTAATTATGTGGATTCACGGAGTTTGACACATCAATTTTGTGGGAGATTATTGTGACATATTGTTCAATATTCACTTCGACGATAAATGATTCCATGTCCTTGCACACCTTAAACCTGCGTCATTGCATACGAGACTGGGAACGAACCTTTTTGAATTTTTTTTTTTTGGGTACTTTTCTTTACGACTACCTTTACTATTTTCAATAGTCATTTCCTGGCACGGGTGTCCCGTGGATTTTATATTTTGATATTGTTTTTGTCATCCCTATTAAAAATTTAGAACCAATTAAGAGCCAAAATATCTAATAGTTTCAAATTGACCTTTCGATACGAATATGTAATGTGATAGAATCAAATTTTTCCGTATATAAGATATTTATATTTTAAATGATATTGAGTCATTCACTATAATAATATTTTGAAAATTAGGTATATGTCAGAAAGCAAAATTATATAGTCATTGATAGTACTGACCGTTGTATTCAACATCATCAACAGCTTCCCTAAAGGTGAAAGATATGACACTAGCCATCCTTAAGCTCTCCATTATGACCTGAAATTAACAATAATTAATAATATGCCGTGCTTATGTAATATTTAGTTTTACTACTGCGCTATATGTATAAATATATGTACCCTGTCTGTTAGGGGCATGTTTCTAGTTTGAGCCCTTGTCAAGCCTCGTTGTCCTACATCATTTGCTTCATAAATTGCCTTCTGTTCCACCTGAAATAACCAACTTTCATTAATCAATAAAATATTGTAATTTTGATACGATGGAAAATAAATCTAAAGTTAAGAAATGTTGGAATGGATATCGTTGATAACAAGTGGTAATGATTTATTTTTAATTCTTGTAATCATTGAAAACGAGTAAAATTTTTTGAATATATATTAGAATAAGAACTCGGACATGTTAATTAATTACAGGATCCAAGTTGGTGGAAAACAATAGAGTATAAAACGTGAAGTAACCTTAACAGCTTCGAGTAGCTTCAAGTCATCATGAACGTATTTAAGAATCCATGTTAAGAGACTCGCTGTGGTGTCCTGAGCAGCAAACAGTACACCAATGACATTATCAGCAATCTGATCATCATTTAAGGGTTGACCATTTTCATCTTTGAAGTTCATTAGTCTGCCTAGAAGATCTTTCTCGTCCACTCTATTCTCCCTCCTCGTTTCAATTATCTCACAAAGGATTTCGCCTAGCTTTCTCCTTGCCTTTACGTTCACAATGAATAAAAATGGCATCGTAAGTACTAAAAGCAGAAATTTAAAATATAATGTAGTTCAGTAGTGGTATTAGTCGATTTTCATGCATGTAATTAATTACCATGACTGACTTGGTGTACGAAGATCCTGGTAGCCTTATAGAGAAAGAATTGTAACCTTTGTCAAGAACATAGTAGTTCTTCCTGAGCAATTCCTTGTAAGAAGTATCCAAGTAACCAAAGATGGACAAAACAGCTACCTCAAAAGTGAACTGCCATGCTCAAAAGAGTGTACGACCAATATTAGTTTACAAGCATAATTATATTTAGTGTTTTAGAAGAAATTCAACCAATGCACACCTTCTTCATTTCATGGAAGGTGTTAACCTTTTCCCCACAAGAAATAGAGTCCAGTGCACAAGTGGCAATAGCTTCAATTTGAGGGATCAAGTTTCGCATGACATGATGAGAAAATGAGGCTTGAAATAATTTTCTTATCCGAATATGGTAATCTCCATGGTGGAAGAAAAGTGCTGAGGGACCAATAAGTCTTTCCTTGCTTTTAGGGAATGTTGGCTTGAATAAGTGAGCTTGTGTCACCAACACATGTTTGATAGCCTCAGGACTGCCCAACATAACACAAGGACAGCCAAGTATGTGTGTCTTAAATATTTCTCCATACCTAGTAGTGATCAAGCCATCATCAGAATTATTACCACATAAAAAAATTAAGAATAAAAACAGATAATGATGATTAGAAAAGTAAAAAAAATAGAAATAAATGGATGCAATTTGATTTGTTAAGAAGTGAATATGATAACCTTTTTCGCCTAGTGGCAAAGAAAGTATGTGGGTTTTGAGAGTATAAGAGCAGAGTTTCTCCTACATATGGCAAGCCCAATGAGCCTGGAGGTAGGTTAGGTCTTTGCAGTGACAGTCTCCTTAATTTTTTCAGTAAAGTAACTGTAAGTAGGGCGCAAAAGGCAGAATATAGGAGAATATTGATGCCCTCCATCTCTCTCTCTTTCTCACCAAAGGAATATTTCTGTGATGTGTTAGTGACTGGCAAAGATAGAGCTGAATGCACGTGTTTATATAGAAGAAAAAGCTTGTTGGTGAATGCCATATTTACTTTCACTTTAGATGAAAAGACATGTATTTGCAACAAATATTTTATTAAGAATAATGAGATGCTTCCAAAAAAATTTATTCAAAAATTTTACTCAAATGATGTAACAAGCTGATTTGTAACTACTAAATTAATTTTTGGACGATATATTAATAATTAGTAATCATACATAAGTTTGTCATATTAATTGAACAATGAATTTGAACAAATTTTTAGATAATATAGTATTACTTTTTTATTAATTGCACAAACCACATCTCATTTTTATTGACTAATTAACAATTTATCCTAATTGGTCATTAATTATGAGTGGAAAAATCCAACATATTGACCATTAAAATAGTAAATAATTATAAAAAATATATTAATTAACAAAAGTTCAAAAACCAAAGAAAAGAAAAGAAAACTCTATCGATGGTGTAGTCACTCCTGCGGTTCATAATAAACCACGATCAACAATTAGTGAATGAAAATGAAAAATAGTTCATGTAATTAAAGGGTTTGTTGTAGATAAGGACAAGCTAAGTGCAATTTACCATTTTTTATGTCAATGGTGGGGTAAATGAGAAAAAGGCCCCTAGAGTTTTGACATTTCTATTAAAAACCATTTTCTAGTTTTGAATTTAAGCATGAGAATTTTTGTGTTCTAACTAATTTGTAAACTGCAAGGTATTTTTGGAATACAATAAAAGAATCATTTTAACAAGATGATCAAATTGTAGGGTGTTTCTTGCCATTCTTCCGACTTTAGTTTAGGTTGTAAAACTCAAGACAAAATTGTAGACTATCCATATTATTGCCCGTAGGGTGTTGCAAAGGGTACTAGAGACGGACCCACCTTTATACAATGTTGGACCAAATGATTAGAGTATACCTGTTTCACAATATGCTCTTCGTATGTGACCATTAACGCGGAGTACTAGATTAAGAGGACCCAAATTCAAGGTATGACCTATGAGAATTGTCAGACACAAGAATAAGAGGCCAAAGATAGAGAAGACGAATGCGAAGTATTAAAACCAAAAAACACAAAGAAAGAAAACTTAGAAATTCATTACTTTGTGGAGACAGTTTGTGTGCCCACTGCCTCCCAGTTCCTTGCGATCATTACATGTGAGGCCAAACTGTTATGTATTCATCAGCAATGTTGCTTTCAATTTATGTACTAAGAACTTACTTAAGCCCCTGCACAAATAGAAAAAAAGAACTTACTTGAGCCATACATATTCAATCAAAAGATAATGCTTATCTATAGAAAATTCATTTAATGAGAAAAACTTTACATAATTATTCTTGTTGGTCTCTTAAAGGAAGTGTTCTACATAGACTTGCTTTTTTTTTTCTTTGACATTAATGATTAAATGTCTATTGCAACTGAAATTAAATGTTATATATGATCTAAAAATCTACGCTCATAATATCAAGAGTAGTTATATACAACCCAAAATTTACTTCCATAACACCGAAAGAAATTCTACAATCCGAAAATACATATATTGAGACTTGAACCATCATCACAGATATAAAAATGAAGTGTATTAATTATTTAATTTATGCGTGAATAAATAGGCATTTATTAAAACACATGTTAAATATTAAAAAAAAAAAACCAATGTTGATAAGCAACTTATATTCCCAATTTCAACAACATCGGAACATATATATCATAACTTATTGAAAGAATAGTTAAAGAAGGCAACCGGGTAATTACGTCATTCTTGAAACATCTAAAAGATTGTGTCATACATACATATATATATATATATATATATATATATACACACACATATATATTTCAAGGGTTTCAAATGGTATATTTGATTTCATAATATTTTTTTCTTTGAACTACATGATCGAGAGTTAAGAGAATACATCCAATATAAAATTATTGCTTTATTAATGTTCGCAGAAAACTTTCTTCAAAGTTCCATAATTTTATTAATATTCGCATAAAGTTTAATCTTTTTAAAGTTATAAATCTCACAATAACGTTAAATATCATGATCTCTATTCCAACTTTATAATATACCATTATATATTCAAACATAATTAATAGTAATTTATCTATTTTATCATAATTCATCTAAATTGATCATTATATACGAAATAAATAGAGATGTTTACTCCGTCCTCTTATTGGTCAGTAAATCTGATTATAAATATCAACTTTACAAAATGGTATGAAATTCTTTTTTCAGTACTAGTATCTTACTCAGGATGATATCAGAACTAGCTGCAATATAACTTTAAAACGTAATCCAGTGATCTACTCCTATTAGGCGGGAAAGAACAATTCAAGTAAGAGAAAATTGTACATAAAGTGAAACTTCAATAAAGTTAAACTCATAACCTTGAAGCTAAGGTTGTGAATGAGTCATGGTCTTTCCATCAGATCAAACCACTATTTTCAAATGGTGTAAAAATTGAATGAACCCCAAGATCAAATGAGATACAGAGTGGGACCCAATTAGCCATTGTAGACGTGGATGATTGTGGGGTGAAGTCGGGGACTTGTGTTTTTGTAGAGGTGGATGGAATTTAAAAATTTTATTTTAAATTTTTTGATTGGGGGTGGCAAAATTTGAACTATTTTAAATTATCTATACATAATAATAATAATAATAATTGTCTAATCTAAACTGTACATGAAAAAAAAATGAAAACTATATATATTTACAAATTACAATAAAAATTTTCACTATTCTAAGTCTTAAAAATCAATTATAATTGATTAGATGGGCTAATTGTCGTCAAAATTATTTTTATCTACACCATTTATTCTCTACGTCCATCTATCAAAATAAAGTTTTCTAATTTTACATTTTACAAATATGAATATTTTGAAACTAACCCGGAATATCCTTTCTATTATATATCCATTTAATTCGTTTAGATTCATAACCAATTTGGTTATTAATTTTCAATTTATTATTGAATTGAATCATAAAATACACATAGGCATGCACATATACATACACTTGCATGCATGTACATGTACATTTGTCATTTACAATTGTCAATAAATAAGCTAATAATATTTAATTGATGAAGACCAGATACTAAAAGATGAATCAGTAAATTTAATTTTGAATATCGACTTTAGAAAAGAAAATGGATGGAGAAGAGATCATACAGATACAATGACGTGGATGATTGAAACATGGGACCCAAACACTGGGGGAGGGATCTTTGTCGTTTTTCACGTGTCAGCCTTCGAAGTTGTCAAGAGATATAGACAGAGACAAAGATTGATAAGATGGGATTGAAAACGTGATTTCAGGTGAGGGTCACCATCCAGTTTGACTGGACTCAATTGCGTGTCGAGATGGCGGTGGTCTGTTGCGACCAGCTTTGGCTGTACCTCGTACAATGCGGGGTTCAAACCCTCTTGGTTTCGACAGCTAACCTATGCTACAACTGTAGCTCTTTTGCCTACCAATAAAGATCCGCATTCCAGTATTATTTTTTCGCTTCTTTTCTTATTGACGTGATGTTGTGCAATTACTTCTTTGCACGTATCCTTGAACGTGTTACCCTGAAAATTTAGTGAATTCCTACACAAATCATTAGCTTTCATAACGTTCACTATATATATATATATATGCTTGCTATGTACTTATGTTACCCCGGAAATTTAGTGAAATTCATAACGTTCACTATATATATATATATGCTTGCTATGTACTTATGTTACCCCGGAAATTTAGTGAAATTCCTATGTAAATTATTAGTGACTTTCATAACGTTCACTTATAGCTATCTTAAGATTAGAATTTCGGTTTATTCCCATCTAGTTCAAATAGTTATAAATCTTTTCATACATCTCAATAGTAGGGGTCTAAGTTTCATTACAAATATTTTATAAATAAATATACATACGAAATTTTGTTCTTTTCATAAGTGTAGATATTATAACTGTACGTATAATATTGATCTTGGTAGATCCTGATTATAAAATTATATATTCAAACTGTACAAATAATAATTGGATTTGATAGATCTTGAGTGAGTAGTTTTATTATCAATTCAATATTAGTTTTTAAATAATTTTTTTTTTCAATCATATAAGTAATGATTGATCTTGATAGATTTGATAAATTTCTAATTTGTTTGGTATCAATTTTTTTATAATAATAATAATGATAATCCAAAATTTGAAACACAAGATGAAAACATCTATGATAAACTGGTCTATGCTAATAAAAGAGCAAATTATAAAATAGTCACTTAGGGTTGGATATTTTTTAGTGTCAAACATAGTTCACACTTAATGATTCGGGTTTAATTTGTTAGTAAAACAAAAAGTTGGCTCCATTCGTCAAAAGTCATATTCCACATAATTAATTTGTAATTTGTTCTTAATAAAACCGTAGGTTTAAATTTATTTTTAAGATTTAAGATCAAAAGCTATAGGGACAAAGTTCATATTTAATAAAGTTTATATCAAACTATGTTGATGTAACTCAAACTTTAAGACCACGTTTGGCAAACAGCACAACAATGAGATAACCCATGTTTACCAACCATCATTTTCAAATCTCAAAAGAATGAAATTTGAAAGTCCACTTAAAATTGTAGGTTTTTAAAATCCCATTATATCGGATTTTTTATACTTATATTTATATTAAATATATTTAAATTTTGATTTATTATATTTTATTCAAAAATCAATTTTCACAAATATTATATTAATTTATTCAAATCCAATCTAAACTAATCCCAATTACATCAAATATGATGTATTACTAATTTAATCTCATCTAATCTCATTCCATCCAATCGTGTTCTAAACCATCCTATCAAATTCTACGCACCAAACGAACCTACTTGTTTGTGTTGATGGTCGAATTACCAATTCAAATATAATGTTTAGACATATAATTGTTCATGAACTTTATTTATTTAGTCAATTTTAAGGTGAGAGTTTCAATCAAGTAGTTAGAAATTAAATATTCTTCAAAGTCTGTCATCTTAAATTGTCGACGTTGGAATTCAGTCGACGGGAAATCAATGCCCAATACCTGCAATCGATGTGAGAAATCACAAATGCCAAGAAAGGACATAGACAAATACCGAGAATCAAACGAGGAACACAAAACTTTTACGTGGTTCGGCAATAATAGGCCTACGTCCACGACTGTCCGTCTCTTAAATTCTGCAGAGTGACAGTGTATTATTAATTATTTTCTGATCATGTTACAATGATTTTAATCCCTATTTATAGGGAAAGAGGCGTTACAATTCTGGTTGTAGCAAATCAGGAAAAGAATCCTGAATTAATTACGCTTTCCAAATAATAAGGAAAAAAATTGTAAATTAATTACACTTCCTAATATGTTTGAATAATATCAGAAAACTGCTTCCATAAAATCAGGGATGATGTTGATTCGGTTTGAATTTAAGTAGACTTCCATATCTGATGAGGAAATCACAGTTTGATTGGGTAACTGCCATATTCGGAGAGAGAATCATGGTTGAATTAGGTAACTGCCTGTTCTGGAAGATACTGCATTAATTACACTTCTGAGCGAGCTGACGTCTATGGCGGTTTGTGAGCTTGAGCTCATTGGTCAGAGAGCTATGACTGAGGTGAACTATAGAGCGAGCTGAATCCTGGCTGTGTCACGAGCTCGCTGGGCTTAGAGTCATCTTGGCCTCGGCTGATGGGTCTTGACTGGGTTGACTTTTATCAGGCCTTCTTATTGGGCCTAAATTAGGCTTTTACCAGCCCATTTAATGAGTCCGAAAAATACATATAACATTAGCCCCCCAGCTCTCAGTTCGCTTCTGCGATCTGGGAGCTCGAGCTTGCTGGTAAAAGCTGGCTTCCTTGGCACGCTAACCTTCATAACTGCTTCTGCGCATTTTCAAATTCCATCTTTTCAGTTGCAACACGTGGCAGTCATGCAGGAGGTAACTGAAACGACACCTGCACGTTCTTTACACGCGCATTTAATGCGCACGTCTTTCAACTGACGGCTGCATGATTACAAGGCCGTACCTCGCGCTGCACCGTTAGATTAATGACGGTTACATAGTGCAGAGATCTGATGGCTGGGGCTTGAGATCGCATACTTTATAACTGGTGGAGCCCTTTCATTTTTCTCTTTCATCTTGCCATTTTTACTCGAAGCAAACAAGCAATCAAGAAACCAAGAGACCAAGTTCAGAGAACTTCTAGTCACCGTCTTCACATCTTTCATCAGCGATTCAAGGTAACACCTGATTTATTTATTTATTTTTGAATCAATGTCATGTTTGTATTTTGTTTCACCATCATCGTTGTACTTGCAATGACATTTTGTTATACCTTCATTATTCTGAGTCTTCTGTTTATTGAACATGGCTTTTCTTCTTTTGTTGGTTTGATCTGGTTTCTTACTTGTTCACGATTGGACTACTGTTTGTGACTTGTAATGCATGTTTGACTGTTGATTTAGGATTGTTGTAGTCTTGTTAGCTCGTAGGTCGTTGCTTTTGTTGGCTGAACCCTCCATTACATAGTCTGACTGTTTTCTTTTGTTCAGATGTCCTCAAGCGGAGCTCGCAAGGGAATTATTCCAAGCAGTGAAGCTCGTGAGCGAGATAAAGCCTGAGCACATGCTAGACAGGGAAGAGAAGCTCGGGATACATTCGCTCATCATCCTTCATCGTTAAAGCGTCCTGAGGTGGAAGGACTTGTCACTCAATTCCACATCCCTTTGGGTTGTCGTGCATTGCTACCTGATTCAAAGAATCATGCATGTTATCCACCAAGGGGATACGTTGCCGTCAGTGTTCAACATTTTGAGCAGGGACTACGGTTCCCCATTCAACCGTACTTGATCGCATTTCTCAACAAGGTCAAGCTCGCGCCATTCCAGTTAACTCCAAACTCCTACGCACAGCTGACTTCGGTAGCCATGGCCTTCCTCAGGAACGGCCTTCGTCCCCCTACTCCAAAAATTATACAGCAGTTCTACTCTTTCAAGGCTCTGAGCGCAGCAGAAGGAGAGAAACCGGAGGGCATTTATTACCTCACAGCCCGTCCGTCGAAATACAAAGATCTCTTGCCCAAAGGAGAAGCGAAGGGCAAGTCCAACGTCGGGCCGTATAAGACGAGCTGGTTCTATGTCTCGTGTCCCTCCCTTGCAGGTCTCCAAAATTTCAGCTTCGTCCTGAAACCAGGTATACATAAAAGAAATATAGCGAGCTGAAATATAGCGAGCTGAAAATGGACGAGTTCCCTCTTAGCAGCGAGGAAGAACGAGCTCTGGACAAGCTCGCAATTTCAGAGGACGAGGGAATCAGCAGTAAATTTGACGATGCTGTCCTTAGAGCTTATGGCCTTGATCCTCCTAAGGAATCCTCTCTTCTGCGATCAGAGGAGGACATAGGCAAGACCAGCGATAACCCTAAATTCCTTCTGTTTTTGAAGTTCTAGTTCAGGTAGGGGACATGCCTGCTTCCCGACCTCTGCAACCAGTCTCTACACAAGCAACGAGTACAACTCGTTCACCTTCTCCAGCTCGGAAGGCTTCTACTCAAGGTGCTCCTGCTCGCGCCTCACCTAAGGTGAAATTGTCTTTAGCTCGCGCCCCATCAAAGGGCGCATCTAGAAAAACTACTTCTCCAGCTCCTGCCCCAGCTCGGACAGGATCAGATCCAGCCCACACAGCCCCTACTGTACAAGTTGACTCATTCTCTTCCCCATATCACACATCTATCCTAAGGGCTTCATTGTCATTTCCAGCTCGTGCTCCAGCCCTGTTCCTTCCTCTGGGCGAACTCCAGCCAACAGAAGGAAACTTGTTCTTTTGAAATCCCCTCCTACAAATCCTGCCATATCTCCTGCCTCCTCGACTCCTTCAATGAAACGACCTGCAGAGGCTTTAGCTACTCCAGCTGCTTCCTCAAAACGCTTAAAGCCATCTGCTGAGGACCAGACTCTTGCGGCTGCTGCTTTCAGCGAGGCACCTACTTAGACTATGGCTCCTTCAACCGTTGTTCCCAGCGAGGTGCCTGCTGCTGCTGAGACCACCGCTCCTTCAGCCCTCCAGTCGACTCCAGCTTCGAGCTCGCAACTTGGAAAAGGGGGCGCTTCTCCCAAGGTTGCTTCCTAGGCAACCCGAGATGGCCCCAGCGGGCATGTAACTAGGCGTACTGTTACTTCGCGACGTGGTACTTACTCAACCAATGTGCCTGATCTCCCGGAGCGTGAAAGAACTCCTTCCCCTACAAGACCAGAAACCGAGCTCGGGCCTAGGGGAAGATATTTGACTTCCTTCATTGATAACTGGACATCCATTATGTTTACTCATGCAAGAGTCTTGGAGAATCAGTCCCTTCAGGGTTTGGAGCTGGATGAATTCGCAGCTCGTCATTCCATGCTGGTAAGTCATTTTTCTTTATCCTCCGGCCTCTTTTTCTTCATCGTATATTAACTCGCAAAATTTTCAGGCTGCCCTTATTGCCATGAAGCAATGAAGGATGACCAAGATTAATGAAGATCGAATAATGAAGCTGCGAAGTGAGCTGGAGGTCGCTAACGATGAGATAGCGACCTTAGCTGATCGAACTATAGAGAATTTTGAGACTCAGATGGCTGCGGCGAATGAGACTAAACAGGCTGTCGAAAAAGCTTTGCTGGAAATACAACAAGAGCGCGACATGCAAAGAGAAGTGCTGGAGCAGACTGACCAGCGGGTTGAGCTAGCCTAGAAAGCTGCCGAGGACCACAAGGCATAATTAACTGCAGCAATAGAGGAGCTGAGGCAGTCCGAGCAGCGGGCCGAGCAGCGAGCTGTAACAGCCGAGGATAAAGTCGAAGTGCTCGATCGCCAAGTCAAGGCTGCGGCGGAGCGAGCTGAAGTTGCTGAGAAACAAGCCGAGGAAGCTAAAAAGCGAGCTGATGATATAGAAGCTGCAGCTAATCGTGCTGAGGAGGCTGTAACCAAACGAGCCGAAGAGGTTGAAACCACGGCTAAACGTGCCGAGGAGGCTGAGTATCGAGCTGAAGTGCTTAGGCAACATGTGGGGGAGGCTATTCAGAGGGCTGAGGCTGCGGAGCAGCGAGTCGAAGCCATGAAGAAAGAAGTTGAGGTCGTCAACCGTCATGCTGATAATGCCTTCGAAGAGCTAACGGTCTTCAGAGAGCAAGCTGCTCGAGAACTAGAAGTGCAGGTTGCAGATGCAAGGGTTGAGGTTGAGGAAAGAACAGGCCGCGACTTCCTCTACACACTGTGGATGTCCCATCCAGGCATGAATTTTTCTATCTTTGGAGACATAGGACTTGAAACCGTTGAGGATTTTAAAGTAAGAGCTGCCTCGACTTCAGTTGATCCAATCCTCCTATCAGAGCAAGCACCTGGCGCGACCTCCCAAATTGAGCCAGCTATCGACCTCGATCCCCCTAGAATGTCTCCTTCTAATGAAGACCCTTTAACAGGCCTAGACCCTTCAGCTCAAGATTAAGAACTTGTTTTCTTTTCTTTTTACTTGTATTTTTTCAGCTTTTAACTTGTAAACAGCTCTCACACTTAATGAAATTTCTTTCATTCTTTCTTCTATGTTGAATGCATTTCAGGCTATTGTGTATGTCATAACATATTTTATGATCTTCATCTTTAGAGTTATCATATTTCTCGCGAGCTGATAGTTAATGAATAAAAATCTGATAATGATTAAAGCAATCGCTTAATTCATCAATTAATAAAATCTTGTAAGTATAAGAAATTGGTCAGTTTGACGAGCTATGCAGGGGTACTCAACCACTCTTGCTCTTGTAGCGAGCTATACAGGGGTCGTCACTTCACTTGCTTTTTAGGCTCTTTATTAGCGAGCTATGTAGAGGCACTTAGCCATCTGCTTTTTAGGCTCTTTATTAGCGAGCTATGCAGAGGCACTTAGCCATCTGCTTTTTAGGCTCTTTATTAACGAGCTATGCAGAGGCACTTAGCCATCTACTTTTTAGGTTCTTCATTAGCGAGCTATGTAGGGGTCGTCACCTCGCTTGCCTTTTAGGCTCTTTTGGCGAGCTATGCAGATACACTTAGTCATCTGCTTTTTAGACTCTTTTTATTTGTGGCGAGCTATGCAGGGGTCGTCACCTCGGTTGCTTTTTAGGTTCTTTTGGCGAACTATACAGATACACTTAGTCATCTGCTTTTTGGGCTCTTTTTATTTGTGGCGAGCTATGTAGGGGTCGTCACATCGCCTGCTTTTTAGGCTCATTTGGCGAGCTATTAAGCTCGGAGCCCGTTAGCCCTAGTGAAATGAGTTGAGTCACAAGCTGGAAAATGGAGCTTTCATTAACTAGAATGATTTTGAATTATATATTATAAAGAGTTCACTGATAATAAGGACGCAGATGCTTGACATTTCATGCTCGAGGGACTTCAGCTCCATCTTCATTAGCTAAATGATAAGCCCCATTCCCCAAGCTTGCTTTGACAACATACGGTCCTTCCCAGTTCGGGCCTAAGGATCCATCACTTGGCTTGCGAGCTCCAGGCAGGATGAGACGCAAAACTAAGTCTCCAACATTGAATTTGCGAATCCGAGCATACTTGTTGTAGTACCTCACTATTCTCTGCTGATAGACAGCTACCCTTAACCTGGCCGTTTCCCTGTGTTCTTCAAGCAGGTCCAGGTTTGTTGCAAGTAGCTGATCGTTGTCATTTGGATTGAAGGTTACTCTTCTTTGCGAGGTGACTTCAAACTCAGCTGGGATCATAGCCTCAAATCCATACACTATTGAGAACGGGGTCTCGCTAGTGGAGCTGCGAGCTGTGGTTCTGTAAGACCACAATACTTTCTGAAGCTCATCTACCCATGCTCCTTTCTTTGCTTCCAGTTTCATTTTCAGGGTCTGCTTGATAATCTTGTTCACAGCTTCAACTTGGCCATTGGCTTGTGGATGGTCCACTACTGAGAAGCTTTTAACGATCTTGAGGTCGTTGCAGAATCTAAGAAACTGGTCGCTGCTGAACTGAGTTCCATTATCGGTCACGATATGTTGTGGAACCCCAAATCTGTAAATAATGTTACTCTACACGAATTTCTCAATCTTTATTGTGGAGATTTCTGCCAACTCCTTAGCTTCTGCCCATTTGGTGAAGTAGTCAACTGCGACCACGACATATTTGCATCTTCCCTGAGCCATTGGCAGAGGCCCAATCAAATCCATCCCCCAAATCGCAAAGGGCCACGGGCTCACCATTTGTTGAAGATAAGCTGGTGGAGCCCGTGGAATTTGGGCGAACCTCTGACACTTGTCACACTTTTTGACTAAGTTAATGGCATCTTGCCTCATGGTGGGCCAATAGAAGCCTTGTCGAAGTGCCTTCTGAGCTAGGGACAGCCCCCCAACGTGGTTCCCGCAATGGCCTTCGTGTATTTGCCTTAGTACTGTTTCACACTCAGGATCATCAATGCACCTTAATAGTGGAGCCGAGAACCCCTTTTTGTATAACGCATTATCATAGATGCAATATCTGGCTGCTCTAGCTCGTAGACGCCGGGCTTCCAGCTTGTTACTTGGCAGCTTTCCATCCTGTAAATAATTGAGAATAGAGCTCATCCAGGAATTAGACTGCACAGTTATGACCATCGTCACATTCTTTTCTTCTGTACTTGGAGCTGGTAGGAATTCAACTGGGATTGCCCTAAGAAAGTCTGCGTCTCAGGTGGTTGCCAAGCGAGCTAAAGCATCTGCATGCGCATTCTGAGCTCGTGGAATCTGCTTCATTTCGTATCTCTGAAATGCGCTTAGCAGCTCGTGAACTTTCTGGAGGTAGAGGGTCATTTTTGGTCCTTTGGCTTGATATTCCCTCAATATGTGGTAGACAACGAGCTGTGAGTCGCTGAAGACTTTCAAGCGTTCAGCTCGCATCTCTTTAGCCAAACGCAGTCCCGCGAGCAGAGCTTCATACTCAGCCTCATTGTTTGTTGCCTGAAAGCCAAACCTTAGAGCACAAAGGATTTTGTGGCCTTCAGGACTGATCAGTAGAATTCCAGCTCCAGCTCTCTGCTCACTGGATGATCCATCAACATAAAGCTCCAAGGTTGGATCTTCAGAAGACTCAGCTTCATCATCCACAGGTCCCGTAAACTCTGCAATGAAGTCTGCCAGAGCTTGAGCTTTGATAGCCATCCTTAGCTTAAATTGGATATCAAACTGTGCGAGCTCCACTGCCCATTTCAACAGACGACCTGAGGTGTCAGCTTTCTGCAAGACTTGTTTCAACGGGTATTGGGTGAGGACTTCAATTGTGTGAGCCTGAAAATAAAGTCGCAGCTTCCTCGATGCGATCACCAGGCAGTAAGCTAGTTTTTCCATCTGTGAGTACCTGGTTTCAGCATCCTGCAACCGCTTGCTTACATAATACACCGGAAGCTGTGTTTTTTCTTCTTCCCTCACCAATGCAGCACTCAAAGCTTGCTGAGACACCCCTAAGTATAGAATCAACCTTTCTCCTTCTTTGGGCTTAGAAATGAGTGGAGCTCGCCCCATATATTCCTTCAGCTGTTGGAAGGCTATTTCACACTGTTCAGTCCACTCGAAGCTCTTTGCTTTCTTCAGAATGTCAAAGAAGGGGATACACTTGTCCGTAGCTTTTGAAATGAACCTGTTCAACGCTGCGATCTGGCCATTGAGACTTTGCACGTCTTTCACCCTGCTTGGCGATCTCATGTTGATCAATGCTTTGATCTTCTCAGGGTTTGCTTCAATTCCTCTACTGTTGACCATGAAGCTTAGAAACTTCCCAGAAGCTACTCCAAATGCACATTTGAGCGGATTTAACTTCATCTGGTAGCTTATTAGAATCTGAAACATCTCTCCCAGGTCGCAAACATGGCCACCTATCTGCTTGGATTTTACTAGCATGTCATCAACATAGACCTCCATGGTTTTTCCAATCTGATATTCAAACATCATGTTTACCAAGCATTGGTAGGTCGGTCCAGCATTTTTCAACCCGAAGGACATCACCTTGTAGCAATATAAGCCACGATCAGTCATGAACAAGGTGTGCTCTTCGTCCTTTGGATTCATGGGAATCTGGTTATATCCTGAATACGCGTCTATGAAGCTCAGGAGCTCATGGCCAGCAGTAGCGTCCACGAGCTGATTTATCCTTGGCAGGGGAAAACTGTCTTTCGGGCACGCTTTGTTTAGGTCAGTGAAGTCGATGCAAGTTCTCCACTTCCCGTTCTTCTTTTTCACTAGTACAAGATTGGCGACTCGGGTCGGGTTGTAAGCTTCTCTGATGAACTTGTTAACCAGCAGCTTGTCTATCTCTTCCTTTAGTGCTAAGTATCGTTCCCCTGTCATTGCTCTTTTCTTTTGATGAACTGGCTTGAAATGAGGATCAATGTTCAATTTGTGAGACATCACCTTTGGATCTATCCCCACCATATCCTCATGATTCCATGCAAATACATCCAAGTTCGCCTTCAGGAATTCAGCGAGTTGGGTTCTTAGCTCTGGAGTTAATCCTCTTCCCAACTTCAAACATTGATCTGGATCTACCTCGCTGACTTGTACATCTTCTAATTCCTCAATTAGACCGGTAGCTCGGTCTGCATCTACCTCGCGAGAGTTCAGGTCGTGACTGACTCCTTTCTTAGTCATAGCTCGTGGCTCGCCCCTTGAGACCACGTTTACTTTCTTTCCTCTCACGCCCATCTTTATAGCGTCTTCATAACAGCGTCTTGCTAAATGCTGCTCTCCTCGAACATATCCGATGCCATTAGGAGTTGAGAACTTAACTGTGAGAGTTCTGGTCGAAGTAACCACGTCCAACTCGTTCATGGCAGGTCTCCTGAGGACCACATTATATGCTGATGGGCAATCAATTATTAAAAAGTCTGTCAGGGTTGTTGCCTGACGACCTGCCTCCCCAAGAGTCAATGGCAACTTAATCTGCCCCACTGGTACTACAGCATCTCCAGTGAATCCGAATAAAGGCTCCGGGGACGGTCTCATCTGTTCTACTCGCAGCCCCAACTAATCAAAACAGCTCCTATACATCACATTAATCGAGCTTCCGGTATCAATCATGATGCGCCTAACTTTCACATTGCTGATTTTAGCTCGTACAACCAGCGCATCGTTATGAGGCCAGATCACTATTCTAGCATCTTCATCTGTAAATACAATCTCATCCGAGGTCGGCTTTGCTCTTTTGGCAGGTCCCTCCGACCCATTGAGCTGAAACGAATGATTCGCCTCTCGGACGTACCTCTCATGCGATCTGTTGGAATCACCTGCAATATGGGGGCCACCATAAATGGTAAAAATGGTTCTTACCGCAGGTTCCTGACCTTGCTCGGAAGCTCGTAGGGGTTGTTGCTGATGTGTTGGCTGTTGGTGAGGTCGTTGTTGTGGAGGTCGCGAGTCTGCGGGTCTTGCTACATAATCTCCTAGGCGACCTCGCCTGATCAATTTCTCAATGGCGTTTTTCAACACCCAGCGATCTGAAGTACTGTGCCCGACCTCATTATGATAGACAAAGAACTTGCTCTGATCTCTTTGCTGAACAGGAGCCCTTAAGGGATTGGGCCTCTTAAAATCTTCCATGTTTCTTTCTGCAGCGTAAATCCTGTCCGGTGAAGCCGTCAGGACGCTGTATCCTTTGTAACGACCTTGACGTCGAGGTCGCTCGTATTTCAGCTCTCTCCTCACCTTTTTAGCGATCTGGTTACTTGAGCCACTATTTCCTCCTTCGTCGTTCCTGCCATTGTTTCTCCTTTTTGGTTGGCTAGAACTGTCCGCTTCATTCTTTTGGTTCTGTTTCTTCGGGCCGAAGGTTTATTCCCATCTGATCTCTTTCGTAGCTCGCTCGTAGAACTCTCTCAGATCCTTCACTAGGGACTTGTAAATGTTTTCGTACAACTTTCCATCCTTGCGCAGCCCAGCTGAGATCGCTGTCAGTATGCTTTCATCTGATGGATGCTCGACATTCGCGACCTCGCATCTGAACCTTGTGATATATTCTTTCAATGACTCACCCTGACACTGGAAGATTGTAGCTAGGTGGCAGGATAGAGCAAGCTGCCTTCTTAAAGCCCTATACTGACCAACGAACTTCTGTTGGCATTGCTCCCAACTACCTATGCTGCGAGCTGGGAGATTCTTAAACCACGTCCTCGGAATATCCCCTAATGTAGCTGGGAATACACGGCACTTCACCATTGGATTTCCTGTCTGCAGATCCATCTGAACGTTGAAAGCTTCTAGATGGTCATATGGGTCACTGTCCCCATTGTACTGCTGAATGTTTGGCATCTTGAACCTTAGAGGGAGAGGTTGCGTCTCAATCTCCCTTGTAAAGGGAGTCCTTTCACCGTAGTATCCACGCTGCTCCGGGGCTCAAGGTCGTGCCTTCAACTGCTAAACCCTTTGAAGGAGCTCATCTACTTGGGGATCTCGGAGCTCGTATCTCCTCCTGTGATCGTGACTAGGGGCAGGATGCTCTGGGTCATACCTTTCGTCCTCTTCGAACAGACCCTCAGGTTGAAGGGATCTTCCCTGTCTATGTTCATCATTAAACCGCCGAGCTGCAGCTCTAACTCTATCATGGCCAACCTCTTCCCGCCGGTTTCCATCCTGGCTCAGCCTTACCACCAGGTTATCTGGGTGCGCGACCTCCCTTTCTTCCCGAACAGGGTGTCCTCCAGCCCTAGAGCGCGCATTGGAGGGGCGAGCTGAGCCTGCAGGTCGTGGGACTTCCCTTGCCAGCTTGTCAGGTATTTGCATCGCTTCATGCTGCTAGGGTACATGCCTTGGTGCCTGAACCTCAACCCTGGACATGTTCTGTACTTGAGTCTGTACCAACATATTAACGGCCTCTGTGAGTTGTCTGACCGTATTCTTCAGCGCTTCTTGTCTGTGGATCAGCACATTTTGCCCTTCGGCTAATGGGACAATTGGAACTATCTGACGGGGAGGCAAAGGAGAGATACCTGTCGCGGCGCCGAGTGTCTGTCCATGGGACGTGCCTGCTGCATGCATGGGTGCATCCTGCATAGGCTGTAAGTTCTGCTGAGATTGGTTCATGTGACTCTTCGCTTGGTCGTCATCTCCAAAATTCCTGTTTGTTCTGACCCTTGCCATGTTGTCAGAAATTGATGAACTGAGATGAAAAAGATTGCAGTTTGGGCCCTCCTTCTAGCGCCAAAATGTCGACGTTGAAATTCAGTCGACGGGTAATCAATGCCCAATACCTGCAATCGATGTGAGAAAGTACAAATACCAAGAAAGGACACAGACAAATACCGAGAATCAAACGAGGAACACAAAGCTTTTACGTGGTTCGGTAATAATAGGTCTATGTCCACGACTGTCCGTCTCTTAAATTCTGCAGAGTGACAGTGTATTATTAATTATTTTCTGATCATGTTACAATGATTTTAATCCCTATTTATAGGGAAAGAGGCGTTACAATTCTGGTTGTAGCAAATCAGGAAAAGAATCATGAATTAATTACACTTTCCAAATAATCAGGAAAAATAAGGAAAAGAATTGTAAATTAATTACACTTCCTAATATGTTTGAATAATATCAGGAAACTGCTTCTATAAAATCAGGGATGATGTTGATTCGGTTTGAATTTGAGTAGACTTCCATATCTGATGAAGAAATCACAGTTTGATTGGGTAACTGTTATATTCAGAGAGAGAATCATGGTTGAATTAGGTAACTACCTGTTCTGGAAGATACTGCATTCATTACGCTTCTGAGCGAGCTGACGTCTATGGCGGTCTGTGAGCTTGAGCTCGCTGGTCAGAGAGCTATGACTAAGACGAACTATAGAGCGAGCTGAATCCTGGCTGTGTCATGAGCTCGCTGGGCTTAGAGTCATCTGGGCCTCGGCTGATGGGTCTTGACTGGGTTGACTTTTATCATGCCTTCTTATTGGGCCTAAATTGAGCTTTTACTAGCCCATTTAATGAGTCCGAAAAATACATATAACATAAATATTAATAAACTTTGAGTTTGATGGTTATCAAAATTAATGAGTTAAATAATGATCTTTAACTAATACCAGAAAAAATAAATTATATTTACTTATAATTTATGTGGTTAATTTTATTCTTCTTCACAAATATGATTAGGATTCGAGTCACACTATACTCATTTATTAGTATGTGTGATAAGTTTTCTTTATTTATTGTGTAAGTAATTTTGATTGGTGTTACAGGGCAAAACAAGTGAATTATCTCCTCTAAACCCTATTTACTGGCATGGTGTATTATACCTACAATGAGTTATCATTGATGTAGGATATAAGAATAACTTACGTCGGCTATTCATGGTAATTCATTTTCATCTGAAATTCATAAAATTATGTTCCAGAATGACTTGCATTATTGTTATTTTTTTAAGATAAATATAATGAAATGTGATAATCTATTCTTTGGATAACGATTGATTCTTAACTTTCAAGAACATATATGTATGTATTAATGTATGACAAAAGAATTTGATGTGATTTGATGAATATGATAAATTGTCACAAATTAAACGTGACAGCAATGGTTATTGCATTTATGACACTTGTACAGCCGTACTACTACTATATATGTTAAGCATCCTATGTTGAAGTCTTAATAAATGGATAAAATGACAACTAAATTCTACCAATAGAAACTGTCTTACGATGGGTGTATGGTGCCTTTGCTCATCGATATTATGCATATTAATGTGTTGCATTCAGCGGCGGACAACCAAAAAAATTAAAGGTGATAAAACATAATCATTCAAATGGCAGTATATACAACATTCTATAACTTGAAAATGAAATGAAGTAAACACACAGAAAACACACCTTGTTCGCAACAGAATTTGATACGGACACTAGTTGTTCAACTAGGGTCAGATTTCACCATGAAATCGGATAGAAATCTCAACTCACAATGTAAAATACTTTGCCTTCTTATTTTGTTTTCTCTCTGCTTTCAATTTCTTTTTGCATGTATGTGTTTTGCACCACTTAAAGCAGATTAACTGCTGCCTATATATATCAGGAATAATCGGTTTACAGCAGTTACCTCAACTCACAAAAACTGCCAATCGAAACTACCATTAGCAGTTGAAAAACCATATCTGTTGACGTCCGGAAACGGTCAACCCAGAGATTCTGGGGCCCAAACTGCGAACAAGATAATTAAGGAACAGTTACGGCGTTGGGTATGCGATAAATGAGGTTTAAATGAAGTTTTAAGGTTGGTGAAACTCAATTAAGGCGAGGGGATGTTGGTTGTGGCAGTTGGGTAGATGCAATCAGATGAGCAATGAAGATAGGAGTAAGTAGGATGCAACACACAGGGAGTTTTACGTGGTTCGGCGTCTGCGCCAACATCCACGACCACTCTGAGGTCAAAATCCGACAGAGTGACAGTTTTCTAGTATTTCTAACTTGTCTTCTACAGTAAAAGTCTCCCCTGTTTATATATGGAAGGGAGAGGTACAAAGAAAGCAATAAAAAATATCAAAACAAAGTACAGGTGATGGTTATTTCAGCTAATCCTGACATAGCCATGCTGTCTTAAATGTGAGACCATCATTCCTTACTGCATGCACACATCTGCATTTAATGCTCCTGGAGAAGCCCTCTCTTCATTAAATGTAGAGCCGTCGCATTAAATGTGTCTTGATAATGGTGTAAACAGTCTCTGGCGGGAAATCATGAGAGTAGGTGACTTTGCCGACTTGCTACACATGATATCTCCTGAGTAAGCTCTCTGGTTAGACAGGTAATGCACACTGAAGGGGCGCCGACGTGGCCAGGAGAAGAGGTTAGGCGGTCTGGAGGTTCCTGCGAGCTTGCGACTTGGACGGCCTCGCGAGCTCGACGAGCTGACGACACGGGCAGGAGGCACGTGTGGGAGATCTGGGAGCTGTTGCGGGCTTGCGACCTGAACGGCCTCACGAGCTGGGTCTGCAACCGCTGGTCCCAATCTTGGGCCTTCTGGGCCCTCGCTCCTGTTCAAATTCATAAGGCTTGTACTGGCCCATTCAGGAAGAGCGAGAAAATGGGCATAACAATATCCAACTTTGTTAGATCTTGGATCCCTCTGTTGGATCCGGGTTTGGGTTTTGGGTCATCTTGGATGAACCCGACCCAAGGCCCATACAATCTAACAAAAGACATATAAGAATAAAGTAATAAAAATATTAAAATTAAATCATATTAAATATTAAAATTTTTATGTAAAATAAAGTTCAATAACATAATATATCTTATATAAAATGAAAAATACATTATACTCAAGCAAAGTAGTAGTCTTATATTTAAAAATCCTAACGAAATTATTAAAATAAATAAAATAATATAAATTACGTAAAACTATAATTTTCCTAGACGAGACATCATATTTTGAAATCATTTTATGCAAGGTTTTAAATATTAACGTGATATTCGATATTATTTTGACATTATCCAAATTTTTTAGGGATGGATAAAGATACGAGAGAATATATAATATCCTCTAATATATCTGTACATATATCGATATGTCTATAAAAAATCTCAATATTCTTTAAATATCTCGATATTTCTAAAAATAAAAAATTTAGCCCTATATATAACCTCAATTTTTTTATCTTATTAAAATTTGATTTTTAGAGAACAAATTACTTAACATAATTTGATAACACTATTAGTAGGGTTAAAATAATCATTTTAAATTTCAAGGGCAATTTTATAATTATAGTAAAAATTATAGTCATTATGCCAAATAATGATGGCAAGAGATTAGATTATGATTGGATCTCCAAACCAAAACATATTTTTGAGTGGGGTGCCTTATACCTGATCCATGACCCAATGTATTTTCGATTTTTCACCACATATTAAATTCATTTTGACTTGAATTATTAAAAAAAAAAAAAAAGCGTTATTTTAATGTATAGTTAAATGTGAACTTAACTTTCACACGTGTAAATCTAAACTTAACTTTCACACACGTAAATTTAAATTTAAAGATACACAGAGGGGAGGGGGGAGCGGGGGGAAGCTGCTAGGAAGCGATATGGCAGTGGTGTAGAAGTAGGAGAGAGAGGCGGAAAACTATTGTTACACTATGTGCTTTTATGTTTTTTTTTTTTTTATATGGTTTTGATGATGGAGGGTTGCTACAATTATTTAAGTCTTTGAATTTTTAAAGACATTAAATAAATATTATTTTAATATTTAGTGTTCCTCCATTAATGCTCCTAAATTGTTGTGCCTAGCAGCTGATGCATGTAGTCTTTGTGCAGTCCCTATTACAAGTCTTCTTAATTAGGCTTGTATTTAATAATTTTAATTATCTAAATTGTTATGCTCAGGAGATGCTCATGCGTGTGGCCTTTGTGTAGTCCCATCATGTCACGTTCAAGTCCGGCTACGTAAATTAAAAATTTAAATGGGAAAGTAGGAAAATATTACTTCTCCACTTTTCGAAGTAAACGGGCCACTAAAAATTTGGGCTTTTTGATTTCTTTAAACGGGCTTTAATTTATTCCCAATTGGGGCATTAGTGGGTGTATTTAAAGACTCATGCTTAATGGACAAATATGAAGCAACATTTGTTCTTAAACAATTGGATCCAATTGAGCCCTAATTCTAAAAATAAAAAAATAAAATAAAATTAGACCAATAATAATTAATTTGAGTCCAATTTATGATATTGCTATAAAACTAATTGGATCTTAAAGTTTTGGGCCTTTTGGGTACAAGTTCCCGTTTAGACAAATCTAACCCATTTTAGGGTTATCACACATCACAAATCTTTTCAAGTTAGTATTTAATTATTCTACAATTAATGCTCCTAAATTGTTGTGCAAGGCGGTGATGCATGTAAGTTCTTTATGCGATCCCTATCACATAAAGCTTTTTGAAACTTGTTTTTTCCCAAAGTTTGACCGATGGTACCATCAGTCAAACCGTCCAGACAGTGCCTAGGCATTAGACGCTAGGCAGCCAATCACCTAGCACCTAGCGATATTTACAACATGGCTCATTGCACAAATAACTTATAGAATAAAATACACCATGTTTTTGTAAATTAAATAGAATTTATCATTCTTCTAAATCTCAAAAATATTTTATAATGGAATATGCACTAAATTTTTTAGTGATTTTTCCTTTAAGAGTTTGTAAGAAATTCCTTTCCCATTTTATTGTGAATTCTAATATTCAAAATACGCATAATAGAAAACAGTATTTCAGTATTAGTAGTTGATATTGGAAGACTAAGCACAAACCCAGCCACTTTCCAACTTACATTAACCCTAAATACTAAATACTTTCTAATAATTCAATTTATCATATTCATGTCAAATTAAATTAACTTATTATAACTTAAAAAATGTAAATAAATATTTAAATTACAAACTAGATTGTCTTCTACTTTAAGGAATATATTATTAAAATCATGGGAAAAAAGTAAAGTAAAATTTCCTAATTTTTTTTTTCTTTTGATACAATACAAATACAAACCTATCTACCGGGATCACCAAAGGCTTTAAACATTACAGAGTAGTCCGAAAATTTACTCACAAGGAGTTAAAACTTAAAAGAGTACTCTCCAATTGAAGCGACCAAACGATCAAAAAATCAGCTAACGTAATGGGCCAAGGAAAAACTAGCCAATTTGGAGGTCATGGGTGCTCGAACCATACACTATTTTCGTTGTGTGAAAAGCACATAATAAGTTTTGCCATCCAGGCAAGCCACTTTGTAGCTCCTAATGATTGTTATATTTTTAATTTATGTGATTTTTTATTAAATGATCTTAAATAGTATTTTAGAAAAACAAATAAATTGGAGAGGTCCACCAGAAGTTATTGTATGTATTACATAGGATAAAAAAATCTACATTGGACACACGGTTGAATTTCATCGGCTGGGGTCATGACCCTTATTAGTTCCCCATAGCTACGCACTACATTAAAATACTGTTATATATTAATACTTTAATTCCAAGTGAACTCCTCCTCAAAAAATGCAAATACCATTATTCCACGAATTTTTTTTTGAGTACAAGAACTATATCTGGGATAGATCCAGGGGACTTTCGGAACCAATCAAATATAATACTAATGGCATAGTCCGAGGGACTACTCTCAATTGGAAGAAATCCACTCACACGGAGGTGGGGGAAAGACTCACACTAAGGTGAGAGAGCAACCCACACAATTGGTGAGAGACTAATTATTATTATTATTATTATTATATATTATAAATTTGGATTTTGCGGGTGTCGAACTCATGCCTCTTACAAAGGGAGGCATGGGTGGTTGCTAGCGCCAACCAACTGCGCCAGCAACCAAATGACATTATTCCACGAATTTGGAAGTTACAAGTATTACAACCTCACATCCTAAATTCTCATATCTTTAACCGATTGGCATTAATAATTTATTTATTTATAAAGAACTTTTGATCAATTCACATCAATCTACATGTATTTACCCATTTTACAATAAAGCAGATCAATGCTCATTAAATCTATAAAGATATACTATTGGATAATAACAAATATTTATTTTAATTACATTCTTAATCTATGGTATAATTCTAACAATATGTATACTACTCAGTGTTTTAGAGTTAATAGTTTTGAGAGTTCGGCGAACAGATATGACTTGCCTAAAATAATTTACCGATAGACCATCTCAAATTTCTCTTCCTAACATGTTTACTTTAAACCTTTAATCTTTTTTTTTTTTTTTTTTTTGCTTTGCACAGGTTGTCAACAAAATCTTTGCTTGTGCACCATCTAGTTTCGTCTTGGTTCTAATACAAAACGAAGCCCATCGGATAACGTTTAGAGATAAAAATTTGTAATTCATCTGACACTAAACCCATATCATTTTCCTACATATATAGAGAGAAACTACCATGCATGTATCGAATGCATGAGGCATATAAGTTTGTTTCTGCATTCACACCATCTAAAGGAAGGCATGTTTGTACTTCAGGTCTGAGTCTGACGTATATAATCAAGGCCATATATATGCCCATTACCAATCCAATCATCTCCTCTGTAGGTATTAAAAAAAAAATGCATTTCCTCTATTGTGAATGCAGTAATTTTAATCGCATTTGTAATACTTGATACATAAATTCCATCAAATCCAATATATATATATATATATATATGTGTGTGTGTGTGTGTATAAACAATAGAAAAATCTCCCTATATCTTTCATGATCTAAGTTTCTATAGAGTGTAGAACTTTTATAATCATAGTCAATAAAATCAGATATATATGAAAAAAAAAATCACAATTTTTGATAATATTACGCGTAAAGGTAACTTTAAAATAAATTAATAACTCAGTCAGATATACAAACAAAAACATTGACATGCGATAACTAACGCAACCCACTTTGCAACATGTGTAGTCTAGTTCCATCATCCATCTCTCAATTGCTCTCTCGGAAACTCTCATTTTCTTCCCCCACAAAAGTCTATCCTCGCGAACCAACTATTTCTAAGAAATTAGGCAAAATAGCCCGTAACTTTATGCCTTGCCTCCTCATTCTAAAAAGGGACCGAAAAACAGGTCCAAGCAAAGTCATAAGAGGGACTATAGCATATAATTAAAAATTATAACCATTTAGATACAAAATGGTATGTGGTCGAGACAAAAGAAAACAACCGAATAATGTGATGTGATACAGTTAATTCCGTGATGCCTTGCAAATTCGTGACGGATACCCCAATAACTAAGAGACAGATTTAATTTGGAATACAAGGGAACCCCCAGGGCAGGAGAGAATATAATTGACTAGAAGCTTATTATATCGTCTTATGGCCATAATAAAGCCAGTTTCTTTCTTTCTTTCTTTCTTTCTTTTTTTGGATTTGTACATCAATTTGTTTAGGAGGAATATGGGGAAATATCATTTTTTTAAAATTGTTTGAATGGATCAAAATAGTCTTTGATCTTTAATGAGATGCCAAAAATATCATTCAAATGGACTTCAGTTAGCCTCCAGCTTTACTAAGGAGCAATTTTGTAATTCTAGAATGAAAAGAAAACTAGCAAACTAGCTGACATATAATTATTGTAGATCACAAAATGTTGACACATGTGACACGTTCAACTACAAGTAAATAAGGTAATTTCACAATAAATAAATTAAATTTAAAAAAAAAAAAAAAAAAAGTCACCGGGAAAAAGTTCAAAACAGACTAAACATAAGTTCCATAATTGTCAGAGCTTTTTATGATCCAAGGAGAATCAACTTTGTTCTTGAACAAGCCAGCCACCAGAGAGAGCAAAACGGTCAATAAGCATATCAATGTATTATTAGCAAATTTTTAAGGAGATGAAAGGTTTCCTATGAATGGTCAATAAGCATAAAGTGTACTATTACCAAATTTTAAAGAATGGTAATTAAGTTTTCCTCTGATTAAATAAGTAGGTTTTAGAGTTAACCGACTTTATCCAATTAATTTTGTTTTTTAGTGCAAGTTTATCATTCTTTTCCATTGAACATTTTTTTTTTTAATTTATTTGAATTTATTGAGAGGTGTCTATTATTTTGTTGTTTGATTATTGTGTCCTAGAATTTTAGGGTTAGATAATATACATTAATGATGAGTTTACACTTATTCAATTGATGTGCTAATTTTTTATTTTGATTTTTTTATTTCAATTTGCTATTTTATTTTTTAATTTTTATACTTCAGTTTGTATGTTGCCATATGATGTGTTATGCATTATGACTTACGTATGTACATATAAATGTACTATTTATTAAGTGATTTATATATTGTGTTTGAATTTTTATTATGTTGTTCTTTTTACATGAAATATACCACCTTTTCTCATTTCTATTAAGGTTTGAAATCAAGGAAGTACATGACTTTGTGATATCAACATGATGCATACATCCAACAAGATATTGATTTAGAAAGATGATTACAATTGAAAGTTTTTTAAAGGCCTTTGTGGTTTTCCTTTAGTCAAACCAATGTGTTATTGAGACATAGATATGCCACCTATGGATGAATGATGAAAATTTAAGCGTCTTGAAAAATTGTATATGTCTTAACAATTCGATGGGTGAGTAAATTTATAACTTAATATATATATTCTAAATGTTAAAATGTAAATATCATTTAACTAAAATTTATTACTGATATAGGGTGAGTTGTAGAGCATACGTAGCAATATATGTACACGATCTTTTACAGTTAAAAGAGAGTACATGGAAATCAAGACGACTTAATAGGGTTGCAGATGCCCTTGCATTGAGGGGGAGATTGTTAGGGATCTATATATGTTTTCAAACCATTGTATAAAGTAAATAAATTTAGGAAATAGGCATTAGACTCTGATGGAGATGTTGTATATAAGTAAATATTTTAATTTATATAGTAATACGTTCATTTTGTTTATTACTACATTACGAAAATAATATATTGATTATAATTATTCAAGTTAATATTGTTACTAAGTATATTATTAGTTGATTTGTTAAAATTAATTTAACATATTATATTAATTCAAATCAAGTAAAGTAAATACTTGTCAACATAAAAACATAGAGTCAAAGGACAACTACAAGTCAAGCAACTTTCGATTTTTAATGAGGCTTGGAAAACTGCAATTAGTTTTGTAAGGGGAAAAATTAACAAAAATCATGATCGATTTTTAAAGGGGTTGAAAAACCAATTTCAATTTTTAAATCCCCTTGAAAAACCGATCCAATGTTTTCTCCTTTTTTTCACCCTTTTTCCCATCATATTTAAAAGTTCATAGTGACCAAAAGTACACAACAACCATATAATTGATATTATATCTCACAACAGATCAACACTACAAAAAAATAAAAACAAAATTGGATGAATCAAAATTCATACATGCACAAGGTGAAACATAGTCACCTAAACCCATGTTTCACTTCAGTGCCATCATATGGAGTCATTATGTGAGTTAGTTACACAATTTTATTTTAATTGATTAAATTGAAGCAACTAGGGGCTATTTGTTGCCCATTGAAGGCCATTTGTTGTCCATTGGAAGCTATCTAAATGGGCGAAAATCAACAAAAATCATAATCGGTTTTTAAAAGGGGTTTGTAAACTGATTTCGATTTTTAAACTCCCTTCAAAAACCGATCCGATGTTTTCTTCAAATTTGATCTCTTTTCCAATTTAAAGATTCTCAGTGACCAAAAGTATACAACAACCATAGAGTTGATGCTATATCCCACAACGGATCAACATTACAAACAAACATGGTTGGGTGAATCAAAATTCATATTTGCACAAGGTGAAACATAGTCTTCTAATCTCATGTCTCACTTCAATGTCACTATATAGAGTCATTATGTAAGTTATTTATGCAATTATATATTAATTTATTAAATTGAAGCAGTTGGGGTAATTTATTGCCTATTGCAAGCTATCTAAAGGGGGGGAAATTAACAAAAATCATGATTGGGTTTTAAAAGGGGTTTAAAAACCAATTTCAGTTTTTAAATTTCCTTGAAAAACCTCGACAAACCGATACAATGTTGAAGCCGTTGATCGGTTTTTTTAAAGGGTTGAAAAATCGATTTTTCAAACACCTTTAAAAACCAATCCAACAGTTTCCACTAATTTTATCCCTTTCTCCCCTATTTTGATGTCAATTACTTCATTTCATTTAATTAAATTTGTATTTATTGGTAATTTAATTTTTATAAAAATTGATGGAAATGTAACAGTCTTTTCTATTTTTTGACTATTCGAGTATAATAGTACCTTCGTATTATAAGTGGAGTAACATTTCAAAATTAACATAACATACATGCAACATTAGATATCTATTCATTGTTTTCATCATTACCCAACATTGGATTGGGAGTAAGAAACCGTTGAGAATATTGACCTTGGTTGTGTCAGTCTCATGAAAAAGATGACATCTTCGGGAGGCCACGATATTTTCACGAGCATTTACACTTGTACAAGCTTCTATAGCAGTGACTTCGCTCATCTGGGCTTCCGCACCCGTAGCTGGGATCATCTTTCTGCTTGTGAATGTAAAGGGTTAAAACAACAAACACGGTTGAGTCCCCTTTAACTACATTTTTCACACTTTTTTGTATGATGAACTTCCCTAACTAAAGGAATCCGAACCTCTTTTGACCTACTTGTTTGTCTTTTTCTTATGGGTGGTAGTACAATCATGTTTCTAACTTCTATGGAAACATTCCAACTAGGCAATTTAGGGATCACTACAACAAACAGGCCCAACGATACCGGGCAATGCCCGGTATCGTTGGGTATCCATACCGGGCAGCAAGCCCGGCGTGCTTGCTGCAGGTATGGATATCCATATATCCATACCGGGCACGGATCCGGTATGGTTAATCCGTATCCATACCCGGCTGAGCCCGGTATGGATATATGGATATCCATACCGGATCCGTGCCCGGTATGGATAATCCATATCCATACCGGATCCGACCCGGCATGGATATAGAGTTGAAGCCGGGCTCGACCCGATTTTAATATTTTTCCATACCGGGCGCTTGCCCGGTATGGAAAAGCGTAAAAATAAAAAAAAAATTGTGAATTTTTTTAATATCCCACTAAAATTATTAATGCATATAAAAGTAAATGTTGGAAATATATATTAATTAAATAAAATAACAACACTGTCATTACATAATCCACGATTAAACGTTAATTATGAAATATTAAATTAATACCTCAGTACATAATATTAAGATACAATATATTTTGATGGCCAAGCTATAAATGAATTATTGTAAAAATATTTTATTTTATTTTTTTGAAGTGTGTAATCTGATTATTGTAAAAGTAAAAGTTAGAATCAATCACATATGAATATTTTATTCATTGTAATGTTGATGTGTCGTGAGATTAGATTGAATTAAGAAAAAAAAAAAAAACAAAACAAAACAAAATATCACTTCAGGAGAGGATCCAAACTCAAATCTCACGAATTGAGACATTGTAACTTTGAAGTATGCCAAATAGAAGAACACTTGTGTTTTCGGATATGTGCAATTTGCAAGTTGATGTGTATATATATATTTTTTAATCAATAAAAATCAGCAAGTTGATGTTTATATGTGGTGTTTACTCTAAAATTTTATGCATTCACTAGTAGTCTAGTAGTGGGGAAGTCATCCTTACCCAAAAAACTTCTTCCCGTCTTACATTACAAGATCAAACATACGTTAAAGATCCACAACACAACATACATTCAAAAATCAACAATTTTCGTACATATATAACACCACTAGAGCAAGCATAAACAATCTTCTTATCAAGCAGAAAAATTCAACAAATAGACCAAATGAATATACACCGTAGACCAAAACATGGGATTGAACAACCAAATTGTGATAATTAAACCCAAAAATTAAAAAAAAAAAAAAAAAGAAAGATATCTGATATACCACTACTAAATTCCATGATATGAAGACAGAAATAAAATATAAGATGACATGATCATACCAGGAAGCAAATTATTATTGAAACCATATAAAATGGCCAATGGAGCGGCCCACATGAGCATTGATGCAATGAAGAACTTTTTAACCACTGCCGCCATTGTTTCCTTCAAATCTGCAAACAGAACAAATAAACTTGGTGTGAGAACTTTTTACTGGGACAATTCATCGAACAGTGGGTGTGCAGGAATTAGAAAAAGGAAGGATTTGAAGCCAACACAGGCAAATTGAGCTTTGCTAATTGAGAACCCTGATGGGTTTCGCGAGTTTTGGATTCAAATCAGCGAAAATAACGTTCCCAAAATCGCACAAAATGGGTGAATGAGCTGTAAAAATAAAAAAAAAATTGTAAAAAATTGAAAAAAAAAATTGTGACGGTCGGACTGCCGCTCCGGCGGTCGGACGGCAGTCCGGCCGTCCCATTTGTCTCCATCAAACATCATTATATCAACACTAAGAAGTTGAAGAAGAAGAAAAGGAGAAGAAGACATACCTTAGAACAAGAAGAGAACACCAAGAAGAAGAAGCACCACCGCGCGAGAAGGAGAAGACAAGAACAATGGCACGGGTCACGGCGTGGTCGGCGACGGAGAGCACCGGCGGCGACGTCGGACGGATGGGGCAAGTTATGGCAGCGACGGCTAGGGTTTGTAGAGAGAGAATGAGTGAGAAAGAGATAGAGAGAGAGAAAATAGAGTTAATGGGGGAGAGAGGCTCACAGGCCAAAATTTACCTAGATTATCCATACCGGGCGGGTCGGGCGCCCAGTATGGATAATCTTGTGAACTGAATTTTTTTTAAAGTACGGATTATCCATACCGGGCGCCCGACCCGCCCGGTATGGATAATCCGATTTTTATACCGAGCTGGTCGGGTGTCCGGTATGGATTTTACAATATTTTTTATATTTTTAATCCATACCGGGTGTCCGGCCTGCCCGGTATGGATACTCCGTTTTCCATAACGGTCGGGTTGGGTGTCCGGTATGGATTTTATAATATATTTTCCATTTTTTAATCCATACCGGGCACCCGACCCGTCCGGTATGGATATTTTTTTTCTATACCGGGCTTATAAAGGCCCGGTATTGATAATGTTACATTCATTTTTTTTATTATTTTCGCTGATTATCCATACCGGGCCTTTATTGCCCGGTATGGATTGTCCGGTATTGCTGTCCTGTTTTGTTGTAGTGGATGAGATTGATCGGACGCGCATATGCAACTTTGCGCTACTCTGCGCTATAATACTGATTACAAAATGTATCACAACCGATGCTCTTGAACCTAACATGTATCATAAATTTAAGTGTTACGATATGAGATTAAATATCGAAAGTAACAATATATAATTATGATACTTAGCTACGGCACATGTATGAACACGTGACAACAAATCTAGGTTCCATTACAAGCAAGTGTATGTGTTCGCTTTAATATCAACTACCGCATCGCTTTTGCTAGGTTACATGGCGCTGTACATGATTAGTTTTATAACGGGATGTACGTTATCTTTCGTCGATAAATTTTTTGCCAACATTATATGAACATATGTAGCGGTGGTAACATAAGTTGTGAATTTCTCAGCAACAACACGTCTATTATTAAATCATCTCTATAGCACAATTTTCATATATTCTTGTGCAGTTATTATTAGCAAACGACGTGCTTGCATCATGCAATTATTGAAGGACTTTGCAATGTTGTTGGTCATATCTTCTTTTTGGACAATATACCTATGATCATTTGCTCACTTCAGCCTTAACTAAAGTTTTATATGTTTTCGAATGTAACGCTCAAATTTCTTTCAATATTCTATTAATGTCATAGGGTACATAACTTTATGCTGCATTGAAAAATGTATTTTTTATATCCAAACGCTTTTTATAATGTTACTTAAGGTTTTGCCACAAGTGAAAAAAACACAACATGTGTGAGATTTCAAGAAAAGCTACTTTCATCCCATTCAATATACTTTTATGACAATCAGATATGATAAATAAATCGTTTGACATACCGATCGCCTCTCACAATCTTCTTAAGAACCAATTCCATAAACAGTTTGACTTTCTATTAACAAATCTAAAAATGATGGGATAAATCATCTCTGGCCTATCTTTGCATATAGTAATAAAAATCACTCATTTATATTTACTTTTCAAATGAGTGACATCAATAACAACAACCAGTTTCATATAAGTCCAAAACCCTCAATGAAAGTTCCAAGTGTAACGAATGAATACAAAAATCGATTTTTGTCATCCCTTTCAATTGTCATCATTATATCGAGGTTTGAAAGTTTTAACATTTTAAAGTATGATGGAAACTATTGATATGACTCATCTATTTGTTTATATGATAGTTTCTCTACATATCGTAAAGTCTTTCAAGTTTTACTGTACAAAATTTACGGGTATACTACTTTGGTATTTCTCTGATCAAATGATTAGGTGTATAAATGTCACTCCCCATTTCCCGCATATAAATTTTCGATGACAATAGTCTTCACACTTTTCATATGTGATTCCACAACTGTCTGACGACATGTGTGTTCCACTACATACTTCAACATAAACCACATCGAACGACTCTTTATGCATCTTGCACGAACTATAAAATTACAACTCTTATCCTTGCAATTGGCCTCAAATTGCTCTGTGTCCAAACGTTTAACTGATATTCAAATTTGGCTTTCAAAGCATATTCTCCAATGGTTGTACTTATTATTATTTTTTTACTGTCAAAGAATACACTTTTATATAACATACCACGTTGATAGACAATCGACACAACCTTTGAAGTAGTCTCAATGTCTCTTAGTTTTACACCATGAACAATCCAGTATGATTATGAATGATTGCTTTGAATTGTAACCCTGAAAATGTTATTTCTGGAAATCTTTCATCCTCAACGACATTATCAAATCGAGTTTCCTCTTTATTACTATCTTGAGTTTACTCTTCGTCACTATTCCGTATCCTATCACTATCATCATCTGTGTCCCAATTTTCAGCATCATTAGCATAATTCATATAGTCATCATTAATGTCGCAAATGAAACTTTCCATAGATGTAAATAGGGCGACAGAAGCATCAACTTGATTGCTATCAATACCTAAAATAAGATAAAATTGATTTTTAACCATATATAGATTTGCAGGTCTATTCATATTTATCATACCTTCTCCAAATTCTAGATAAAGAAACCGGTTCTTAGACTAGTTATGTATCCAGATCCTCTATTGGCATAAGAGTCTCCCTTATAGCCATTCTATAGTAAAATCTTTTGAAAGTAATCCTACAATTTTAAGGAAGAGAAATATTCATCTATGGCTTCAACTTCGTCTTCTTCATCCGCTCCAAATATTAGTGCTCCTATCACTCCTTATTCCAAATCTCTCTTTTCTAAAATAAATAGTTTATATGAAATCTCTTACGTCCCTGATGATAAAAAAATCCATGAAACAGTTACCCCTCTCATTAATGCTTATTTTGCCTTTACTAAACCCAGTATATCTCTTGTTAAAACCATCAAAACTCTTGTCAAACCTAATAGAAAACTTGCAAAAAAATATGTATAATCTAGTAAGTTTGATAATTGTCAACTCCCTACCTCCTCTTATATGTCACCTAGGAGATCTCTCAAAAACTTTTCTATTGGTTAAACATTGTCTTTAAGTCAAAATTTTAAGTCCTATTATTATTCTAAAATAAAAGATATGTATATGTTTAGTTAAAAAAAAAAATAATCCCATTTCTCCATCATATGAAAAAAAAAATCATTTTTTTCTTTAAAATAAATTATCATCCTATCTCAAACCAATATTTATAATTAAAAAAAAAAAAGCCGCGCATAATTTTTAAAAACACGACGTGGCAAACTGACCTTAGTGCAATCATACGGGCCCGGTTTTGACTGACTATTCATGTGAGCAAGCAAGCCAGTTCAGTGAACCGCGTGGACCCGTCTCCGCCCCTCCAATCCCCCTATAAAACCATCAAAATCCTCAATCCTTTAAATTCTATTCAAACGCAAATGGAGAATTCTTCTTTTCAGGAGAGAGAAGAGAAAATCATAGTGAAGGCTCTGACGGACGTGGTCACTGGAGCTGTCAGTGACATGCAAGCTGCTGCTTCATCGATTGCTTCAAGCAGTGGCACCGGGACGATCAATGCTAATAATGATGAACAAGTGTACGCGGTCATATCCCTCCCAGTTGCTTGTCCGGAATGTAAAGACAAGTGTTGTCTGGGCTGCAATTTTTTCGAAAACTTTGTGGACGAAGAAAAGGCAAAGAAGAAGTACAGAGGAGTTCGGGAAAGGAAGCCAGGCAGGTGGGTTGCTGAAATTCGAGACTCGAGGCACGATGTCAGGGAGTGGCTTGGCACCTTCGAGACCGCTGAAGATGCTGCCAGGGCTTATGATAAAGCGGCCATTAGGTTGCGTGGAGTTGAAACAAAGCTCAATTTTCCAGTCTCAGACTACAATGTGGAGCAAATTTTAGAACGTGACCAAATGAATAGTGAGAGTAACGTGGCAGAGAACCAAACAAAGGAGCAGCATGGTTCAAGAGAAAACAGTGTGGATAAGAGAAGGAGAGTGGATATTGGAGAAAGCAGTAATGCTCAAGAGAATGCGTTCTCCGATGTCTTCATAGAAAGTGAAGGCGCGACAATGCATGGAAGTAAAGTAATGATGGACAGAGAGGAGAGGCCCGACAATATATAGAAGTGGTTCGCCCTCCGTCCTCCCATAAAAATTTGTTCTTATCTTAATTATTTAAGAATTCATTAATTTATGCTATATCATAAAAAACTAAGAGGGTATATGTATTAGTAATATCCAGGGTGTGATTACATATTATAATATTGAAATAATAATAATAATAGAGTGTACGCAGAAATGGGGTCCACATACAATTTTTCAAACGGGTGCAAATATCTCTACTCAACTGAAAAATAGCAAATTAATTGTGGTTGGACTTCTCTTGTAACTTCGATTACCAATTATAATTACAATGTCCCATTTGTATGCTTAAAACCGTCGCTGAGGTTTGATTTTCTACACGCAAATTTAATTTTATCCGTTTAAAGCATATTATCCCGACTTCATCAATCAATCGCAGTTAAATCGAGGATTAATTAGACTTTTAAGTTAAATAACCAAAATGTCCTCAGCCATTATTAAAAGTAATTTGACTTTTTTTTGTTTTTTTCATAGAAAGAAAATCAATTGAAAAAAGATGGAGCACTATCATCTTAAAAAATGGATGATAAAGATAAAATTAAAAAAAAATTATGAAAAGAATACTTTAAAAAATAAATATATAAATCTCTATTGTCCATCACTCTTGATGGATGGTCAAGAGACCAGATTCAGACAACCAAAATTAAACAAAAACAATTAAAAAGATGGAAATCACCTTTAATAAAAAAGTTTGCACCTTTAGCGCAATCTATTTATTATCACCAAGATATAATTAAATGAAGTATCTAAAGAGAATTCACTTTTACTTCGAAGCGATTACTCCTTATATACACAAGTAATGGTATTTTACTTTTACAATTTCCAATTAAATCAATTTGAAAAAAGACCTAAAGTTCAGCCTTTATCAATGGGTAATGTTGTTCCAATATCCAAGAATAAGGTCATTGCTATACCAAAAAATAGATAGTTGTCACTAGCATGGATGCTGAAGATTTAATTTGGATCTTAACCAATTTCTATCATTATGGAGATGGAGATTCACAAGTCACCATTATCAATGGAGAATGATGTGGGTCACCATTGACTATGGTTCCACCGTCGATAACCCCAATGGTTCCATCGTCGATCACTCCATCACCAATGGAAATCTTTGGTCTCCATCACAATGATGGAAACCAATCTAAAAGGAGACTCTGATTTTAGATCTCCATCATCACGAAGGAAATGCAATTTAGAAATTCCATCACGTGGAGGTCTCAATTTAAGTCTCCATCATTGCTATGGAAATAAGGCAATGTTTAGTGTGTGAGATTTGAAGTGGATTTAAGATTCAAAATATTTTAAACTTTTAAATTCCATGTTTGGAATAACCAACTTGAGAATGAAATCTTAATCTCATTCTTATGAGAATGTTAAATCCCAAACTTCACCATATCATTCAATGGGAATGAATTTTTTTCTTTCTCCTCATTAATTGTTTCTTCTACCAATCCCATTTAATTTTCATGTACTTTGTGAAATTAATTTTATTGTATGCAAACAAAAATTTGGAAATAATGTTATTATTTAAAAAATAGTTATTCCAAAATTAACATTTATTTACTCATACTTTAAAATAATATAATTATAAAAAAAATCAATATAACATTTTAGAAAAATGATTTATAGGATTTATGTTATTTAAAACATTATTAACTTGACATTGATGACATCTTTTTGTTTATAACTAATTATAGGTACTCAATTGAATTCTCTTGGTCATATGTCATCATTTTTTTATTTCATATGTTGTGTATCAAAGTCCACTTAAATATTGTTATATTATTGTGATATTTAACTGTTAAATTAAGTTGTAGTTGAACTATCTTAATTATGAATCAGTTCTAGCAAGCTTCTATTTAAATTTATTATCTTAATGGTTCAGTTATTGGTGCAACCTACTTTTGTATATTTAATTTGCTTCTTATGAACTTTGTAAAATTAATTTTATTATATGCAAACAAAAATTTGGAAATAATGTTATTATTTAAATAAGAGTTATTCCAAAATTAAAATTTATTTACTCATACTTTAAAAAAGTATAATTCCAAAAAAAAATCAATATAACTTTTTAGAAAAATGATTTATTGGATTTATTTTATTTAAAACATTATTAACTTTATGTATAATAGAAGATAGGTTATATAATAATATATTTAAATTAATTTTATTCCAATCCAAACCCAACCTACATTTTACTATTTAAAATTAATCATTGAATTTAAATTAATAAAATATTTTTCTTTTTTTTCAGATTTTTTATAAAATTAATTTTTAAATTAATTTTAAGTATATAATAAAATATTTAAATTATTTTTATTCCAATTCAATCCCAATTTAGACCAAATACAATATGAGATATTTTTAATTCAATCCTAAGTTCTACCAAATATGAGACAATGATTTTCCATTTCAATCTGATTCATTGCATTCCAATCCGATCTATTTTACTCCATTCTAATCCCGCTTATTAAACGGAGTCTTAGGGATGTACATCATTGCAAATTAAAAAATGAATAAAGACTAAAACTAAAAGGTAGCGAATAATGTGCTCTTGGATATTCTCTGAATGCTAGTTGCAAATTTAATTACTCAAATTCAAATTAATGGGTGGTTTTTCCTTTTTTTTTTTTTAATAGCTAGAAAACTTAAAGGTTGAATATCATAGAGACAGATCCTAAAACTTGAAGTTTTTCAGTTTACTAATATTAATTTCCTAATTTAAAATTCTAGTGTGTAGTGAATTATAGAAGAATAAAGTTTCATGAACTCTGTATATAAATCAGAAATAAAGTTTCATGAAAGAAGGAATCGATTCCCCCCGCTCACCCTTGCTTCCTTTTCTGTCTGGAAAGGAGAATTAATGTATTTTCAGTTAAATAGCCTCAATTAGAATTACCTAAAAAAAAAAAGAAACAACTCAATTAAAGCACGTAAAATAAAGGTTAATATATGTTTGGAACACAATTATTTTATTTTTGATCCATAAACCGTCCTTCAATAAAAACAAGAAATACATATTTTTTTATTTTTTTTTTCTTTTGGGTTTTTGACACAAGAGCTGATTATTATTATTATTTTTTTTCTTGATACAAAAAGCGCAATTTCTTTCTTCGTCTCGTTCCAGAAGTAGAAGACTTGTATGTCAGATTGACTTTAATGTTGTTTTTTTTTTTTTTTTTTTAAATTTCTTTTTCATTTGTTGTTCTGTCGCTATTCATATCATAATCTGTACATTAGTCGGCGCGGCTATTCATTTCATCGTATGTACACATATACTCATCTCTCATAGATGAGGGAGGCTACTAGCGAACAAACAGAGAGTACTTTTTCTCACGTTAAAAATTATTTTCCAATTGAAAATTATTAAGATGGAAAACGATAAATTCCTATTTTGTAATTTCAGTACTTATTAAAAAATAAAAATCAAATTATATAGATTCCATATGATATTAAGAATTAAATTCTTGGAAAGGAATTAATTCGCTCTTGCAACCCAAGTAATCAAGGTTTTTTTTTTCCCCCTAATTCTCTTTACAAACGAGCTCAATTCCATTGGATTTTTGTTTGCTATTGGTAAAAATGTGCCTCAATAAAATCTGATTCCTTTCATTTTTATTTGCTATCAATAAAAACTTTAATTATAGTTCTATAAAAAAACGCCTTAAATTAAAGAGAAAAAAAAGAAGAGTTTTTTAATTAGTTAAAACCAATCGATAAATTAATTCTATCAATATACAATAAAAACATCTATTATAGATACCAATAACTATTTTGCTACTTGCTGTGTCTAAACTGTTTGCCAAAACACACCAGATCTCTGAAAAGGAACATAAAATCATGCGTGAGGCCGACCGACGCTGTCCAGTTCATACGCAAGAGGACCATTAAGTGGGGGCCATAGGATCGTACGCAAAAGAAACCACCTAAATTAATTAAGATTAGATCCATCCAAACTTGTCGGCAAGTGCATGCCATGTGAAAAACGCTTCGCAGGTTTTGATCGATCCTCTGGAACAAATATCAAAAGAACACATAAACGAATCCAAGGGACCACACTATCTATACAAGGCAAGGGGCTAAAGCCTAGGATTTGAATGGGATGTAGCCAGCCCATAAACGAATACGTTTATAGAAATGGTCTACGATAATCGTCTTTTTATTTGTATGCTTGTGGTTTTGCGGCGGTCAATTTACCAAACCGTATTCCAATCTGGTTGACTTTGAGTTTGAAGGCAAGCCGCGGCATTATATGTGAGGTAAGCACTTAACTCACCGTTTCGAGCCATTTCAGGAAAAAAAAACACACACCATTTTCAGCAAGGCGTAGCCACTACGCGCTTATCAACAGCTCTTTTTAAGTATTTTGTGCCAACATCACTTTTTTATTGAAATAGTCAACTTCGATATTTTTAACAAAACCGATATTTAAAATTTATTTAAATAAAATATTTATTACAATAGTCCTTTCAAACAAAAATTATGAAAAAATATTTAATTATTTTAAACATAAATAAAGCTATTTATAATTAGTTTTAAATAAAATAATATCTATTTTTAAGTTGGTGTTAAAAATATTTTAATGAAATGTATTGAACTAATATTTAAGTATATTAAATATTTTATATAAAAATAATTTAAATAAATAATAGTAAAACATTATGGCTCAATAAAGTGGTGATACGTGCATGGCATCATAACAGTCACTAACCCATGATGGCCAAGCATGATCTCACATAAATAAGAATAGTGCATTTGTTGTTAGTTAAATTGCTAGTGCATCAGTTGTTAGATGGTTCTGTTTTAAAAACTTCTTGCATTAATGTTATGTTTCAAGTTTGTTGTACAGTGAAATCTCTGTTTATTGTAAACTACCTAATTTTTGTCTATGCTGGGATTAATTTATATTATAACTTAATATATTATGTTGTAACTTGAGTTATATGTCATAATATGTAAATTATATGTTGTAACAAATTTAATGAGAAAATAATGAATAGCAATAAAGTAAACCAACACAAGAATATTTTTAACGTGGTTCGGTATTACCTTATATTCACAAAGCCTTGTCTAAAGAAATAAGCTATTAATGAACATATAGGGACAACTTACTTGTCTTATTCAATCTAATGCTCTCTTTTAGAATCAATGCAAGATGAAGTACACGTTTATTAGCGTTGTTTCAGCAAACTCTCATTGTCTTCATAAGTGACAACAGCTTGAAATCTCTTCAACCTATAAATTTGCCTCCTCTGTCTATAGCCAAATATCTTATAATCTCAACAAGCACTTACACTAGACTTAACAGTCTCACAAGTCTAAGTCTAGTATGCAAACTTAGAGAACAAATCTTTTTAAGTGTTACAAACAATATCTTGTTTTCTCTCAATGAATATGTACTATTTTCACTTATGAAAACCACACAAATAAACTACCTAGAGATGAGAAACCCTAAGTCATAAATACATGTGGTTTGTAAGATAAACTCTCTCATTTTCTACACTCTAAACTGCATACAAAAACTACAAGCACTCTCAAAGTTTCTGCACTTGTATTGCTCAATTTGCTTCTCTAAAAAATCACATAACAGCCTCTATTCTCTGTCTCCTTTATATGTTCTAAGTGCCACACATTTTCTGTCAATCGAATAACCTAAAAGTTAATACCAAAAAATAAATGACAGAGAATAAAATCTACTTTAAATATTATTAAACTAAAGAAGAGAACTTTTTTATTTTGTCTCCATTAACCGAATGCACGTGAAAATAATATCCTTGCTAGTCCAAAACTTGCAAACTAAGAAAAGAATGAAATTTCTTGCGATACAAAAAATTAGTTGATAGATAAAATACTTTTTATAACCATCGAAATATATTTTCCAAGTTACTCAAGTCAACCATAAAGGAAATTTCCTTATATAAAAATATTTCATTTAAACCAAAGTTCTAAGGAAATTAAGTAATTTATCATGGTAATAACCAATATTCCACAACTCGCTACTCGCTAATCGACCGACGACCCAGCGAGTAGCGAGTAATCAGTAATTCGACGAATAATCGACAAGTATTCAAAAAGTACTGTTTAGGAGAAAAATTATAATTTTTGAAGTCTAAAAGCGAAATATGATATTTTATTAAACATCAGGAGCCATGACCAAATTAACCCCACCCTATTTAAAGTTCACCAGTCACCACCACTCACCTCATAGTCAAACACTCTCTCAAAAGCCTATTCTCTCTCTTTCCCTTCTCATCTCTCATCCATTTTCTCCGTCTTACCTCTCTCGTCGTCGCCTTCACCGTTCAAGTAAGCTGTCACAGTCGCCGTCGTCGTTGCTGTTTTGAGATCATGAATTGTTACCGCCGTTAAAACCGAAGCCACTCCTCTTTATCGTCGTCGGTTCTCTCTCTCTCTTCTGGGTGCCCAACCGTTCTCCTTCTCTCTTCCCTTGTCGTCGACGCCTTTCGTCAAGCTGTCGTCATTGTCTTTTCCCTTCAACTCGTCGCCGACGATGAACTGTGAGTGTGATTGGTGTATGTTATGTTGTTTGTTTGGTTGGGAGTATTAGGTTTTGATGGATTTTTTTTGTGGTATTTGGGATGATTTCCGACCGGTATCGTAATGGTTTGACTCGTCAAGTCGGTCGAGTTAAATCAAGTTGGGCCAATTATCCACCTCCGGCTAATAAGACCTCTGATCTAGAGGTTCTTAGACTGGAGGAGTGCCGATTCGGGAGAAGACGGCAAGAACTCGATGAAAATCACCGAGTTTTTAAACACTGGTAATAACAATATTGAATAATCTTACAATCACTCAATAATTCAGACAAAAATCATAAAAATGAGAATAAGACACTTTTGAAATTAATTAGAAAAACTATATTGGAACCTACATTGTGAACTGTCAGGAAAAAAATCATTATAACATCTAAATTAATGTTGTAACATTGATCTGCATATTGTAACCCAAATAATAATAACATAGACTATAAATACATTACAGTCCATGTAAATACATGTTGCCTATAAAATTTGCTGCACAAACAAAGTCAACCATTAAAATCATACAATCAAACTCAATACCATAAGACCTACCAATAACATAAGACAATGATGCTATAAAATCAACTTTAACGTCATAAGATGTCAACTACAATGCACCACGCATATATGCACCAACATGTAGTGTAGCATGTTATTTTATGGTTACTTAATGGAGTTATGTTTGTTGCTTAGTGGGGCAAAACTGTAGTCTCATTTGGCTATTAAATAACTTGGGAACAATTGGAATATGTTGAGAAGAACTATACTCCTAATTAATCTCCTATTCTCTTATCTTTTCTCTACAAAATTATCATCTCCTGTTTCTTTTCTTTATTCTCTACATTCTATCAAATTCTCTACAAAATTATCATCTCCTGTTTCTTTTCTTTATTCTCTACATTCTATCAAATTTTATCACAACATTTGGTTTCAGAGCCCAGTTCTCCATGGATATCCATGGAAAATCTAGCGTCGAATTTCACAACAAAGTTCAAGACATCCCAGCCAACACGAGACTAGTTTCAAGAAAATTAATTCCACTTTCCAAATCATCCTTATTGAACTACAAGCCTTACGTGTCACTCAAGCATAGAATCCAATATAAAACGCCATCAACCCTTTCACTCAAAGGAATCTTCCGAAGTACATACCACCCTACAAACTAGTAATTCATAGACTCCCTTTCTACAGGATCGAAACCACACCAATCTCAAACTCTCATTTCCCAAATTCAATGGTGAGGATTTAAATAGTTGGATGTAAAAGGTCAAACAGTATTTCGAATTCAAAGGCATCAACCCACTACAACAAGTTCAGCTAGGTTCCTTTCATTTGGAAGGCATTGCACTCCAATGGCACCAATGGTTAAGCAAATTCAGATGTCTTCTCACTTGGATAGAATTCATGAGAGTCATACTTCATCGATTTAGGCCAATTGACTATGAAGACCCATCCGAGGCTCTCACTCAACTTAAGCAAGTTACCACTGTTGAAATCGACCAAGAGTTTGAGAAACTATCCCAACATATTGATGGTCTATTCAGGAATTATTTAATCGGTTGTTTTATTGTAGGTCTTCATGACGATATCCGGTTGGATGTGAAGGTCAGGCAACCGGGGGCATTATCTGATGCTATTGGAGTGGCCAGATTGATCAAAGAGCGTAACTGGTTACAAAGGAAATCTAACAGTACATTTCGACCTTCCAAATTCGCACAATTGCAAAAAACTATATAGCTAACAATGCAATAGGTATCTTAAGACCCCCTCTTAGCACAAAATCAAATACAAATACTCTACCTCCCTTCATAAAAATTTCTAGCTAAGAGGCTCAAGAGTGGTGTGAGAAGAGACTTTGCTATTATTGCGACGAAAATTTGTTCCAAGGCACTGTTGTGAGAGGCCATAATTGTTCATGATGAAAGACTTTATCCTTGTAGAAAAGGGTAATGCAAGAGGGAGTGCAAAATATATGCATGGCATTGAAATAGCCACTAACCCATGATAGCCTAGCATGATCTCACATACACAAGAATGAGCGCATTGTTATTAGTTAAATAGTTAGTGCATTAGTTGTTAGTTAATTTATTAGTGGATGATTCTGTTTCAAACATTTTTTGTATTAATGTTTTGTTTTGTTTCAAGTTTGTTCTGTTTTAGACATTTCTTGCATTAATGTTTTGTTTCAAGTTTGTTGTTGTAGTGTAACACATTATTTCTTGGTTCCTAAGTGGATTTATGTTTATTGCTTAGTGATATAAAAATGTACTCTCATTTAGCTATCAAATAGCCTGAGAACAATTGGAATACATAAAGAAGAATTACACTCCTGCAATCCTACTTAATCTCCTTTTCCCTTATTTTTTTTCTCTACAAAATTAGTATCTCCTCTTTCTTTTCCCTATTCTCAACTTTTTATCAAATTCTAACATATCACGTAGAGTCCCACCCTTTGTGGCAGGACTCTAAAGTCTCGCGGATAAATAATTAACAAGAAATTGGTTATTGTTCAATCTCTTGCTAAGGTACACATAGGATTGGATTCAAAATTGTTCTATTCCAATCGAAGATGCCAAACACTATCTAATTGGACTAGGCTTTCTCTTTAATTAATGTGAATTATGATAAGTAATTATTTCAAAAACTACCCCCATTTAAAAACCAGAAATTGTTTTACCCCATTTCATTTTTTTTTTTTTTTTTGCCCCTTCAAACAAATAAATTGCATCCAATACCCTATGATTCCAAAAATAATACCATGACATGAGGAGTGTGACATGAGGCTCTCTCATCATGCCTAAGCGTGGTGGTCTCATCATGCTTAAGAGTGTTTTGGTCAATAAGGGATATTTGATGCAATTAATTCGTTAATAAATTGAAAACAAATTTTTCCTCAGAATAGGTAAAAATGATTTTTTTTTTTTGGTTGAATTTGGGTAATTTTGAATTTTTCTCTTATGACAACTATCGCACCCCACCTATTTTTGAATTGAGTTCCACCTAAGGTAATTTGTCGTTTTTTTCTCTTTTTTTTTTCCCAAAACTTACCGAAAGAATAAAAATCGAAGACTGATTTAAAAACTTAGAAGTTTATAGCTCCACTAAATTAGTTTTATAGAAAATCCAATAAATTAATGCAATGAAGATACATATATATATATATATATATGCATGTATATATATGCATACATACATATACATATATATAGAATTGCTATGGTTATTGTTCCCAAACTTTAAAAAGTTAGGACAAATGAATCAAATTCATCAATTATATTCTCTCTTCTAAAATAAATTCTCTCTTCCATTTAACTCAAATGCAATGGATGAATTTGATTGGTTCGTCATAAGTTTTTAAAGTTATGGGACATTAACCATAGAAAATATATATATTATAGTGGGCGGGGGGGATTAAATTCGGGAAAACTATTAATACCTTATGTTTGAGGACAAAGTCTTGACTTCTTATGATTAAACAAAATGATAAATCTTTCCTACTAAGGGATAATGTGCTTGATGAAGATATTAAATACACCTATTATAAATACCAAAACCCAGTTTCAAAAATACCCTTACCATCTAATTCATATCACTACTACTGTGATTCTCTTCCACAATGTTAGGTCATTAGTTATCATTATTTTGTACTCAATTTACCTATTATTCATGTTATATTTTTTAGAGGAATTGGTGCTTTTATTTTGTTTGGTGTATATGTGTTTAAATTTAGGTTTTGAGAAGAGAAAAGTAAAATTGGTAGATTATCAAAATGAATTTCAATGAAGAAAATCAAAGATCCAATCTGAAGAAACTTGAAAGTCAAAAGTCAAAATGACAAGTGAATAGGGACAACTTGTAAAAATTTAGAATCTTTCAAGTCAAAGTGCAAAATTGAAAAATTTAGCGGTTAAAATGTAATTTGCCAAGTCAATCCACATGAAATGGTAGCCAAGCTTGCATTTTGGAGAACCGTCGTCATTCCGAGTCCCCTGAAAGGTCGAATAGGTTTCACATGTTTTGAAGCCTGTTGTCATTTTGGGTCATCATTCCAAGTCCGGATTGCTTTAACGAGTCATGTGTTTTTGAAAGAAGGCTAGTTGTCATCGTTCAAGGTTGCATCCGAATCTGGATCACACAAAAAACCTACTTGTTTTAGATTTCCTTCATTAAATCGTTGTCTCGGGGTGTGCAAAAGGATCCATACATTTTTGCTTTGCTTTCTCACTAAGAATTCTATTTTGGTCGACCCTAGCATTCTATAAATAGGTGTTTTCACCACTCAGTTGATATACACATTAGAGGAAAATAGACCAAAGGCTTGGGCTACAGCTACTCTTGGGTTTATTCTTCTCTAGTTATTTTTGTTATTAAGTTTTGTTTTTATTTTTTTTCTATGTTTTGTTTTAAAGTCATGAGTAGCTAATTTATCTATTAATTAAGGCTAACTCGAAGCCCTAAACATGAATTCAATTAATTATTATTTTTAATGAAGTATTTTATTTTTGTATGATGAAATTAATTGTCTTTATTTAAATTGTATCCTAGTTATTTGTTTTTTTTACTAGTCATTATAGAAGCACGTTTTTAAAACTATGTTATAAGAGTATAAACCGCACATCATACGAGAATATTATTAATTTGTAACAATCAAATGCTTACGAATCAATTGAGAGATATTAATTCTTAAATACCTAAGATAGACAACATGTTCTAAAATTTGTGTGGTATTCATTTTCTTCTAGTGTTTAATGGATTCTTATTATCAAATTTAAGTAGATATCATACTAGGTTATAATTAGAAATACACATATCTATATAGATATCATACAATTTGCATACTATTTAAGGAAAAATCTATACTACTTGACTTAATCATACCTTGTCGTGAATGTTTTCATCATGCATTAATATCATCATACTTCATTCATTTAATTATAAATTGAAAGATTATTTAGTGGTGGATAGGATGTCCAAGCTAAGTTCTCTGTTATTGATTTTTCTTTCTGAATTTAGCTTTCCTATTGCAATCAAGCTTTCAAACCAAACTTCAACAACCCCTTCCATTTAATTTAATTGTTTTAAATAAACTTGAAATTTAAAGTAACATAATAACTCTTTGTGGGATTGACTCTTACTTGTCGCTGTACTTAATCAAATAATTTGTATACTTGCAATGTTTAAAAATTTGGTTTATTAAAATATTTATCAACACGCATCAAATTCAGCTTCCATCTCGATCAAAGAAGTTGCAATGATCTAACACAGACAACCATTTCGCAAAAATACAGATCTTTGCAAAGTCGAAAAATCATGTATGAGGCCGACGCAAAAGGATAGACATAAGAGAGACTCACGACCCACAAACATGTACGCAAAAGGACCGATGGAGCCATGAGAATACGAAGTGGTCGGTGGGCAGGGAAGAACGACTGCCAATGAATGCGACATTGAGCAAAGCACGTTAACAAAGGGGCCCCGATGACTTCAAAAACAAAACAAAACAGAGGGGCCCCTGTGGCCTTCCGAAAAGCGAAGTTTAACTTAAATATCTGGGAATCCAAGCTGTACGGTCATAAGAAAGCAGGGAGATTCAGTTTGACATGGTCCAAGCCGTAGAGGACTGTCACAGCCTTCTTTTTGATTTGTTGACTGAACGTGGTGCACAGTCACAATCTCCGTTTGAATTGGTGGATAAAGTTACGATTATGGGTCCAAGGCCGACTGGCACTATTATACGTGACGTAAACAAATCATAGGAAATACATTGGTGCAAATTTTAAAAAAAAGTACAAATTAGGCTTTATGCATGAACTTCGAAAAGTTGATGGATCAGATTCATACTGTCGTATAATATGTTATACGGATGGTGCATAAAATTCAAATTTCTATTAACGTATTCAAGAAAAGAATTGATGACATTTCGGACGTTGTGAAAGGATATTTATAAGCCGCAGCCTATTTACACTTCAAACCTAGGGCGTGTCCGGTTTTATTTTTGTCGACGTCGATTTTTGGTCTCGATCGACCGGATGATCCAACACCCAATACCTGCAATCAAAAAGCACACCAAAGAGAGGAGAGAAGAATAACAAGAGATAGATGCACAAAGATTTTTACGTGGTTCGACAATGGTGCCTACATCTACGGGTTACTTTCAATATATTTTTTCAGAGTAATTGTAATACTAAAAATCTTCCCCATTTACAATGAATTTTTTCCCCTATTTATAGAGAATGAGGGTTATAATTGAGTAATGTACACATAAAGAAATCAACTACTCTAACATAATATTTATAGCATTGACTAACAACTCTGTCATAGTCATACTGTATTAATTGCTCTTCGGGATCTGGAATAACATAGAGCTCGCTGGTACGAGACCTAAGAGTTGAGAGCTGGAGGCTGAGCTAGATGCTGAGGAGCTGAGAGCTACAAGCTGAAGCTGAGCTAGCTGAGATCTGAGAGTTGGATGCTGAGCTAGCTGCGAGCTGGAGCTGGAGCTGTGAGCTGAGAGCTGAGAGCTGATGCTGAGGAGCTGAGAGCTAGAGTTGAGATCTGAAAGCTGAATGTTGAAGAGCTGAGAGCTGGGTTAGTTTATTTGATTGGTTCTTTGGGCTTTTACCAACTCATTTTTGCAGTTCCAAAAATAGGTATAACAATTTTCAAAAGAGGTAATCCTAAAAATCTTCCGACTTTTTATAAAATATCTATTTTCTTCGTATAATTTCGTTTTTATCTGAAATATCATCTAATTTTAACTTAAATACTCATAATTTCCATTAGAGGCCTATGAAATGACGATATTACTCTTTACGGTAACAAATTCCTTTAGATTGTTACAATTGACCGTTTGAATCCAAGGACAAAAAAATTCAATAAAATATTAATAAAAATATAAAAATAAAATAAATAATATTAAAAAAGATGATTTTATTTTAAAAATAAATAAATATATATAAGAACATTTTCATTTTCTCCTAATTCCTCTCTCTCTCTCCCCCCCTCTCTTTTCCTCTTTCTCTCTCTATCTCCAATCGGTTTTGTTGATGATTCGACGGCAACGATGGTATGATGCAGACCCCAATTATGGGTCTCCACGATCGGAGACCTCGGTTCTAGGTTCCAATCATGGAGACCGAGATGGATCTCCACTGATGAAGACCCTTCTGGGGGTTTCCGATCATGGAGACCCAGAGGTCTCCAGGGATAGAGACCCATTTGGGTCTCCACCTGGACACCCACTTAGGTCTCTAATTGAGACCTTTGGGTCTCCACGATAAAGACTTAATCTTCACCTTAGAGACACAGAATGATCTCCATCGTTGGAGACTCAAGTCCAACGATGGGGACCAATGGGTTTTTTTCTTTTTTGTTAAGTTGTTTTTTTTTTTTTTTTTTTTTTGTGGTGTTTGCTGATGATTATGAGAGATTGATGATTTTAGAAGGTTGATGATGAAAAATTTAGGCTTTTAGAAAACCGAGAAATAGGGAGAGAGAAGAAAGAGCGAGAGAGAGTATCCAAAAGTGTGGAAGGATAAAGTTGAAATGGAGTTCATGACTATGGAGATCCAGATTGAATCTTCACTATCCATCCAATTGGATGGACGGTGGAGATCTACCGTTCGTGGATGATTGAGATCCAATCTGGATCTCCTTTTTTATTATTTATTATTTTTTAATTTAGTTTGTTTTTATTTTTACCTCCTGTACATATTAGTTACATTTTTCTATCATCAAAGTGACAGAATGGTGTTTTTTGGATAAAAATAAAACTGTATGATAGAAAATGGGTAATCTAATAAAGGTATATTGGTTTTTTAGGATTTTCCCTTTTAAAAATGATATTTTTAAAATAAAAAGTATATTTTTAAATTGATATTTTTAAAAATACAATATGTTTGCTAGATTTTGTTAAAACTATTTTTAAAAATAGAAAATGATGTAAATGTGTTTTATATTGTTTTACTAAAAAAAAAAAAGCTTTAGTCCTTATCATTTTGTGAAATATTACCTTTTCTTTTACTAATACATTTTTAATCACTATCATTCCTAACATTAGATAAATTCATCAAATTGGTTATTATATCAGTTGATCATTAATCAAACTTAATAATTAAAATGATATTTTGGTTTTTTTTTTTTTTTTTGATCCATTAGCTATTTGGAATTAATTAAAAAAAAAATTAGATCTCCATCATCCATCAAGATGCGATGTAATGTGGAGATTTAAAGAAAATCAATCAACCATTAGGGTTAATTTTTTTTTAAAAAAAAAAATTAAGGGTGGATCAATCAAAATTCAAAAACAAAATTTAAAAAAAAAAAGAAAAAAAAAGATTAAAGTTGCAAAAAAAAAAATCAAAACAAAACAAAAATTATAAAAAAAAAAAAAAATCTGGATTAAATCCAGATCTTCAAAATTTGAATATATAAGTTCAACTTAGATCTTCAAAACCCACATCTTTGAAGGTCTGGGTATCAACAAAAATTTACAAACAAAAAACCCAGAAGACCAAATTGAGGAACTTTCTCTTTCTGGTTCGAAATCTCTATATATCTTCACAAAACGAAAACCAAAAACAAAAACACTAAACAAAGAAAAGAAAAAAAAAAAAAAAAAAAAAAAAACTCCTACAAGTTATTATAGCTTAGCTGGGCTTTGTCGATAGAATCGATGGACGACAACTTCGAAGTTTGTGTTGAGAAGATCCTCGACTCTCTCGCTCAATCATCTTCGACACTTTCCAATGACGCAGTAGAGAAGCACAATTGGAGTCACGAAGATAAAAATGTGTCTTCCACTAGAGATAAGACATCATGTTCTTCGTCATTTAATGGATTCTTCTTAAGGAAAGATTGACAGTAGCAAAGGAGCATGTGGTGTGAGCTCAACAATGATGATGTGGAAATGACAATGATGGAAATAGAAATGTGGATAGAGAAGAGTGGGAGATCATATCTTCAATTGGCTTGGATAATACTCTAGATAATGAGGTCTCATTGCATCTCCAATGGAGTAAGCAAGCTATGCCTTTGTGTTTTGTAGCTCTCATGAGATTTGAAAAAAGATCTACCCTTAATCATTTTATTTTTATCATAATATAATTTAAAAATTAAATATTAAAAATAAAAAATAAAAAAATGTGATACAATAGAGATCATTTCATAAAATATATTATTAAGTATATAACAAAAACTTAAAAAATCAAATATCAAATATCAAAATTAAATAATTAAAAAAGTTGAAAAAATTAAAAGTGAAACTCTGGGTTGAATGAAGATTTAGGTTTATAATCCCAACATTCAAAAACAATAATTGACCAGTCATGCTCCTCAATTGCACTTAAACTATTAGTGCTTGAGTTCGAGTGACTGGAAAGAAGATAAAAAGGGGAGCAACGGGATCTCACAGTACTTATCCGCATGGCAGCCCTCAAGAGGAGGTGTGGGCCGGGCTAGCGTCGGGGTGAGAGCCAAGGCCCAAGATTCGAATCCGGGCTAGTCCGTTACACTGTCAACGAAAATAATATCAAACCACTCCTAGTTTTGAAAGTAATAGATAAAACAGTTCAACCGTTAATTGGTATAGTAATTCTGTTAATGAATTAATAGACCTGTTAGTTTAGAGGGTAAAAAGGTAATTGGGGATTGATATGGGACAGCTACATTGAATTGAATAAATTAAATAAAATTTAATAAATTAAGAAATAAACAAATTATGCCCTCATCTACCGCCATTACTCTCTCTCATCACCATTACTCTCTCTCTCTTTCATCTCACCCAACCACCCTCACCATTCAACTTCATCACCATCAAAACCTAACTCCATCACAACTTAACTCAACACACCACCCACATACCTCTACGCCCCTCTTACACCGCCCTCGATCTTCTTGGACCAATGCCAATTGCCATCAAGCATCCAACCACCATTACTCTCTCTCTTTTTCATCTCACCTAACCACCATCACCATTCAACCTCATCACTACCCATCCACCATCAAAACCTAGCTTCATCACCACTCAACTCAACACACCACCTACCCCCCCACCTACAGTCACTCTCTTCTTATGCCACCGTCGAGCTTCTTGGACCACCATCGCCGAGCTTTTTTGGAATCAGTTGGACCAATGCCAATCGACCAACGCAGAGGTGATGGAAGCGGAAGAAAAGAAAGATGTAAAGGAATCGGTCGAAAAAGGAAGTCGATGGTGATAGACTAGTACGGAGTTTTTTAGTTTGACAATGAACTAATTATGGTGATTTTTTTATTTGTATTAGGTTTGAGTTGTTGATTTTGTCTGGATTTTTTAATTGACAATAGACTGTTTATGGTGATTATTGGGTTTGTATAGGATTTTTCGTTTGTGACAATGGACTGTTTAGGTTTGACTTGGATTTTATTCTAGATTTACTATTTATATTTATTGATTCTTCAGCAAACCCAAGTGCCTGGGTTCATTCTTCAGTTTTTTAATTTTTTTTTTTATTTGTCAATTTTTTTAGGGATAATCCCAAAAAACCCCTTGACGTTTAACAGATTATCCATTTTCCCCCATATGGTTTCGTTTTTATCCAAAATACTGCCTAACTTTAAATTAAACACCCAAAATACTCCCTAAAAGCGTATAAAAGGACAATAATGCCCCTGACGGTAATGGATTCTGTTAGATTGTTATAATTGACCGTTTGACTCCAAGGGTAAAAAAGGAAATTCAATAAAAATTTAAAAAATATAAAATATAAAATAATATTAAATATGATATTTTTATTTAAAAATAAAAAATAAAAAATATATATTCAATTTTTTCACCTCTCAGATCCTCTCTCTCTCTCTCTCTCTCCATCTCTCTCTCTTCTCATTCCCTCTCTCTCTCTCCATCTCCAGCCGCTTTTGTGGGGGCAGATGGGTTGACGGCGCGCGGTGTGGTGGAGAGATTGGAGACCCATCTGGGTCTTTGATCTCTCATTCTCTCTTTTTCCTCTCTCTCTCTCTCTATCTCTCTCTCTCCATCTCCGGCTGGCTTTGTAGGGGGTTTGACTGCGGCGGCGTGGTGGAGGCACGGGGGACCCATTTCGGGTTTCCGATCGTGGAGATCCTTCTGGGTCTCCACGGTCAGAGACCAGAGACTCGAACTAAGTCCTCACCGGTGGAGACCATATGGTTTTTTTTTTTTTTTTTTGGTCTAATGGTGTTTGTGGATGATTTTGGGAGATTGATGTTTAGTGATTGTGGAAGATTGATCTGGAAACCCAAAAATAGGGAGAGAGAAGAAAGAGGGGATCCAGTTGAAGATGATGATGCGTCATGGTTGTGGAGATCCAATCTGGATCTCCAATTTTTTTTTTTTTATTTATTTTTTAATTTTTTAAATCATTATAATAGGGGTAATTTGGTCTTTTTATTTAAGTTTAATATTTCTGTTATTAAAGTGACAGAATGTGGTTTTTTGGATAAAAATGAAATGGCATGGGGGAGAATGGATAATCTTTGAAAAGTTGGTTGGTTTTTTAGAATTTTCCCATTTTTTATTTTAAATTTTTTGGATTTTGATTATGGACAATGATTTTGGTTGAATATGCAAACCATTGATGATAATTTTACTAGATTATTTTTTATTGATAGATTTTTTTTTTCAAATTAATTTGATGGATTTTTTTAATTTAATTTTCATTTAATTGTTTAATTTTTTAAAAAGTAATATCCACCATCCATCTTAAGATGGACGGCGGAAATCGGTCAACCAGAGATTCTGGGGCCCAGACGGCGAACTTGGTAATTAAAGGTTCTGATCGTACTAATTGAAGGTTAGTAAATGGGTAATTAATGAAGTTCAAGGTTGGTGGTGATTAATTCAGGTGAAGGAATGTCGGTCCTGGAGGTTGGGTGAATTTAATGAGGTGATCAACAAGGAATTAAAGAGAAAGAGAGAGAAGACACAAGGATTTTTACGTGGTTCGGTGACTGCACCTACGTCCACGGCCACTCTGGAGTAATTCCGGCAGAGTGACAATTCTCTAGTATATTCAACTCATCGGTACAGTAAAAACGTCTCCCACCTTTATAGAGGAGGGGGGACGACAATAGAAAATACAAAAGAAAGTTATACACGTTATTGGCAACGGCTAGTTTCAACTAATCCTGACATTGTCATGCTGCATTAATTGTAAAGGTAATGATGATTCTCTTCCTGCACGAGTCTGCATTTAATATACCTGAAGAGACCTTTACTTCATTAAATGCTTCTGGGTAATTGTGCAGACAGTTTCCGGCGGGGAATCATGAGAGTTGGTGATTCTGACAACTTGCTATACATGATATCCCCAGGGTAAGTCATCCAATCAACCAGGTGGTGCACACTGGAGGAGAGCCGATGCGACCAGGAGGAGAGATAAGACGATCTGGAGGTTCTCGCGAGCTCTCGACCTCGCGAGCTCCACGAGCTGAAGGTACGGGCAGGAGGCGTTCTGGGAACTGTTGTTGGCTTGCGACCTGTATGGCCTCACGAGCTGGGCTTGCAACCATTGGTTCCACCCTTGGGCCTCCTGGGCCCTTGCTTCTATTCAAGTTAATAAGGCCGGTGCTGGTCCACTTGGGCCGATCCAGAAAATGGGTATAACATCAAGCCCCCCAGCTCTCTGTGCGTTCTGCGGACTGGGAGCTTATTCGAACATATAACTGGTGCCCATTTTCGAACCTTCTGGTGTCGTTTCAATCTCCGCACTGTAACTGTTGACACGTGGCGCCACACAGGCGTTGGAGCCGAAAAACGTGTCTCGGGACCGTATGCATTAAATGGGCACGTCTTGTAACTGACAGGGCACATGACCGAGATTGGTGCCTAGCCGTTGGATCTTTGACGGTTATGCCTTTATGTTGGATCGGATGGCTGGGGATGGACGTCCTGACCTATATAATCCGTAGGTCTCCTCACATTCCCCTTTTTACTTTCCTGATACGACTTCAGCACTCTTCTTTCCATCATTTCTTCTTCTCTACTTCTTCTGGTTTATTACTCGTCGTCGGACAGCCTCTTCAGACTCCGTCGCTTCAGGAATTAACTGCCGTTCTCAACAAGCCACACACAGTTCGAGTAAGGTAATTCTTCTCTCGCCTTGCTTTTTGGTGTCATTATAGGATTGGCTCCTGGTCTGTGTTGCTAATTCTTGCTTGTGTATTACATCCGTGGGTCCCTGTGTGCCTGTTTGTTCTTTAGAGATTTGTTGTGATTGTTGTTTGAGTACCTGCGTACGCTAGGGGCGACCTGGCTGTTAATCGTGTCCTATATCGTTGTCGCTTAGGACTTTTGATGAAAGTGTCCCATTACTGCCTGGTAGGGTACCTGTAAACATAGGGTTAGCAATACACATATTTAGGGTGACACAGTACCTGATGGGCCCGTGTCCCTGGGCCTTCTTTTGCCTTTGGAGGCCAAGCGTGCGACCTGACGCATAGGACAATAGCTCCAGGAGTTCTTGTTCTGTGTTTTGCTAGGCTCAGCATGCAGTAGGCGTTCTGACGTCGTTTCTTCTGTGCTGTAGATGTCAGGTCGCTCACGCACTGGTCGAGGCAGGGCTTCTGCTTCTAGGAGGCAGGGAGGGCGCCAGACTAGCGAAGCCGAGGCTACGACCTCGCGAGCTAGCGCGTCCACCGAGGAGGTCGCAGGAGGGGACGAGGTCGCCGAGAGGGCAGACCCCCATCCTTTTAAACACACGCCCTCGCTCGTTACTCTTTCGAAGCTGGAGGCTTGGGCCCAGGAATTCAACTTCCCCTTGGGGTGTCGAGCTAACGTCCCCGCGGCCAGTGATCGAGCCGCCCATCCTCCTGCGGGCTTCGTGGCGATCAGCCGCGAGCATATGGAGCTCGGCTTTAGGTTCCATGTTCCTGGCTATCTCAAGAATCTCCTGAACGACCTGAAGCTCGCCCCGTTCCAATTAACCCCGAACTCTTATGCCTACATAACCACCTTAGCTGCGGCGTTCGTTAAGTACGAACTAGGGTTCCCTACACCCCGCATCCTTCGTAGCGTTTTCAGCTTTAAGGCGATCTCCGGAAAGGACGGACTCTACTACGCCACGCCTCGCCAACACTCTCATTACAGGGCGTATTTACCCCAGAGCTGCACTAAGTCCAACGTGGGTGAATACAAGTCAAATTGGGCCCTGGTCACGTGCCCTTCGCTTGCCGGGCTGAATAATAGGAGTTTCGTGCTGAAACCCAGTAGGGACACAAGCACTTAAATAATATTATTTTTTATTTTTTTTTTTTTACGTGCTGGCTTTTGCTTTGCAGGTGTCGCAGCTCCTGGGTACAAGCTTAGATAGGACGAGCTCGCTATTTTGGATGCTTATGCAGCGGCCAAGAGATCAACCGAGGATTTTTTCCCTTCCGATGGTGAATTGGTAGAGTGTGGTCTCGCACCATCTGCCACAGGTCCTCATTTGAACATAGTTCAGCACTTGGGAATAAGGGGGGAAACGTGCGAGGTTCAGTCTGTCTTTGCTGCTCCTGCACAGTCTGAGTCAGATCCGCAGCCCCTGCAACGAAGGTCACCGAGCACGAGCTTCTCCACCAGCCCTTCTTTAGGCAACATGGGAAGCTTAAGATGTCCGTTCCTCCTCTCAGGTCGGTTCCACCTGCCGGACCGACCGAGGTCGTCGACGTGGACGACACTTCCTCAGACCGCTCACAAAGAGCGCCCTCTCAACCTGCTGCAGCTGCTTCTTCTCCAACCAGCTCAGCTACGACCCCTCAAAAGCGGGTTGCCTCATCTGGAGGGCAAAGTCCTTCCCTGGCAAAGAGGGCCGAGGTCTCTATCGAGGCGGGCTCACTTGAGGAGTCGGAGCCTGAGGCCTTGATCAGGAAAAAGAAAAGGAAGGTCGTAGCTGGGCCCCCAACTCCAAAGCAGAAGGGTGCCATCGAGGTACGTAAGGCCGGGGCAGTTGTTATTGGCAGGGAGCCGGGTACTGAGACACCTGGATGTCCTGTGAGGCCAGTGATGGGGGAACAGACAGACTCTGAGCTCCGCTCTGAGGCGGCAAAGGAGATGGAGTACCTAAACAGCTTCATGGAGCTCGTGCCCGGAGTAATGGGAAGGCGCAACCCGAAGCTGCAGAGAGCTGAGCTTACAGGCCGGTACCTCGTAGGCTATGTAGCTCGTCATGCTGCGTTGGTAAGGCTCACACCCCTCTATACTTCGACTTTCTTCTTTTTAAAAGATCTTTTACCATCTCTTCTGCTTTTTTAGCTTGGTATGGCGTCTGTGAAGCTGATGAGGGAGGTAGATAGTCAGCTTGGCGAGAGGGAGGCCTTTAGGGTGTCCTAGGTACAGTTCGAGGAAGAGAGGAGAATACTGCAAGATGAAGTCAATCTCCTCCAAAAGGAACATGGAGAGCTTTCTGCCAAGCTTAGAGATGCTGACGCGGCCCTGTCACAAGAGACTGCTCGTAGGGAGGCCGCTACCTCTGAAGTCACCAAGGCCCACAGCGAACTAAAGCAGCTGAAAGGCGAGCTAAGTGCTGCAAAGGTAAAGGTACAGGTTGCTGAGGATAAAGTAAGTCAGCATCAGTGGGACTTGGCTGCAGCCAAAGGGAAGCTCGCGAGGGCCGAGGAGAAGCGGGCTGAAGTAGAAGCAAAACTGGCTCAGACAGGGGGGAAGCTGGCTCAGATCGAGGCGGGCATCGAGGCCAAGTTGGCTCAGGAGCGGGACAGGGTCGAGGAAGAGGTCGAGAGGGCATTCTTGTTCAGCATGTGGGAGCGCTACCCGGACTTGGACTACTCCTTCTTTGGGTCAGCCAGTGTCCAAATGATCCGGGAGTTCGTGGAGCTCGCTGCAGGTGCTCAGGGCGCGCAACATGCGGATACTTCCTCTGCTCCCCCAGTTGATCCATCTGCTGTCCCAATCCCTTTGCCAGGACAGGTCCCCGAGGTACCTCCAGCTTTAGAGGGTCCTCCAATGCCAGAGCCCCCAGTTGAGGCCCTTCCTGATTTACCAGCTCCTGAGCCCGTCCCTGAGGCAGAACCCCCAGTAGAAGCCTCTGTCGATCTTGCTCCCTCAGACGAAACAGCTGGTGTCTAGGGCGTTTTAATTTTGTTTGTTTGTTTCATTCTTGTAATTTTTTCATTTGTTGGAACTCAAACAACGAGCTCAAAGCTCGGAATTATAATATTGGATTTCCTGCACAATTTCAATATTTTGTCCAAGTATAGATATGCATATATGACGGGCAACTAGCAGACAATAAACACACCATTACAAGTATTAAAATTTGTTAAGTAAATCACAATCGTGAAAATCATGCTAACTTACGAATTTGCTAACTGCAGTTAGCGATTATAATAATTCATTAGCTCGTAAGGATTTGAATTCGGCAAATAGCTCGGTTGAGCAAAGTACTTGATCCTGCATGTAATACAGTTGGACAAGCCTTAAAGGATTGGCAGGAGCTTACAGTTAGTGAGGGGCTCGAAATTTCCTTAACCCATATATCTCAATGTCGTTGAGTGCGCTTGACTGTAGCATTTTCCCGAACTTTGAGGTCCCAGCCCATGGCAGCACTCGTAGTTCAGGGGTGACACCTTTTCGCGAGTCTGCGGGCAGCTTTATATTTGAGAGGCGTGGCCTTACCCCCTCCCGCGAGGTCGCGGGGCAATGATTCGCGAGATCGCGAGCATATTTATATTTGAGAGGCGTGGCCTTACCCCCTCTCGCGAGGTCGCAGAGCAATGATTCGCGAGGTCGCAGACATCTTTATATTTGAGAGGCGTGGCCTTACCCCCTCCTGCGAGGTCACGGGGCAATGATTCGCGAGGTCGCGGAACATGACGGCTGCGAACTAAGAAATGGGCTTGATGCTTGCCGACGTAAACCTCCGTTAGTGAGGATAATATGGATAAGTCGAGCGTCAAACTGATGAGGTATCCTCGATTGAGGCTTTTTATGGATACTTTTTTTTTTTTGGTCGGAACTTGCTCATGCCTCTGGCCAGCGATTCTATGCGAGCATTTTAGTTGTGAATGATTCCTTGGATTTTTGTATAGATATCTTCAAGGAATGATATATATATCTAGGCATATATGATTGATAGATCGCAGTTTGATTTGTTGAGAAAGAGATTTCATTAGCTTTGCTCTTTTTGGCATGTACATTTGCTGGTTCAACTAGTTTGCTTTCTGCATCAAACATGACACATGCAATAGAAAACGAGTGAAAGCATATTTACAGACAATTGTCAAAAAGAATCATATACAAAGTTAGATCGGGCTGACAGTTCTCAGGTGTAGTACGGTCGCAGGTGTTCAGCGTTCCAGGCTCGGGGTAACTCTGATCCATCCATGCTGGCCAAGTGATAGGCTCCATTCTTCAGATTCTGCTTGATGAGGTACGGCCCCTCCCAGTTGGGCTCGAGCACCCCATCGCTTGTTTTGCGAGCCCCGGGGAGGACTAACCTGAGAACGAGGTCCCCGGCTTTGTAGCTTCGAGCTCGCACCTTCTTGTTATAATACCTGGCAACTCTCTGCTGGTACACCGCTACCCTCAGGCGAGCTGTCTCCCTTGCTTCCTCGGCTAAGTCTAAACTGGCCGCGAGCAGCTGGTCATTATCTTCAGGTCGGAATGAGGCCCTTCGCTGGCTGGTGACTTCAAATTCTGCTGGTATCATGGCCTCAGTTCCATATACCATGGAAAATGGGGTCTCACCCGTCGAGTTACGGACTGTGGTCCTGTATGCCCAGAGGACTTTCTGCAGCTCGTCAGCCCAAGCCCCCTTTCTTGCCTCTAGCCTAGTCTTCAAAGTCTGCTTGATGATCTTGTTCACAGCCTCGACTTGACCATTGGCCTGAGGATGGTCCACAGCCGAGAAGCTCTTCACGATTCCGAGCTCATTGCAGAAGTCTATGAATTGCTCGCTGGTGAATTGAGTCCCATTGTCCGTGACGAGCTGCTGAGGGATCCCGAACCTGCAGATGATGTTGTCCCACACAAACTTTTCTATCTTCGTTGTGGAGATTTCTGCTAGCTCCTTAGCTTCGGCCCATTTGGTGAAGTAGTCCACAGCGACCACAGCATGCCTGCAACTTCCTCAAGCTGTGGGCAAAGGTCCGATGAGGTCCATCCCCCAGATCGCGAAAGGCCATGGACTTACCATCTGTTGGAGGTAGGCTGGTGGAGCTCGTGGGACCTTAGCAAACTCTGGCACTTATCACACTTCTTCACCAGATCCAAGGCGTCCTGCTTCATAGTTGGCCAGTAGAACCCCTGTCTGAGGGCCTTCTGGGCCAAGGATAATGCTCCTGCGTGGTTCCCACAATGACCTGCATGAATATCATTCAGTACCGCCTCACAGTCCTCATCATCTATGCATCGTAGCAACGGGGTTGAGAACCCCTTCTTATACAATCTGTCATCATAGATGCAGTATCGGGCTGCTCTAGCTCGTATACGGCGAGCTTCCAGCTTGTTCTCTGGCAGTTTTCCTTCCTGCAAGTAACCCAATAACGGACTCATCCAGGAGTTAGGCCGAACCTGTATGATCATCATTGCATCTTCGTCCTCGATGCTCGAAGCTGGTAGGAATTAAACAGGGATAGATTCAAGGAGATCGGAATCTTGGGAGGTCGCTAAGCGGGCCAGGGCGTCTGCGTTAAAGTTCTGTGCCCTGGGGATCTGGTTCACTTCAAACCCCTTGAAAGCCCCCAGTAACTCCTTAACCTTTTGGAAGTATTTCGACATCCTCCTCCCATTGGTCTGATATTCTCCCCTGACATGGCAAACAATAAGCTGGGAATCACTGAAGACCTTTACCTGCTCAGCTCATACCTTCTTTGCTAGGCGAAGTCCGGCTAGCAACGCCTCGTACTCGGCCTCATTATTGGTGGCTCGGAATCCAAACCTTAAGGCACTCAGGATCTTGTGGCCTTTTGGACTGATCAGCATTATTCCAGCTCCTGAGCTTTGCTCGTTAGAGGATCCATCCACATAAAGCTCCCAAGTTTGATCACCGGCTAGTTCCCCCTGCTCCGGTACTGGCCCTGTGAATTCCACAATAAAATCTACAAGCGTCTGGGCCTTGAATGCCGTCCTAGGCCTGAACTCTATGTCGAACTGAGCGAGCTCGATGGCCCACTTGAGGAGCCTGCCTGAAGTGTCTGCTTTCTGGAGGACTTGCCTGAGAGGGTACTAGGTGAGAACTTCTATCTGATGAGTTTGGAAGTAGGGACGTAGCTTCTTGGAGGCGGTTACTAGGCAGTATGCGAGCTTCTCCATTTGTGAATATCGGGTCTCCGCATCAATCAGCCTTTTACTAATGTAATACACGGGCAGCTGCATCTTGCCCTCTTCTCTCACCAAGGCCGCGCTCAAGGCGTGTTCAGAAACACCCAAGTACAGGAATAGCTTCTCCCCATCCTTTGGCTTGGACAAGAGGGGGGCCTGGCCTATGTGCTCCTTCAGCCTCTGGAATGCTTCTTCGCAATGCTCATTCCATTCAAAGTTCCTGGACTTCTTTATAGCTTCGAAGAATGGCACACACTTGTTAGTAGCTTTCGAGATGAACCGGCTGAGAGCCGCGACCTGTCCGTTGAGACTTTGCACGTCCTTGATTTTAGAGGGCGACCTCATTTCCACAAGCGCCCTGATCTTCTCCGGGTTGGCCTCTATCCCTCTGCTATTTACCATAAATCCAAGGAACTTACCAGACGCTACCCCAAAGGCACACTTCAGGGGGTTTAACTTCATCCGATAATTTATGAGGACTTTGAATTTCTCATCCAGGTCGCGAACATGATCTGCTGCTTTCTGGGACTTTACCAGCATGTCGTCCACATATACTTCCATGGTCCTCCCAATCTGGTCCTGGAACATGGCGTTGACCAGTCGCTGGTAGGTGGCTCCCGCGTTCTTCAGTCCAAATGGCATCACCCTGTAACAGTATAACCCTCTATCAGTGACAAAGGAGGTGTGTTCTTCGTCCCGCGGGCTCATGGGGATTTGGTTGTATCCCGAATAGACGTCCATGAAACTCAAGAGTTGGTGCCCGGCTGTCGCATCTACCAGCTGATCAATCCTGGTAATGGGAAGCTGTCTTTGGGGCAAGCCTTGTTCAGGTCGGTGAAGTCAATGCAAGTCCTCCACTTCCCGTTTTTCTTCTTCACGAGGACCGGATTTGCGACCCAGACAGGATAACGGGCCTCCCTGATGAACCTGTTAGCTAGCAGCTTCTCGACCTCCTCCTTCAGAGCTACATAACGTTCCGGGGTCATTGGCCTCCTCTTCTGGCGGACTGGCCTGTGCTGGGGGTCTATGTTCAATCTGTGGCACATAACATCAGGATCTATCCCCACCATGTCTTCGTGGTTCCAAGCAAAGACGTCAAGGTTCATCTTCAGAAATTCTATGAGCTCGGTCTTCACTTCTGGTAGCAGGTCTCTTCCTACCTTCACACATCTTTCTGGGTCTACTTCACTGACCCGCACATCTTCTAGCTCTTCAATAGGTCCGGTGGCCCTGTCTGCATCCACCTCGCGAGGGTCGAGGTCATCGCTTACCCCGGCTTCAGAGATAACTCGGGTTGGCCACCCGAGACCACGTTTACTTTCCTTCCTGAACTCCCATCTTCACCGCATCTTCATCGCATCGCCTGGCCAACTACTGTTCTCCCTTGACACAGCCTACTCCGTTGGGGGTTGGGAACTTGACTGTCAGTGATCTGGTGGAGGTGACCATGTCCAGCTCGTTCATCGAAGGTCGCCCCAAGACTGCGTTGTATGCTGAGGGACTATTGATGATCAGGAAGTCTGCAAGAACAGTAGCTTGCCGGCCTGGTTCTCCGAGGGTGAGAGGTAATTTGATCTGGCCTATCGGTATCACTGCGTCTCCTGTGAATCCGTAAAGGGGCTCTGGTGAAGGTGTTAACTGCTCCGTCCCTAACCCCATCAGGTCATAGCAGCTTTTATACATGACATTGACTGAGCTACCTGTATCGATCATTACGCTTCGTACTTCGACGTTACTGATCTGGGCCCTAATTACAATCGTATCGTTATGGGGCCAGCGTACTCCCTTCTCGTCCTCCTCCGTGAATACAATACTGTCTGAGGACGCTTTTGCCCTTTTGGTGGGTCCCTCGACTCCCCCATATTCTGCCAGTAGGGTATGGTTGGCTTCTCGCACGTACCTCTGGTGCGACCTGTTTGATGTACCTGCCATATGAGGCCCACCATAAATAGTAAAGATTGTTCTTACAGCGGGCTCGTGCTCGGGCTCCTGAGCTTGCTGAGGCTGCTGTTGTTCGGGCTGCTGGTCTTGTCCCTGAGGTCGTTGGTGCTGAGGTCGCCTGCCAGCGGGCTGTACTACATACTCTCCCAGGCGGCCTCGCCTTATGAGTTCTTCAATGGCATCTTTCAATTGCCAGCAGTCTGAGGTATTGTGCCCGTTCTCATTATGGTAGGCACAGTATTTCCTCGGGTCCCGACGCCGATTAGGGGGTCCAGTCGGGGATGGCTTCCCGAAATTCTCCCTGTTTCTTTCTGCGGCGAAGATCCTGTCTTGCCTGTCCGACAACACACTATAGCTTTCATATCGGCTCGGACGCCGGGGTCGCTCCGCCCTCGGCCCTGGTCTAGCTCGCTTCACCACAACATTGGCGGTCTGGTGTCTCGGTTCCCCCGGCTTATCACTGCCATGGTTCTTTCTCTTCTCGCGGTGGGAACCGCTCACTTCACCCCGCTGACCGCCGGGTTTCTTAGCCCCGAAGGCTTCTTCCCATCTGATTTCTTTAGCAGCCCTTTTGTAAAACTCCCCCAGATCCTTCACTGGGGATTTGTAAATGCTTTCGTACAACTTCCCGTCCTTTCTGAGCCCTGCAGAAATAGCTGTCAAAATACTCTCGTCAGAGGGCGTTTCCACATTACTCACCTCCTCTCTGAACCGAGTGATATAATCCTTCAGGGATTCGTTCTGCCTCTGGAAAATGGTAGCGAGGTGACAGGCTGGCGCGAGCTGCTTCCTCAAGGCCTTATATTGGTCTAGGAACTTCTTCTGACATTCTCTCCAGCTCCCGATGCTGCGGGCTGGAAGGCCTTTGAACCAAGCTCGCGGAGCATCCCCTAGAGTAGTTGGGAATACTCGGCACTTTACCAGCGGGTCATCTATCTGAAGATCCATCTGTACGTTGAAAGCGTCCAGATGGTCGTAAGGATCTATCCTACCGCCGTATGGAGGGATATTGGGGAGTTTAAACTTCGCTGGTAAGGGTATTGTCTCGATCTCTCGGGTAAATGGTATCCTGCGATTCTCCCGCTCTTCCCCGGTCTGGCCTCCAGGTCGAGCTTCCAATTGCTGGACCCTTTGTAACAATTACTCTACTACTGGGTCCTGGGTCAGAGATCGCTGACTGAGGTTCCATCACTAGTACTCTCCTGCTCCCCAAAGTGACGGTTCTGCGACCTGCCCTCTTCGCCGAAAGCTTCTACATGTCTGGCGGCCCTCTGCGGCTCGGGCTCATAACCTGCACGGTATCCGCGGACTCATTCTGGCCCACGACTACCCTCTTCGCGCCTTGCGCCCTCGATGCTCGCCCTTGCCCTTATCCCGTTCTGGCGAGGTGAGATCTCCCGCTCTTGGTTCCGCCCCCTAGCTCTCCTTGGGTGTAAGTTCGAGGAGCGAGCTGATCCTTCGGTCAGTGACCTTTCCCTGGCAGCTACTCCTTCCGGGGTTGGGATTTCTTCTGAAGGTCGACGGCGAGCTCTGCCTGGAGGTGCGACCTCCACCTGTCTTTGCACCGCACGGGCTTGGACTTCCATCAACGCCCTGACTGTCGTCGTTAACTCCCTCACTGTGTCTTATAGAGCTCGCTGGCGCTGCTGCCATTCCTGAGCGATCTTGTTTCCTGAAGGTGAGGCGCTCTGTTCTTCTTGAATCTCACGTCGCTCCTCTGCCACTCCGACACTCCTTGTTGCCTTGATCCTAGCCATGACAGACAAGTATAAGTGAATGTGAAGTAGTGACTAGATGGAGATTACCAGGTCGCTGTTGGGCCTTCCTTCTAGCGCCAAAAGATGTTGACGTTCGAAAACGGTCAACCAGAGATTCTGGGGCCCAGACGGCAAACTTGGTAATTAAAGGTTCTGATCGTACTAATTGAAGGTTAGTAAATGGGTAATTAATGAAGTTCAAGGTTGGTGGTGATTAATTCAGGTGAAGGAATGTCAGTCCTAGAGGTTGGGTGAATTTAATGAGGTGATCAACAAGGAATTAAAGAGAAGAGAGAGAAGACACAAGGATTTTTACGTGGTTCGGTGACTGCACCTACGTCCACGGCCACTCTGGAGTAATTCCGGCAGAGTGACTGACAAGTCCCTCTCTTTACTAGGCTTGCCGACCGCCTTACAGTAGCCCTCCAGCGAATATCTGATCCAACTGGAAGGTTCTCGTAAAGCTACGCCGTTTACTTTTTGAAACTTTCTGTTAATGCGGAAACGTGAGAAAATTTTTCTTTTTATTTTGAATATTTATAAAACGGATTTATAAAAATTTGGACAGCATAACGACTGTTTTTCAAACATGTCACCCTGTAAATTTCAAATTTTAACACTTCTATAACAAACATTTCTCTACTACTGGGCTTCAGGCCCTCAAATATATTTTCATAATCCAACCACAAACATTTCAATGTGAAATCCATAAATATATTTCTATTTTATTCAAGACAAATAGATAATTTAATTTATCAAAAACTTAATTTTATAAATACAAAGTACTATATACAACTAAAAATATAATTTACGAATACTCATTAAGAGTGCGTGGAATGCATGACATATACTTTTAAACTAAACCTATGCAATGATGCTGTTGCGTCAGGCCACTTACGCGTCTGATGGAGCATCTTCCGGTTGACGGCTCGTCCCTGCACCTAGGGAGGATTTTCATAAAATACAAAATAGGGTGGTGAGTATAAAACTCAGTGAGGTAAACCTTAAACCATTTCATAAACTAAAGTATTTTTCTGAAATACTTTTTAGTTTTTCAAATACAACTGTTTCTGAAATTCAATTTGAATTTCTTTTGAAAACTTTCTCATTTCTCGTCTTGATGGTAACCCAGGGAAACTACTCCTGTCGTGGCCGCATAAATCTCTAGCTAGCCACTAGGAATCAGGGAATCTACCCGATGCAGTCACCGATGCGCGACTCTGGACACGCGTTACCCCTACGCAATCGGTTTGAACTACACTACCCTATACGTGCAGAGGGTCGCTCAACCAACTCTCTCTCTCTTAGTTAATATTTTCTCACATCTACCATGCACGTATAGAGCATTCTACTGGGTATTTAACTGGGGCTAGGGTAAACCATCGGCGTATAAAAATTCTTTTTCTCAATATTCTTAAGTAAACTCGTTTTTAAGGCGATACGCCTAAAAACGTTAATTCTCGATAATTCATCACATAAACACATACTTAACTTAAAACTCATATAATAGAATATTGATAGAACAAAAATATGCAATTTAATTACAACAACTTAATAAATATAAATAATCATTAAATAAACTTTAATGATACTACACTTGGTGAGGTGGGATTTCTACTCACAATACTTTATAAACTAATAATCTTTCTATACATTTATAAAAATTACAAAACTGAGTAATTCTTATAAATCTTTCTTTAGTTCTGAAAACTGGAAACAACTTCTACTTTAATAAACTTCACATCTATGGACGTGCTTTTCTCTTTTATCTCGCCAAAGGCAACCCAGGGAAACTACTCCTGTCGTGGCAGCATAAACTCTCTCGCTTGCCACTAGGAATGAAGGAATCTGCCATGTGTAGTTGTTGATGCGTAAACTCTGGACGCGCATTATTCTCTCGCAATCGGTCCAATCTACACTACCCTTATACGTGCAGAGGGTGACTCAACTGACTCTCTTTCTTAGGAGTCGTCCAGACTCCACTCTTGGTTAGTGACTCTCTCACATCTACCGTACACGTATAGGGTACTCCACTGGACACTTAACTGGAGCTAGGGTAAACCCAAGGCATCTAAAATCTTTTCATAATAAAAATCTTACTTTTCTTTTCTTTGATTTCTTGGAATAAAACTTACTTTTCTAAGGCCGAAGCCTATCGTTTATATATAACTTTAGCATGTAAAAATTCTCGAGTATAATTACTCAATATACTGAATTGCTTTAATACTCAAATGATCATAATAGCAATTTAATGAAAATATTCATGCAACTCATATAAAATATGTAACATGCTAAAATAACTTGAAAATTGCATAATAACCTCTTTTACTAAAACAATAATTAAATAACTCACTTCTCATGAAATAAATTCATAAATGCTTTAAAAATAAAACCACTCACAAGTCACTTCTAATTTCTTCACCACCTCTCCAACACTCCTTTTCGCTTCTTGAGACTCTCCTACAATATACTCCAACCAACAATCTTGATTTAGGATTCAAAAGATATTACAATTTCACTTCATTACAATCTCATACATCAATACATAATCATATTATGTCCTTGAAAATCTTCCACTCACTTTCTAACCCAAACTCTTTATATCTAAACTCATTCAACTATCCACAATTTATTCACTTTAGATTCAACACATTTAATTATTTAAAGCAATCTCAACATATATGAAAACAACAATTGCTCAAGCATTAATATAATTATTCACTAACTTAATTCTTTGCTTTTCTTTTCAAGATTTCCTTTCAATCAACATAACCACAACCTTGGACTAAACATAAATTTATTTCATCAATTTATATTCAACAAACCCTAACCCTTACCTCTCAAATCTTTAATCCAAAGTTCCTTAATCCTCTTCTTCCTTTCCAAGCATGGATTAATGACGATCAACCTTGATTTTTGTTCATATAACTCATCAAAACCTCAAATAATTCATTAACTTAAAAGTCTATCAATTAAACATAAACTAGTCTTTCACTTACTCTCATTTTTCTTGATAAAGATGGATGAGATTGAGAGGTTACAAGGTTAGATCACCTCTTCTTCTTCTTCTCCTCCTCCACGGCCTGCAAATTTTCTGCTTCTTCCTCATGGCTCCAGCTTCTCACGTCCAGCCCTCTCTCTTTTCGGTTCTGATTTGGGTCTCACAGGTGCAGCTTGTTCTTCACGTCTGCTTCTCCCTCTTCACGGCTGCAGACTTCTTCTTCTTCTTCCAGATCTGCTCACGCTCCAGCCCTCTATCTCTCCTTCTCGGCTTTGCTTCTATTCTCACGGTTTCCCTCTCTCTTTCTCTCGGTTCAGATCTGGCACGGTTTCAGCTTTGCTTTGGACGATTTCAGCTTGTCCAACCGACTTATTCATCCTCCAATCATACATCATGCTTTTACTTAAATATTCACACTTATTCCATGCCAAAATTGCCATTAATTAACTCTAAAATCACCTCAATGCCACTAGTTGAAATGAATACCTTTGATTGGTTAATTTATTTCATCCAACTCAATACTAACAACTCATGCTATTTATTAATTTGATCTCAACTAATCAATTACTTTTTTACTTAAATATGTCTTAACCTCATTGGCTCTCATCCAAGCACATGGATTGTGCTTCTTTAATACATATCCTTTCATACACATTTGATGATATATTTAACTTTAAATTTTAATCCTTACTTAACACCAATAAATCCCAAAAATATTTCATGATCATCCTATCATGAAATTGACCATACAATACTCTAATTGGATGTCTTAACTTCCAATTCCATGCTTTGAAAAAAAAATTCAATTGGCTATAAACTCATTAAAATTCACAACGTTTCCTACGAGGATATTTTTATCAATAAATATTCGGAACCTTTAAAATCCACTCAACCGAACTCATCTTTACTCCGTTTCAGCTTCTAATAACTCCAATTCATATTCTGGAGCTTTTGATATCTATGGTCCATTTTTCGAAAATCACTATTTACACGAATACTATTCATCGAAAATACTATTCATCCGGAAATACTATTCACCGAAAAATTTTTATTTCACGAAACTTAAGGAAATCTTCCTTTTCCCGAAAATCACTATTCACTCAAAAACACTATTCACACAAAATCACTATTCATCTGGAAACACTATTTCTTCCAGGGAAATGAAATTCCGGGTCTTACAGTGACAGTTCTCTAGTATATTCAACTCATCGGTACAGTAAAAACGTCTCCCACCTTTATAGAGGAGGGGGGACGACAATAGAAAATACAAAAGAAAGTTATACACGTTATTGGCAACGGCTAGTTTCAACTACTCCTGACATTGTCATGCCGCATTAATTGTAAAAGTAATGATGATTCTCTTCCTGCACGAGTCTACATTTAATATACCTGAAGAGACCTTTACTTCATTAAATGCTTCTGGGTAATTGTGCAGACAGTTTCCGACGGGGAATCATGAGAGTTGGTGATTCTGACAACTTGCTATACACGATATCCCCAGGGTAAGTCATCCAATCAACCAGGTGGTGCACACTGGAGGGGAGCCGATGCGACCAGGAGGAGAGATAAGACGATCTGGTGGTTCTCGCGAGCTCGCGACCTGCGCGACCTCGCGAGTTCCACGAGCTGAAGGTACGGGCAGGAGGCGTTCTGGGAACTGTTGTTGGCTTGCGATCTGTATGGCCTCACGAGCTGGGCTTGCGACCACTGGTTCCACCCTTGGGCCTCCTGGGCCCTTGCTTCTATTCAAGTTAATAAGGCCGGTATTGGTCCACTTGGGCCGATCCAGAAAATTGGTATAACAAAATTATTGTTTATTTCTTTATTTTTATACAATTTAATTGTAAATTCTAAACATTTTTATTTTTTAAAATTTTTTATCTTGATTATGAAAAGGTAGTTTACTAATTGATTAATTTTTTTTTATCTTTTAATTTTTTAATATTGTAAGAATATTGTAGTCTTTTATTATTTTTATTACAAAATCACTAAAAATTTGAATGAAAACTATTTTTAGCTGACGTGAGAGGGTTTTTGGTTAATATTTTAAAAAGTTAGGGTAAATGAGATTATTCACCGTTTCAAAGATTTTTTAGATTTTTCCCTTTGTTAATGTCACGCGTCGCAAACAAACCGCTGGCCAAAAGTTATCACATGGATTTCCGTCTATAAATAGGCACGGACTTGCTGATGTTTAATGTTCTTTGTTCGTTACCTCTCGCAAACACAAATACAATAAAATGGAGAACGAGAGAATCACCAAAGAGAAAGTAGAGAGAATCATGGTGCAAACTCTGACGGATGTGGTGACTGGAGAAGCCAGTGACGTGCAAGCTGCTGTGTCAGCATTGGCCTCCAGCTGCACTATTGGTGATGATGATCAATTGTACACTATAATACCTTGGCCAGATGGCGAGCCTTGTCAGGAATGTAAAAGCAAAAGCTGCCTTGGCTGTAGACTTTACTCGAGCGAAGAGAGGAACGAGAACGAAGAAAAGGGGAGCAAGAAGAAGTACACAGGAGTGAGGCAGAGGAAGCCGGGCAAGTGGGTTGCTGAGATTCGGGACACGAGTCACGATGCGAGGGAGTGGCTTGGCACCTTCGATACCGCTGAAGATGCTGCCAGGGCTTATGATAAAGCGGCCATTAGGTTGCGTGGAGTTAAAACAAAGCTTAATTTTCCAGTCTCAGACTACAATGTGGAGCACATTTTAGAAGGTGAGCAGAGGAATGGTAAGACTAACGTGGCAGAGAACCAAACAACAGAAAACAGTAAGGTTAAGAGGAGGAGAGTGAATATTGGAGAAAGCAGTCATAACCCATAATATGGGAATCCCAGATATCTTGGGGATGATGCAAACAGAAAGAAAGAGAAATTTTGAGTGCACAGGATGCACCAGCTGCATTACCACTTAGCCACACACTGCAGGATGATATGTATATATGTACATATATTATGGGTGGGTAAGGAGATTAATTTTAAAAGAAAACTAGTTACATCTTATGTTTTAAGATAAATGTAGGATTTGAACCCTTAATTTCTTAGGATCAAATATGTGTTCAACTATTCCTATTAAAGGATGGTATCAAGTGTGTTAAAAGTTGAGCCGTTCAGGTTGATATAATATAAATACAATATCTACCTCAGTTTTTCTCATTCTTCTCTTCTATTGTCTCTCTCAACTAAGCACTGACATATGTATTATGTGTGAGTGACTATTGTATCTAAATATTTTCTTATAGTGAAGAGTGTATTCGGGTCTCTCAACTTCAACTAAATGAGTTAGAAATCACGCAAAAATTTACTTTATAGGATCGATAGAAGAATTTTGGAGTTTGACTGCTGGTGTGGTTAATGGATTTTTAAGCTTTTAACTCAAGTAGTTTTTATTTATTGAAAAAAAAAATCATAGACTAGGTGAAGTTTATGGTATTATTTTAATATTTTGTAATATAGAGATAAATAGTTAGATAAAAGTTGCCATTTTTTTAATTTTTTATAAAAAATTATAAACTTAAGTGATGTAAGACTAATTTCTACGGTTATGTAAACTGATGGCTCTATGATATGCTTACGACACTGCTAACAACTTGCAAAAAAGCCAAAAAAAAAGGGGTTTGAGGTAGGATGCTTTGATACTGAGGTGGTATCGAGTAAAGAAATTTCGATTCGTTGGTTAGTTTAAGAAATAAATAAGTGAAATAAATAAGGAAATAGACAAATACTTCCTGTGACAATGCAAATTAGTTGAGTTCGGTTACGAATTTGTTGTCGTCAGAATTGTAGAATAATGGCTAGAGACCGGCTGCCTTCGTCCAAAAAAAAAACCTATTGGCTGAAAAATCGAATTGAACTTGATGTATTTTTAATTTAATTTCAAGGTCGAGACAATTCAAAGGTCGGTGCCATAGGCAATCCAATTATGTTTTGTATACTATTGGTTTTGCGGCGAATAATTTAAAATCGTGGATCCGCGACGATCTGTGGTTTTACGGCGATGATGCGGAGTGAACATTGTCTGGAGGTCTGTCAACGACTCAGTCAAAGTAACCTCTAACTACTCATTTGAAGTTATCTTGTGTTATATTATCCTAAAATTTATGTAAATTTATTATTTAAATAATATAATAAATTTATATATAATTATTATATTATCAATATATTAATTTAATATTAATATAATAACTACGAATCGATTTATCATATTATTTTAATTAAATTTTTAGATAAAAAATTATAAAAAATATAGCATTATTCAACATATATATGTGCAAAAACAAAATCTACTATATATTATTATTATATAATAAATTACCTCATATCCTCCTAATGTTTTACTTTTGATAGATGAAGATAATATTTATACTTAACAAGTTAAAACTAGTTTGATCGTTAGTGATTATGGTTGAGACTAAAATACCGTAAATCTATTTTCACCGTATAATGAAAAAAAATTTAAAAAAATAAAAAATCTTCATCTTCCATTTTAAAAAAAAAAAAAAAAAATTTTAAAAAAATTAATTAAAAAATTTATTTTTTTAAATCATGTTAATAAAATAAAAATATAAAAGAAAAGAAAAAAAAGTCAAGAATAAAAAATATATGTAAAAAATTTAAAAACAAAAAAAGAAAAAGGGATCCATATGTTGGGTCTCCACCGTCCACGAGATGAAACTCATCCGTCCGAACTCAGACTCTCAGACTGTCATCTTCACGCCCATGTCTTTCAATCGCTCCCTTACATGTCATCTTCACACTTATGTCTTTCAATTGCTCTCATACCTCTCCTCTTCACTTCTCTTCATATTGACTTTCTCTCCCAGACAAGTGGCTGGGTTCGACGACACTCTGGTTTCAAGAACCAGATCGTCGTCGTGTCGTGCCTATAGAGCCACGGAAGACAAGAATAGAGCAGCAAAAAAGCGACGTCGTCTTGTTGGCGGCATCTTCTTGTCAAGGAGTGATTTTGCGATGTGGGGTTTAGTCTGGTTTCCACAAAACCAATAAACCAGATGGTGATGTTTAGATGATTCTCTAGTTCCAACCAAGAAATCAACAAAAGCAAGAAATCAGTTCAAACTGGTTTCAACAAAACTAAGAAACCAAAAAACCAGTGGCGATGAACTTTGTTGATGGTGTTGATGTTGGAGTGGTGGTCTGGTTCCAGAGATGGTGTTGGTGTTTGAGCGATGAACATTATTGATTTGGTTATTGTTAATGTTTGATTGGATATTATCAGTTTGAATAAGTATAAAGATGTTATTGAAGGAAACATAATGGATTTCTTCCAATTGCAGGACGACGGAGGATCCATCTAGATCTCCACTGCAATGTTCAACATTTGTTTTCTTTTGAAATTTTGGTTTTTTTAAATTTGATCTTGACCATCTTATGGATGGTTCAGATTCATTTGAAAAATTATAATTTATATTTAAAATTATCTTTAAATTATTTTAAATTCCAAAATTGTTTTACTTTTAACTTGTTTAATAATTTTTACAGTTTTAAATTATTTTAAATGTATCTCTACTCTCCATATTAATCCAAACAAATCATTAAATAATATAGTATTTAAAAAAAATAAGAAGTAATATAAAATGATTATATTACCCCTTTAATGTTAAAGTTAACAGTTAAACTATTAAATAAAAGGAGAACGTTACAAATAATTACAAACGTTGTCTCTATTTATCAAGAAATAAATACTATTAAGAGAATACGAGGTAGGTAATTAATTTACTCATTCTTGTATTATGTTTTTACTTTTTGAAAGCTATTATTATGTGTTAGGATCTCATATAATGTATCTAATCAAATCATATAAATTTAAATTAAATTAAATTAAATACTTATAATTTTAAAAAGGAGTTTTAATTCACAGTATTGTAGTGGCTTAAATTTCAAACCACAACTTGCTTTATTCTTTCACTCCGTATATCAAATTACGAAAGTATAATCTGCTATGATGCATTTGAGATATTACATGTATGCTTATCAAACTAACAAAGCATTCGGTGGTGTTTGATATTTCATCATACTACATTGTATAATAAGCACGATTAATAGTAATGATATTTCGTGATCAAGTTTCTAGGTCATAAATACTATTTAAAAAAAAATTATTAAAGCAATGCTATATCTAATTGTATTAACTATTATAAGATTATTGTTCTAAGACACGGTTGACAATGTAAATTTTTTGAATCCCAACTTTAGCTTATTGCATTGGAGTTTTTTTTAATATTAATGGTAAATTAATTAAATTTATTCAATAAATTAATAGATTAAAAATTTAATTATTTAATTTCATAATAAATTTTAAATATTTTTATTAATAATAAATAGTTATTTTGTACTCGTGTAAACAATTGAAATCATCAATATTTTTTATATCACCTTATTTGGGTACGCCGCTCAATAATACGCTAACCATATTTTATTAAAACTTTTCATTACAAAAGTATCCCTAAATTAGAAGACCAAGAAGAACAAATTACTTTAATTAATAAATCAAAATACTATCTAGCCATTAGCCCACACCCATTGACTATTAAACCCTATTCTTGCCCCAACTACCAAATTAAAGCAGTGAAGAAAAATTGTTAAATAGATATGATGGAGGGTTCCAAAACCAAAATACACTTAGGGTTTTATTAATTTATTGGTTTGTGATTTAAGTAAAGTTATTCAAACTAGTTTCTTCAATTTATAAGAGTGATTATTGAATAATCTTATAATCAATCCAAAATTAGTTATTAAATATTATTGTTAGATAATTTTATCCAAACCAATAAATTATACAAATGGTATAAACCAGTAGAATGTCCAAGTAAACAAACACCTAATATTCACAATCATGAATCTTTTGTAATAAATTTACTGAAAAAATGAATCTTTTGTAATAGTTAAAGAGGAATTTTAATTATACAAGTAGAAGTGGACCGTATGAAAAGTGCAATTTGGTCTTCATCAACCATCTCTATCGCTCTGCTCTCTGTATCCTCCTCCTAATATCGGGTTCCATCTATGCCCCGTAACGTCGGTGGTCACAAAGGGGCTGCTATACAAGAAGAATGAGAGAAGAAAGAGAGAGAGATGGAGAATATAGTTAAGATTTTAGATGATTAGGGGATTTTTAAATTTTTTATTTTTTTAAATTAATCTCCACTGTCCATTTTAAAATGGATGGTAGAGATATGATAAATTAATTTTTTATTTTATTTTTAAATTTTATTTAATTTTTTTATAAACTAAATTTTTATTTAATTTTAAATTTTTTTAAATTAATCTCTATTGTTCATCTTAAAATTGACGGTAGAGATATGATAAATTAAATTTTTATTTAATTATTTAATTATTTTTTATTTAATTTTATCAAAACAAATAAAATTATTCATCTAATTATCATTATACCATTCAACTTTAATACTGACCGATTATCTTAACCTGTAAGGGGTAGTTCACCTAGTATTAAAAAAAGGGTGCTAATCACCATTATTTTATTTTTTAGAGGACTTTTTCATAATATTTCTAATAAAAATGCTATTTATAGAACGAATATTATGAAAAATCCCTTAAAAAGTAAAATAATCACAAACAGCATCCTTTTTTTTTTTTTCTAAATTAGGTGAATTGTTCTGTATTATTAACTTTCCATCCAAAATATTAACATTTTTTATCTAAAATCATGAAATAACCAAAATACCTTTATTAAGATTGTATAAAATCTCTATTACACCCTTCAAACTTATGTAATTACTAAATAACTTTTAAATTATTAATTAATAATATTATTACAATTATTTTTTAAATTTTTTTTGAAAAACAATTTTTTAAGTGGTGGAGTTCCAATCTCCGCCCTTAAAAATCAACATCAACCAGGCAAAAAAAAAAAATCTATTCATCAACCCATCAACATTAACTAATGCCAAAAACATTAACCCACAAAACAATTTCATCTCTAACATCTCCAAAACAAACAAACCCACAAAACTATCAAAATTTATATATTCAATCAAAATCCTAAAAGTTGAAAAAATTTACAAATTAAAAAGAAAAAATTTGACAAGGCCAATTGAAGTTGGGTTCGTTATGAATTTGGGTTGGATCAAGTTCGACGAACCACCCAAATCGTATGGGTTGATCAAACCCAATTTCAATTGGGTTCAAATCTAAATGATCTAAGTTTGTCAAACCTAAAGAAGAAGAAGAAGAAGAAGAGTGAACGTGGGGGAAAATGGCAAGTGAGCAATGAGAGAGAGAGAAGGATGAAGGAATTAGAGAGAGAGAGAAGGATGAAGGAATTAGAGAGGGAGAGAAGAGGGATGAAGGAATTAGAGAGAAGAGAGAGATGGGATGGAAAATTAAAAATTGTTTTTAACTTTTAATTTTTAAAAATTTAAAAATCAATTTTTATTTAACTTTATTAAAACAAATAAAATTATTCATTCAATTATCATTATATCATTCGATTTTACCATCAATCGATTTTTTTTAATCAGTAGAGGATAGTTTACCTAATAAAGAAAAAACTGGGACCTATTCATTTTTATTTACTTTCTAAAGGATTTTTCCATAATATCCCTTTATGGAATTTATAATCCTCTCGAAAGCTAGGAAGGTATAGAACTATTCATTCTATAAGGACTTTTTTATACATACACCAAGGGCTACAGACGGCCACATAGATCTTCCTCCCTATAAGATGCACGAACTTGATGCTGTTTTACGTTCTTCTTCTCAACCACGTAACAATAAAAACTTAAATAAAATGGAGAATAGGAGTATCACCAACGAGGTAGTAGAGTATACAGAATCATGGTGCAGACTCTCACCAACGTAATCACACGCCAGTTACGTGCAAGATGTCATGTCATTGTTTGCTTCAAGCAGTGGTACGATGACCACCAACCACTAGCGATGATATCAGGTATTCACCATCATACCTTGGCCAGTTGCAGAAGCCTGTTCGGAATGCAAAAGTAACTGCTGCCTTGGCTGCACGCTGTACCCAAGTGAAGAATATTATCACGAGAGCGAAGAAAGGCGTGGAAGAAGTACAGAGGAGTTGCCAGGCAGGTGGGCTGCTGCGATTACTCGAAGAATGATGTCCGGGAGTGGCTTGGCACCTTCAATACGGCTGAAGATGCTGCTCATGGGCTTACGATAAAGCGGCGATTAGGTTACGTGGGGTTGAAACCAAGCTTAATTTTTCCAGTGTCAGACTACAATATTGTGGAGCAAATTTTACAAGGTGAACAAATGAATATTGAAACTAATATGGCAGACAACCAAACAAAGGAGCAATTTGGATCAAGAGAAAACACTAAAGAGAAGATAAGGAGAATGGAAATGGGAGGAGGCACTAATCATCATCTTCATTAAGGTTTTTTTAAGGAAGATTGAATTTAAACAAATAAACTTTAAACCATTTTAAGTTATGTAATAGAAGTACTGAAATAGTTTGTCGTCACTTAAAATTTCTTTTAAATACATTGAGTTACTAGATTATGTTATCACATATTAAACAAGATTTCAGTTGCCACATATAATTAATTTTTATTATTTGTAGACATAGACTTAAATTCGGGTCGTCCTCATTGTAAAATAAAATAATAATTAAACTTTCTTCCAATTTTATAAGGGTGATTTAATTATTTAGAATCTAGATCCAAATATTATTTTGGCCATGGTTGAAACATTTAATTAGTAGCGGTCATTATTGACACAACCCAGTGTCACAAAATGAATTAGCAAGACTGGGTCAGACTTTATTGAATTTATATCACTAGCTAATGGGTTCATATGTTAAACTTGTTAGGGTTGTGTTTATCCATTTTAATTCGCTAACTCATTTAATACCATTAAATATAAAGTATATTATAAATATATATGAGAAAATTTCTACTCTTTATTGGATTAAATGTCTTCAAATTATAACAATAGATATCACACCATATAGACATGTGGTCTATTCGGTATTAGATTAAAAGAAAAATAATTAGACAAATTAACTTTTCTTTTCACAGTTTTTATGCCGTAAAAGTTGTAAATCAACCATTACTTCTGCTTAATGTATTTATGCATTTTGTTTTAAATAAAGTCTATTTCTTACTTGACTAACATATTTTAAATACTACGGGTATTGTATCGAATCAAACATGAGACATTAGTAGATTGAATAGATTGAATAAATGTTTTATATCACAAAACTGTCTAAAATGAACTTCATCTATTGAAACACCTATATATCATGCTCTCTTTTGTTTTTTCGGTTGGTCACAAATGAGAGATGACACATACTTTGAAAGGTTCACTATTTTCATTTAGAGGATTTCAGTTGTCTCCTTTATTGTTGGGTTGAGTCAACGTGTGTAAAAGGGGAAGATTGATTCTCATTTACACATACATCATTTACAGCTAATTGAACAAGATCATCATCATTAATTCTTCCCCAAAGTAGCGAAATTCAAGCAGCAAGAACCTTGCGTACCTCTGCCAATACACGACCTGCTACTTCTGGTCCAAACAACCTGGGGAAGCTGGATCCAAGATCAATCTCAATGGTCTTGTTCCTAACCACACTATCCCTCTTTTCCAAACAAGCTTTTTCCGCTTCCCCCACCTCTCTCCGTCCACAAGCACACTGATTCAACCAGATCCCCAGCACTTGCTTCGCAACAGGATCCACATGACTCCTTACAATCTCCTCCATCCGTGCACCCGCCTCGGTTTCTATACGGACCATAATCGCTGTGGGAGACACAGCGCAGCGTACATATAGGGAAGACGAGAAGTAGGGCCTAACCTCGGGAATTTTCTCAAGCGTTTGCCTGTGTGTGTCCAGCTCTGTGCTTTCATAGAAAGTATTCAAGTAGTCCAGATCGAGTACAAGGTCCTTTCGAGGAGGCAAATCGAGGATGAGAACTAGAGATGTAGGACTACTCTGTATAAGCTCAACCATGAAATTTGGTGCATCTGTAGACGAATTCAGATACGCTGATAGGCTTGTTATGTTCAATGCTCCTCCTTCAGGTAGCTTACAGTGTATCCAACTTCCCAGAATGAAATCCACCTGCCAGCAATGACAAATCCATCAGATCCCAAATAAAAAAAATAAAAATAATAATAATAGCCTTTTCGAAAATTGAGTACCGGGGATGAGTTGAGGCCGGATCTGATTTGAAGACATGCTTGGGCGTTGCCGGTCTGGCTCTGGTAATATTGGACGTCGGGTGGGAGAGTGCAAGGGAGTAGCTGTGCGTCGAGGCGATTCTCCACCGTCGATATGAGATCCACCATCAGATTTCTGACTGGGGCTGACACGTGAGGGAATTCCAGCAACTTTGTGCGGCCTTCCATGGGAGATGATGCTGGTGTGGCCGAGCAAGTGATCTGAGCCCTTGATGACTTTGATGGAGATGACAGTCTACGAGTGGAAGCCAGGCTCAGAGAGAGAGAAGCGTACTGCGGGTGTGTAAACAAGTGGATGGAGTTAATAACAGCCATGTCTTTCTTCTACTTGTCGGGCCCCGTTCTCCGTTTTATCACGTCACCGTTAAACACACTAAACGCTGCCGTTTTGTGCTCACAGGATTTGTCTGCGCCAACGCCTATGATTGGACATTGTTTGTTTTCTCAAAATTATTCATTAATAAATATGAAGATTTTCGCTCGATCATACGAGTTGCCGGTGGAATCTGTTTATTCAACCTCGTTGATATAAATTGATTTATCATAGATGATTTCTCAAAAAGATTAAATTTTGACCAAGATCACAAAAAAACTTTCTTTTTATTTCTAACATCACTTATCAAGAATTTATAACCTATTGAGATTATATATATATATATATATATATATATATATACGAGATAGGATCGAAAAACACAAATTTTGACAGAATTTATTGATAATTAAATTATAACGATTTCAATAATTTAAGTCTCCTTATACTTTTATACACGGGTTTATTCTACATTTCAATTAATATTAAAAACTCACATCCTCTCTCTTGGTTATGACATTATTATATCATTTTTTTTCTCTCATTGATATTAAAAGCTTATCAATTAAATTATATTATTTTTATATATCTCTCCTCTCTCATTCTTCATGTCCAGCTCAAGGAAAGTAAAAAATAATACTTTTCTTTTTTCATCTTTTCTCTCTCTCTCATGAATAAATCAAATAAAAATATTATAAATCTAATTTTAATTTAATCTTTTCTCTCTGTTTATTTAATCAAATTATATAAATAATATATAGATTTAAAACTTTCGACATAAAATTTTAAACAAGATCCATATTACTTGTGTTTAAATAAATATACTCATCAAATTATTCTAAGATTAGAAATCAATTAAAAAATAACTTATTTTGAATGCAAATATGATGTCTAAAACATGATAAAAATAATATAATTAGAAAATAAATTAAAAAATTTTTAAAAATAATTTAATTCTTTGCACCTAACCTAATTCTTTGAGTCAGACTCAAAGAATTAGGTTAAGTCTTTAATAATATAATTTGAAAATGAATTAAAAAAATAAATAAAGACCAAGGAACTAGGTTGGGTGAGAAGAATTATATCATTTTTTTAAATTTTTTAAATTTATTTTCAAATTATATTATTTTTATCTTTTTTAAGACATCATATTTGTAGTCAAAATAAGTTTTTTTTTTTAAATTGATTTTTTATTTTAGAATGTTTTGATAAATATGTTTATTTAAACATATGCAATATGGATATTGTTTGAAAGTTTATGTTGAGAGCTTCATATCTATATTTTATTTGCATGATCTGGCTAATTGAATTGGGAAAAAAATTAAATGAAAATTGAATTTATAATATTTTTATTTGATCCTATGGATGATAGAGATACAAAAGATGAGGAAAAAAAAAGTATTGTTTTTTTCTTCTTTGCACCATGTCTGAACAATGAGAGAGGAGAGATATGTAAAAATAATATAATTTAATTAGTGAGCTTTAAATATTAATAAGAGAGAAGAGATTATACAATAATGAAGAGAGAGAATGTGAGTTTTTAATATTAATTGGAGTATAAAATAAAGTTGCGTATAAAGTGTGAGTAGATCAAAATCATTAAAATCTTCATAATTCATTGGTCAGTAAATTGTGTCAAAAATTTTGTCCCCGATCTTCCCCTAGATATATATATGGGACAAGATTGGGAAACACAAATTTTGACACTATTTACTGACCATTGGATAATAAATATTTCAATAATTTAGATTTACTCATATCTTTTTATACAACTTCATTTTACACTTTAATTTGTATTAAAAACTCTACTCTTCTCTCTTCATTATTATATCATCTCTTGTTTCTCTCATTAATATTAAAAGTTTATTAATTAAACTATATTATTTTTATGTATCTCTCCTCTCTCATTCATCATAAATGGCATGCACAAAGAAAAAAAAAAAAAAAAAAAAAGAGTATAATAAATAATACTTTTTTTTTCTTATCTTTTGATCAAATAAAAACGTTATAAATCTAATTTTTATTTAATCTTTTCTTTTTATTCAATAAACCAAATCACACAAACAATATATGGATTTGAAAATCTCAACATAAACTTTCAAATAAGATTCATATTGCATATATTTAAATAAACATACTCATTAGAACAATCTAAAATTAGAAATCAATTTAAAAAAAAAAAAAAAAAAAAAAAACTTATTTTGAATACAAGCATAATGTCTAAAAAAAGGATAAAAATAATAAAATTTGAAAATGAATACTCTTTTCACCCAACCTAATTTTTCGAGTCTTTAATTTTTTTTTAATTCATTTTCAAATTATATTATTTTTATCTTTTTTTTAGACATCATACTTATACCCAAAATAATTTTTTTAAATTGATTTCTTATCTTAGATTATTCTTATGAGTATATTTATTTAAACATATACAATATTAATCTTGTTTGAGAGTATATATTAAGAGCTTCAAATTTATATATTATTTGTATGATTTGGTTAACTGAATAAAGATAATAGATTAAACGAAAACTGAATTTATAATGTTTTTAGTTGGTCAAGAGATGCCCAAAAAAAAAGTATTATTTTTTTTTCTTTCTTTGTCCTCTGTACGATGAATGAGAGAGGAGAGATATATAAAAATAATACAATTTAATTGATGAGTTTTTAATATTAATAAGAGAAATAGGAGATGGTATAATAATGAAGAGAAAGAAGATAAGGTTTTAATATTAATTAAAGTGTAAAATGAAGTTGTATATATAAATAGATCTAAACTATTGAAATCTTCATTATCTAATGTCAGCAAATCGTGTCAAAAATTGTGTCAAAACTTGTGTCTCCTGATCCTACTTCTATATATATATTTCTAATGGTAATTGCTCATTTCTCATTTGGTAAATGACATTTATTGCCAAACAATTGGGTTTGAAAAAAGCAATAGGCTTGTTGACGTTCGGAAACGGTCAACCTAGAGATTTTAGGGCCCAGACGGCGAACAAGGTAATTAAGGAACAGTTACGGTGTTGGGTAGGTGATAAATGAGGTTTAAATGAAGTTTTAAGGTTGGTGGAGTTTAATTAAGGCGAGGGAATGTTGGTCGTAGCGGTTGAGTAAATGCAATCAGATAAACAATAAAGATAGGAGGAAGAAGGATGCAACACACAAGGATTTTTACGTGGTTCGGCGACTGCGCCTACATCCATGGTCACTCTCAGGTCAAAATCCGGTAGAGTGACAGTTCTCTAGTATTTTCAACTTGTCGTCTACAGTAAAGGTCTCCCCTGTTTATATATGGAGGGGAGAGATACAAAGAAAGCAATAAAAAATACAAAAATAAGGTACAGCTGATGGTTATTTCAACTAATCCTAACACAGTCATGCTGTCTTAAATGTGAAACTATCATTCCTTCTTGCATGCACACGTTTGCATTTAATGCTTCTGGAGAAGTCCTTTCTTCATTAAATGCAGAGCCGTCGCATCGGATATGTCTTGGTTATGGTGTAAACAGTCTCTGGCGGGAAACCATGGGGGTAGGTGACCTTGTTGACTTGCTATACACGATATCTCCTGAGTAAGTCCTCTGGTCAGCCAGGTGATGCACACTGGAGGGAGGGGGCCGACGTGACCAGGAGGAGAGGTTAGGCGGTCTAGAGGTTCCCGCGACCTCGCGACCTGGGCGACCTCGCAAGCTCCACGAGCTGAAGGTGCGGACAGGAGGCATGCGCAGGAGATCTGAGAACTGTTGCTGGCTTGCGACCTGAACGGCCTCACGAGCTGGGTTTGCAACCGCTGGTTCCAATCTTGGGCCTCCTGGGCCCTTGCTTCTGTTCAAGTTAATAAGGCTTGTACTGGCCCATTTAGGCCGAACGAGAAAATGGATATAACAGGGCTTGAATTCAAAAATCTAACCATTAGGCTTATTTTCTAAATGGATTTGTATATTAACTTTCATAGTCTCACTTAGGAAGTCATGAGAGTTCACCTAGTAATGATATTTTCTTTAAAATAATGAACTTAAAATTTATATTTGTGCTGGAAATATAATTTCATCACTATTGACCCTAGCTCTTATATAATAAAAATTAGTCAAAAAATAATTAATTTTGAACTCAATTCATAACATTTTCAACTAAATAATTTTGATTTTAAATTTTTGGATCTCGAGCCGTCCTAACAGGTATAATCCATTTCAAGGTTATTACACACTATTTCTACAAACACCCCATTAGAAAAGATAAAAACTTCAATAGTGTCATTACACTATACTTCTTTATGAAATAATTTTGTATTCCCTCTCATTGTTTTTATATTCATAATTCGTTTCTTTTACGAAATCATTTTGTATTCCTTCTCATTGTTCTTCATATTCATAATTCTTCTTTTTTTTTTTTTTTACTTTATTTTTGTCAGTATTCTTTCATATTTTGTTTATCATGATTTTATACAAGTTAGGATACCCATACACATTCCTCCACCTTTGTTGACCATTCTTTATTTAGATTATTTGCTACAAACTATAAGAAGACATTATGGGAGTAAAATAAGTCAAGATTCTCAAAGCCATGTTTTATAACGTGGGTATGTAATAAAAGGTCAAATGTATAAGGCTAGGCAAATAAATATGATAGGACCACACTGACTCGTAACCAAATCGATTTTGAATGTTTGGTTCGGGTCATATGAAGACAATGAGGGGTGTTTGATTCTACATTTGCAAAATCGATGAAATTTTGATTTTATTCAGGTTTGGGTGCCCAGAGCCGAGCCGAATTGAAAATCGAGATTATTCTTATATATATTCATATAATAAAATTATGCATGTGACCTTTAGGGTTATTCAAATTTTGAATAATCCTCAAGGACACATGCATAAATTTGCATACGTTAACCCTAATACACAATTGAACCGACCAAACATCTATCATTTCTTTTGAGTTTTTCACTTCTTCTTCTATGTCGACACCTGCCTTTTACTCTCTTCCTCTCTTCAACTATATATTTGTGAAACCCTCCTCTTCAAATCCATGGCTTTTTCTTCTACTTAGTTTCCTCTTCTTCTTGTTTTGTCTTGCTTTCTTTGTCTTTCAAGTGTTTTATATGTTCAAAATGAAATCTTACAATCAAACAATGTAGTCTTTCTCATCTTCAAAGACGCTTCTACTTCACAATATGTAAATTCACATGTGTAATACCAATCTTTACCTTCGCCAACCCTTTGCCAAACCTTTACCTTAACTATATATTTGTGAAACCCTCCTCTTCAAATCCATGGCTTCGTCTTCTTTTACTCAGTTTCCTCAACCCTTTGCCAAACCTTTACCTCAACTATATATTTGTGAAACCCTCCTCTTCAAATCCATGGCTTCTTCTTATTTTACTCAGTTTCCTCTTCTTCTTATTTTGTCTTGCTTTCTTTGTCTTTCAAGTGTTTTACATGCTCAAAATGAAATCTTGCAATCAAACGATGTAGTCTTTCTTGTCTTCAAAGAAGCTTCTACTTCACAGTATGTAAATTTACTTGCGTAATACCAATCTTTACCTTTGCCAACCCTTGTCAAAACCTTCGCCGAACCAAGCTTCTTGGTTCTTTAACTTGTTTTTGCTTTGATTTCTTTGATTTTTTTATTCTTTGGTTCTTTGCTCCGAGTCTTTGCTTTGGTTTCATTTTCCATTTTTTGTTGTTTCTTTGAACTTATTCTCGAACTTGCTTTGAGCTTTGCCTAGAATTGATGTGAATCGAATTGACTCAAATTAAATTGATCGTGTTCGGTTCAAACCGGTTTTAGTCCTCAAACTTCCTAAGTTCAAAACCCAAAAAAAAAAAAAAATCAGTTCGGTTCCTATCGGAATCAAACCGAACATAGAGTTACCTAACTCTACTCAAATGAATGGGTGATGACTAATGATGAAATTTATTGAGTATAGGCAATTAATTAACTTTGGACCAAGTTGTTAGAGTTTGTTAGAGTGCAATGATGATTTTAGAATTGATAAGTTTTTTTTTTTTACAAAGACTGACACATCTATCTTAATTTTGGTGAATGAATTTAATCTTTTTCCTTTCTTAATCAGTCTTCCTTTCCGCTATTGTAGTTAGAAGTCTTAGAATTATCTCTTTTTCTTTATTTAGTAATTGTTGTTACAAGCAAAATTGCCATTAACATTAACATGGCTATATATTTCAAAAATATCAAGAACAATAACAAAACATTAGTAGGATATATTCAATCAAGAATTCATCAGAATTTAAAATATTTGGATGTATTCAATTCAAATTTAAACGGATTCCGATGAAATCTAAGTCTGTTAAAAAAATATTAACTTAACAAATTTCATTTGAATGATGAATTCGAATGGATTTTAAACTGATTTTTATTAAAAAATATATATATACAAATATTACCATTTTCCTAAAAATTTCATTAGACGTTTCAAAAAATTCTAATAAAATTAATATGGAGTCTATAAAATATGTAAATTCCACCAAAATCTATATATAAAAAAAAAAAAAAAAATCATCTAATTCCAATAAACTCTAAATTGAATACATCTTTCAAAAAGACAAAGAATGGCTCAACATCAAGGCACCGCCCTTTTTATAGGAATGTAAATAAAGTTGTACGCCTAGTATGAAAACCAATCGCTAGATGACATGTGTAAGGATCAAGGAAGGCTTCATAAAAAAACCCCGTACAATTTAGATAGCCTTTTTGTAGGATTACATCGTCTATATAAATAGGATTATAATTCCTAGGACAATTAGGACTAGGAGAAAGGCCTATTGTGTAGGAATTCATCGACCATATAAAGAGGCACCAACCTCATAACGATTCATTCAATCATTCTCTCCAGATACTTTGTTGAGATTCCTTCTTTAGGCCTTGTTTGGTATACATAATTGGATTGAATTATTTTAATGAGATTTGATTAGATTTGATGAGATAGGATTTGATTGGATAAATTTGTGCTATCATATATTTGGTGTAGTATGAGATTGGATAAATTAGTGTTGTGACGTGTTTGGTGGGACTTGGGATAGGATAAAACCAATTTTGAATAACTAAATTATTTTTAACAAAAAAAAAACCTGCAAATCATATGTAGAAACAAAGTACAAACTCAAACAAAGGATTCAAATATAAACTTAAACAAGAATTCAAAACACAGTACAAACTCAAACAAATAAGAATTCTATTGTCACTGTTGCTTTTAGCAGCGACTCACCATCAATGTCGAACCTATACACATACACAAAGCAAACTAAATGCAACCAATCGAAGACATGACGACAAGCAGATAGAACCAAAAAACGAAAGTAGAGATTTACAATGGTGGAGAGAAACCAACACACGTACACAAACCGATCTAAAATGCAACCAATGGAAGGTGATGATGACGAGAAGATAGAATCGGAAAAGTGGAAGCAGAGATTTACAATGGAGGAGAAAGAGAGAGTGAGGGTTGGTGGTCGAGAGGAACCTGCACACATACACAAACAGACATAAAATGCGATCAATCGAAGATGATGACGACAAAGAGACGGAACCAAAAAAGCGAAAGCAGAGATTTACAGTGAAGAAAAGAGAAAGTGAGGGTTGGTGGTAGAGAGGATGAGAAGAGAAGAAAAGACAAACGACAGTGGGTTCAAGAGGAGATGGAAATGGTTGAGAGGGGAGAGAGAGAGAGTGAGGGTTGGTGGTGGAATTTTTATCCCACTAGTTGTGGTGGGTTTCATTTAACCCACTGCAGTGCGACAAAAAAATAGAATGGGATTGGTTTTTCCAATCCCATGTCTTCATCAAACATAGGTTTGGACTGAAAACTATCCTAACCCAGTCCAAGCCCATTCAACAAACAAGGCTTAAGGGAATTCTAACCACTTGTCAACTTTTTTTCACCTTCATTCCTCTGTGAACAACAGTTTTCTCCTTTTTGGTCACCCTTCTCTACCATAGCAGGTTTCCAGGCTATTTGTGGTCATTGACAGGACTCTCATTGTTCCCAAAAACAAGGTCCTGAACTTTAGAGTTGCAGTTTTAAGCAACCAACACACATTTTCTTGCAAACACACATTTCTCTTAGGTGTCAGGCAGTCACCCTCCAATCACCATCGAAGTGCAACGCACCTTTGCTGGCCTACACTCTTTCCATACTCCAACCCGTAGAATGACATCACCACCACCTTTTGCTACTTGTTCACTTTCATTAATATTGCACAATCATTTTATTGACTTGAAGGTCATAGTGCCTTCGGTCGACACCACACTAGTGTCAAAATCACCCTCACTCTCTTTGGTTTGATTTGTGCATGATACATACTACCGAGTCCCAGAGGAAGTTGACCAATAAGATCCGTTCAAAGTCAACATACTATAATTCCACCCCCGTTATAGACGAATACCCCTAACACAAACCAAACTCTTGCAACATCATTTAAACATAAAAAAGTAATATTGACTTATTAAAATTTTTTATCTAAATTACTATCCGAATGATATAATATATAAATTATCAACGCTAAATAAATTATGAGATGATATAGTAAAATATGTAATATTTACAACTCGTATGACATATTATTCAAGTATGAATTTGAATAAACTTTTAAACAACCTAATATTACTCACCTAAAACTAGGTATGGGTACAAAAACATGGAACCAATCCGAACATCCTGATCCAATCCGATCCGTGGGTGTTCGGATCGGATCACATGTTCAAAGATAAGGTGTTCGGATCCTCACATTTGAAAACACCATGTTTCACGGATCGGATCGGATCGGATCAGGGTATCCAAAACTGATCCGATCTGTGAACCCGTGAACAGTGGTACATACGTAATTTCATATGCCCCTATATAAAGTTCACTTAAGCTTGATATTTACATGATTGAGTGTTAGTGTTTTAATGATTTCTATACTTGTTTGTTGTATCCTGTTGTTGAATTACATATTTCACTTGCTGATTTTATATATATATATATGTTATTGTTGTTGTGAATAGATGGAGAAAAGTATAAATAGTGATGAGGAATCTAAATTTGATATTGATGATATTAATTCGATTGGAAAAAGTTAAAATCTTGGGGTGACAAAAAAAATAGAGAAGAAGATGAAGAATGAAAGTAGTACAGGCTTAAGTCAGATTGTTGGAGCACTTTGAGTTATTCGAAACTAAGGAGTGTAGAAGAAGGCCTTGGTGTATACATTGAAATTGAAAATAGGTGTTCAAACATGGAACCGATCCGATCCGTAGACTGGGTGTTCGGATCGGATCAGTTCCTTTCCTTTGATAGATCATGTTCAGATCCAAAAATAATGATCCGTAAATTTACCATGTTCGGATCGGATTCAGCCAAAATTGATCCGAACATTGTGTTGCCCACCCCTACCTAAAACCATCCACAAAACAAAACACATAGATAAAAATAAAAAATAAAAATAAAATAAAAAGTACTAAATAACATCTATATTATTCCGGCAAGTCCTACACATGGTATGCCGCATGTGTTTCACAAACGTTTTAATGAGGCAGAGACCTGTTGTTTTGCCTTTAATCTCCGCCTTACCTACATTGCCCAAATGAACCCAAAAAAGACATAAATTACTAAAAACAAACCTTACTGTTGTCTGTTTGCTGAGATTTTTCATTTCGAAGACCAAAGCATACAAATGGCTACTACATTTTAAATTTTCATGCAAAAGAAACCATACTAGTACGGGCAGGCGCACATGTCTTTTCTTGCGCCACCACTCATTTTGTCCTCTCTGTTGTTGATTGATGAGGATCAGTTGCAGACTTTGCTGCTCTTCATCAACGGCGCGTGGAAGTCGACGGACTTCATCTCGTGGGGCCCTCCATAGCCAACACTATCTTCACGGCCCCGCTTCTTCTGCATCTGCTCTTCTCGCACCCAAACTCCAAACAGCTTCAAGTTTCCACCATTTTGTTCAATGTTTTGGTGATGATCATGGTGATCATGGGTGGTCGTGGCCGACGCACGGCTTCCTTGCCGCATGATGCGGTTGATCTGGTCCGGACCCACCTTCACGTACTCGGTCAAAAACGACACCAACTCGTCGCACTGCTTCTTCGCCTGCGCCAGCTCGGTGCTCAGCATCTCGTTGTCCCTCTTCAGCTTCGCGTTCTCGTCCGTCAAGTCCGCGAACTTGGCTGTCTCGACCGACCCGGGGCTCTTCGAGTCAGGAGATGACGTGGAGGTGGACCCCAGGTCCTCCCCCGAGTTCGAAGGAGAGTTGGCCCTGCCACCCCCGGCGGCCTTCGCCTGTGCCGCCGGTGTCTGTGCGCCTGAAGCCGACACCGTTTTCCTGCGGTGGATTTCGGTCAACAGCTCCTTGTGTCCTCGACGGAAATTCTCGTTCGCGAATTCCCATTTGTCCGCTACAATTTTCCTGAATCCCTACAAAACGCATCATTTGGCCTTTACTTAAGATTCGATCAAAATTAGATTATTTATTAATCATATATTCGTACTTTAGAAATAAATGTCATGTCGCCAATCAAGCGGGTGTGCCATTTTATTTAATTTTAATTTAAAGCTTTGAACGAATAAAGTTTGAATCAAATGTTTGATAAGTTCATCACTATTATTTATTAAACATTTCTCCAATATTCTTCTCTTCTTCTAGATTTTCGCAACCTATATTTTTAGATTTCTCACCCTAAAAGAATCTCAACTTTTTCCTCTCTAATGAAATGAAGATGAAAAAAAATAAATATTCCTATGCATTATAAATATAAATTTTTGTATCAATTATGAGGATATCCAATATATTAGCTATAAATTGTCTTTAATTTTTTTCTAAAAAAAAAAACTAATGATATCACATTTCATTGACTCTATTCATTTTTAATATTATTAATTATTTAAAAAAAAAGTAAAATCACTTAATCAAATGTAGAGAGAAAAAACTCCTAACCAATTTTCTGTTTTATTATTTTAATAGTTAATTTATGATAAAGTAAATAATTTTTTTAAAAAAATTACATAAATGATTGAGAAATATAGAGAGATTGAAATATAGAGAGAATGATTGAAATAATTCAACTAAAAATTATTAGTTAAAATAATTTTCTCATTATTTAACCAAAAGTTAACTATTATTTAGGAAGTTTCTTGCAAATGATCTAACATGTTTCTTCCAATGCACCAAAAAGTCTAAAACATTTGGCAAATTAAAGAGTCAAAGAATGGAAAACCAAAATTACGTCATAAGATTATTTCAATATATATAGATGAATATAGTGTTGAATTAGGATACTAGTTTTTTTTTTAAAATAATACTACACTTTTTAAAAATTTATTTAAATGATATGATAAATTAATTTATAGCTATCATATTAATTTTAAAATGATATATTGATGATGTGATAATTACATATAAGTTTATCATATCATTGATATAATAAATTTGAATAAATTTTTAAACAGTATAACAATACTCTTTTTAAAATGTCTTTGTTACTTGATCTTAGAGGTTGAAGTTGTTTGTTAGTGTCCCACCTATAGTTTTATATTAAATTATATTAACAAATGAAAAGACCATTATGCCCCTCACCTAAAATTTGACCACCAATGTTAGACAAGCAAAAACAGCAAAAGGGGGAAAACGTTGAACATACGAGAGATTCCTGCCGTAGGTTGGAAAAGACCAAACTACACTGCATGACTTGTAAGCCATGAGTCACGCCAATCAGAATTACGTATAGATGCCGACTAATTTACGACACACAATCAAGATTTAGATCATTCATGACTGAATCCTGTGTCTCTGGTCTAAAGTAAAATGACACACCTAGCCCCTCCAATTATCATAGATTTTAACGTTAAAAATCTGATATTTTATAAATATCCCCGATCAAAGTTTCTAGAACCAACTCAATAATTGAACAGCAAAATAGAAAAATGAAAAATGAAAAATGAAATGCGGCGATTGAACCAAGAAAATGAAACGACGAAAAAAAAACAGAACATACGTAGGTGTTGAGTTGGCGGACGAAGCTGGAGAAGTTGTTGTGCTTGAAATAATTAGGGAGCAAATCCTTGGCAAAATCAGCAGTTTTCCACACGACAAAGGTGGTGCCACTCTCATTCCAAGATATCACATCATCTGTAATTGGATCATCCACCAACTGGTACGTTTTCATCAGAAACGGAGCCGGAACCGACCTCTGCGCCATATCTTCCCGATTTACCCCTCACCAACCTCCAAAGCAACTACCCTTTTGAGGGAAAAAAAAAAAAAGAGACAGAGACAGAGAGAAAGAGAGTTTGTAATTACAAGGAATCACTAGAAACTAAACTAAGGCTACAGCTAAGATTGAATATGATGATGATGATGTAGGTTGTGAACGGATTGGTTTTAGACGGAACAACTAAAGAGCAAGAGAGCAGTCAAGAATTCCCAGCCCCAGCAATAGAATCCAGAAAGGAAAAACCTAGAATGAACAAGGCTAGTGGTGGTGCTGCGTTTGCTCCTATCTGCTTCCATGAGCAATCGAAGAGACAACTTCTGTCGGTAATTGGGTTGGTTTATACAAGGCAAAGACCATAACTTCCCTCAAAAGATGCAGGTATTCTCTTTGTTAATTCTTGTAAAGGACTTATAAAGGAGAGATATATAGAGAGAGAGAGAGAGAGGGGACTATAGAAAGCGATGTGGGTTCTAGAAATATTTAGAAACTACATCATGATTAAATAAATATACGGTGTGTTTACTCAGCCGATTTAACGAATGTGAACTTTATACGAGAATGATTATTGGTATTTATTTATTTTAAATTAATTCATAATAAAAATAAAATTATAAATCTTATATAAATTTAAAATTATGAAATGAAATTGTCATTCATAGTACATTTCTAGGATTTTCATTCTCATCCATCTTAAATATTAGAAAATGTTTTATATCTTTATTTGAAAATGACAAAATTGAAAATATATAAACATAAGAAAAAACCTATTTAATGTTTATTAACATGTAGTAGATAATATTAAATTATTATTAAATAATAATTATTATTATTAAAAATTATTTAATATTAAATCGAAATCAACAATATTTTTAATCAATGGTATTTTATAATAAATAAACAATTTATTTCGGTTTTAAGTTAAAGTACATATTTGAAATAAAATATTATTAAATCTAATTACGATTTCTATAATTATAAAAAATATATATTCTGATTCCAGTATATCAATCCGATTTTAGATCAATCTAATTTCATTTCATTCCGATTACATATAAGTAAATGCATCAATAATTTAATTGATTAATAAAATAAAATGAATTGAGGGATATGAACATTCAAAATAGTTAGTGAAGCAATAGTACCCCCCGCTTGAATTACTCTTCTTTATTCGAGTTTCAAAGATGAAAAAGAGATAAGAAAGAAAAAGAAGAAGCCAACAAAATTAAACATACACATACACAAACAAACAGAGACAAAACGGTGTTCACTCTTTTTTTTTTTCTTGGTAAGAAGAGATAAAAACGAGATGGGATTTTTCTTGGTGGGTTCTTGAAGGAAGGTTCTAATACGTTTCTACAACAAAGTGGTTTATACGTGTGAATGGGACGCGTGGGGTGCACTGTTTTTTAGCTTTTCCAAATGCTCAAAAGAGAGAAAGTTATGGAAAAAAATGGAAGCTGGCTGGGAAGGAGCTAGATAGCCTCATCTTTGGCTAACCCTCTTCCTCTTTCTCTTTCTCACCTAACATTTCCCTGTTTATTGATTGCTTCTTTTCTTCGCCATTCGTTATTATTATTATTTTATAGTATTTAATTTATTCTTTTGGGTTTATCTGTTTGGTTTCATTAGGCCTTGTTTGGATGTTCTCATGACTTGACAAATGCAAAACCATTATACAAGATAATTAAGTGGTCAAATGTGCCTTCAATTCTGTTACCGAAGTAGTAGACTGTTCAATTAATTGAATGTACTAATTCCAGTCCCTTTGTTGAAAGCAACATCAGATATAGAAATTTTTCCAATCCTAGTTCAATATGGGAGCTGAACACTGTCTAAGAATATAAGATGTTCGTGATATTCTAAGGACTTTTTTTTAGGTTTTAAAAATATAATTTATAATTTTAAGAATTAAATTTAATTGAAGTGACCTTAAATCATTTGTTAAAATTATGTTTCAAAAATATCTCAACTAAACTTATTTCCTTTTTTTTTTTTTTTTTTTTTGAAGAAAACTAAACATGTTTCGTGTCTTAATATTTTAAAATTTATACGGAAAAAATACTATTTAAATTGCAGGTCATGCAAACTCAAGATTTTTCAAAATGGTATAATTATACACCTATTTTGGCCAAGTGATAGTACAATTTTCCTTTAGGTTCTACGTTTGAGGTGGGATTAAATTTCGACCATGTGTTTAGAACCAGCATGTTGTGGAAGACTGACAGTCATAAACTATACTGGAATATCTGGATTAGCAAAGAAGGAACATAGACATATGAACCAATGCACAAGTGTTGGATCCATTTTTTCTCCATACAACTCTGTTTAGAAAAAAAGTGTTTACTCTAGGCTGTCCAACAGGAAAATCTGAGACCTCTTTCATATCTAGAATATTGTAAAAGAATTTCAATGAATTCTAAAGCAGATTTCCATTAAAATTTATAGAAGCAGAGCAGATTGTAAAAGTCCATATATATATATATGTGTGTGTATATATATATATATATATCCCCATCCCTGACTTTGCCAAGCCTACTTAGAAAAAAAAAAAAAAAAAACTCAATTTATTTAATCTCTTCCAGTGACCAATTGTGGTGTATTTTTCTTTAAAAATGACTCTTTTGGACATGTGCCTTATAAACTCAACTTAAAATTCAAAAAGATATCACTCAATTTTTGTGTCATAAATGACTAAGAATTATAGTTATATTATTTTGATATTAACAAAATTTTCATAAAAGGAGACTGTATTTAATACCCCTATTGCATATTTTTCTTGCTAATTAGCTAATATACGTACCAGACTTTTGCCATAAATAAAATTAGGTGTAGATTTTTTGGACATTTTGTTTAAGGTGGTGTAGCTATCTCATCTGAGCCCAACATTTCACCACTCTCCTCCTGTACCAATTTGTTTGTGCTTATTGTCACTCTCTCTCTCCCTCTCTCTCTTAATTTTTTTCCAAAAATGTGGCCTGCTTCTCAGCTATTAATTCTTCTTGGAATTGTAGGACTCAGAAGAAAAAAGGAGAAGATTCTTTTGAAAAACTACAAACGCACGCAACACGCCAAACTAATGTGTTTACATGTCTAGTAGCTTTTCATCAAATCATGTCTTGACTTTAGAATAGAGTAAGTGACATATCTCCAGCGGTGCAGCATAATAAATTTCCTCAGAATTTAACATGCATGGCTTCTTAATTTCTAAAGGGTGTTTGATTTCTTTTGTAGAGATTGATAGAAAGAAAAATAAATAAAAAACAAAGTTGTGATATGATATGATGGATGGATGGATTGCATGACAGCTGGCTCCTCTGTTCATTAATTTTGAGCCTCAGCTTGGAAAATATCTAGTACCTATCACTGTATAATTTGACCATTCACTGGTAAACTAAAACCATGGCTTCATTTTCTTGAATCAAATAATATAATTTTGTTTGGTAGCGCAAAGCAGACGATAATATGTGTATCGTGAGAGCACAAACGTTGGAATTAATCACCTATCTCATTGACTTTTCTAGCCATTTATCCTCTTTTTTCTTTCTCATCGACCCCCATGTTGTAATTTTTTTCTGTTTGTCAAAGTCTGACTAATGTACAGGAATGTTTAATAAAGTCTAGAATTTGGAATTTTTTGGATTTGGATGTAGCAGAAACTTAAAATAATATATTTTTATCCTCCAGAGACAACAAGATCAATATTCCATGAGAAATTAACGCTAGAAAACCATGTTCCAAAAATGCAAAGTTTTGGCCCTAGTTAAGCAGATTTGTGTTTCGTTGACTGTTCAAACTTCATCTGCTATGCTGAATTTTGTATACTTTTTTTATTATCAACGAAGACGGCCAGATACCCATAAGAAAAAAATTGGGGATGATCACAAATTATGAGCAAATTTGTTATATATTAATAAATCAGCCCTAGCTAGACAAGTGATTTTAACTTATTAGGCTGTAGTCATTTGAATTATGTGATTAGGCGGCCGTGTACTTTTATGGAACACAAGAACATGTGAAACGCAAGAGATTATACTTTATCAAAAATTCATGAATTCTTAATATTTACTGGTCCATCTTTCGTTTAATTTATATTATGGGACATGTGAAGCTTTATAAATTTAGATTATTTATCCTATTTTTCCCAGTAAATGATCATATTAGGGCTGTAGATATATTAAAAAAAAGTTGCAATGGTGATGAACCAGTTCAATCTATCGTTTTCAGGACCTGTAAAACTACGTTGTGCGTGGATCAACAGTTTAAGCGTGCACGGCGCACTTTATAAGGATGTAATGAAATGACCAACTTTTTTCGTGTCAATGGTAACAGTACAGAAATTGTCAACCCAAGTTAAATGGAAATCATTCTCAGATTTTCTCAAACAATTAAGACTAGCCACAGTCAAATCTCTTGACACGTGGATTTTCTTTAAGATACCGTCTGTAATATTTGTAAGATTAAAATTATGCGAATGAAGTTTCAAAAAAAAATTATGTGATATTATAAATAATTATATTATTTATATTTAAATAAGAAAATAATATGTGAAATGATACGGTCATCCACATCCATTTCCTTTGATTTTTATTTTTTTTTTAATTATTGATATCATATCAGAATATTATTGGAATCAACTGATATAAAACTTTAAAGCATGACGCGGATTTATATTCTCAAAAACGAAAGAGAGCTAAACAAATAGAGTAAAAAACTACGCACATATTAGTGAGATGTATGCGAATCGAACTTAAGACCTTGGAACAGGGCAAGGGTTGAGCGGCGTCAATCACCAAGATAAACCCACTTTGTGCCCTACATCCCCTTCTAATACTTAGAGATCTTCCTGTCCATTTTAGTAGTGAAAGGTTTCAAATTTATTGAATTTATTTTACAAGTTTTGATTCATTAATTCAATGTCAATTTTTATAAAATAAAAAAATAGTTGTCTCCAACTGTGAGAGTAAATATTTGTGTCTATAAATATGACGGGTTGTCAATCTTTTGGTGTTAATTATATATATATATATATATATATATATATTGAATGATATGAAATGGCCAGATCAGCAGTTATATTATTAGTAGTGCTTACTTAAATAATTAACCCAAAAATAATCTCACACAATATCATAAGTGATTTACCTTCTATACAACCAAAACAAGTTATTTAACATCTGTTTGAGTTAATTTATTTAGGAAATATTTCAAAACTACTTATTAAATCTAAATTAACCAAATCTCATATATTTAAGGGCTACAAAATCGTGTCAAATATTGTTTTAAAAATCGTATCTATTGTTCCCTCCCACTAAAAGAGTATACAAATGCTACTAAAATTTTGTGCATAAAAGAATATTTATTTTTGACTAGATGCAAATGTCCAAAATATATGATTAGTACTTTCCCCTAACTCTATGGAAAAATAAATAAAATAAAATAAAGACCCTTTCCTATACAACCAAAATAAAAAAAAAACAAAAGCTCCGTTGGTGTGGTGGACACCAACCCACCTACCCAACGCTCTAACATACACAAGGGATAAGTTCAAGTACCAACTATATAAAAATATATGATAATTTTCCCACTAAAAATATGTGTCAACCTCTCTCGTATTTGGAAGCAATTATTTAGACCACACAATAGAGTCATATCCCAATTAATATCTGTTGATTGTTTGACCACATGTAGGGTGGTCAAAAAAAAGAAAAACAGTTTGAAAAAGCAAAAGCTAAGAAAACTAATTCGTGCCTCCTCCATTAAAATAATGTACACTTGTCATGCGAATGGTGCTATTTGCCGAGGAATTTGCAGCTGTTTCATTGAAACTTAATTGAAAAGTCTCGAGGGTTATCATAAAACCGAATTTTTCTACGCTCCAATGGAATGTATCGTTGATTATTAGTTATTTATTTTTCTTGGGTCGATTTGCTTTCTATGTTTGAATGAATCGTCGCAGTTCTCTTGAAAATTCAAAGTATTTTAGCTAAAACACGTCTTTGGGACAACAGAGAATGCTTAACAAGGAAGATATGTGAATTAATTAATTGTTATGTATACAAAAATTATTGAGTTTCAATTTTCTTCTTCTTCTGAATGATTTCCTGATATTTTATTTCCTACAGTTGGAGTGTCGGTATTTGCTTTTCTGTTCCCATTATCTTCGTAATAAATAAATATTTTCTATGGTTTGAAAACAGTATATACTAAGTTTCATTTTAAATCTCTCCCTTGACTGCTGATTTCAGGTCAGCGTTCCTCTCTCTCTGTGTATACATACATACACATATGAATCTGTACAGTGATGTTTGTGTATATTCTTGTATAGTGATGTTTGATGTCTTGCATTAAGCGTAGATTTATAGTTTATTGACAATAAATATTTTCGCTGTCTCAAAAGTTTGGAAATTTCAAAGCTCCTAATGGTTTTTTCGAAAATTGTCTTTCGAATCTTATTAAAGCATGGTTTTACAGAATGCTTCCTAAAATTTTTCCTTTCCAAAAACGCCATTTTAAACACTATGGGCAAAAGGAAATTTTTAAGAAAAAAAACTTAAAAATCAAGTCTAGATTTTACTTAACTCTTAATTTTTTAAATATTAAACCAGAGAAAATCTTCCAAATGTTTTGAGGGAGTTTTGTTTATTGGATTTATTGAAATAAGACATTACATGTACAGTTTGAATATTAGTTCTTATAATATAAAAAAAATGTCTTCTCATATTATTGAATATCTAAGATGAGATTTAAATCTCCACTATAATATAAAAGGAGAATGTATTGTATCTTTTAATTCGTGAAAAGATATGCAACATATATAGTTTTTTTTTAATTAATTAATATTTGTCCAAAGATATTACTTTATCAAAAAATTTGTTTAAATTATATGAAAAACCAATTTGTAACAATTATATTAATTACAAGTTATAACCAAAAAAAAAAAAATCTAATGCATTATAGTGTAAATGCTTAACCATTTAAATCATGTTACGTATTAAAAAAACACATTTGATGATTATCTATACTACAAAATTATATCAACAGATAGCACATATATATATACACACACACACCAATGTGTTGAAGATTTTTTTCACGTTCCCACAATATTTGAGTAATAAATTTGTAAGGAAAAATTGAACAATGCTATGTAGCGTTATCCTTTCTATAATTAGAAGTTCTCAGGATGAGTCATGGTTTGACGAGTGGTTTTTTCGTTTCCTTTTTGTTGCGTATTGTATTTGGATATATTATATGATCTTCCATATTGTTGTCATCATATAGAGCACTGCTTTAAATATGCACTGTTCTGTTCCTGGAAAAATGACAGAACCAACCATCCACCTCGTCCACGCCTGCTGGATTTTCAAAACAAATTTCAACTGTTTCCGAATTAACTTTGAACGAGTTGAACTGGACCTGTTTAGTGTTTACATAGAAGAGAGTTTATCATACATGCAAACGTTGATAAAACCTCAACCAACACAATCAGCTACGACATCAAAATCAAACTCTTTTGACATTAATCATATATTAATGTATAATCATGCATTTCACGTGTCATACATTTCTTTCTCTGGTTGCAACGAACAACAAATTGGTCCATTTCTTTCGTAGTTATTCAATATTGACTAGGGGTGGACATCTTCAACCCAACATTTGTGGAATTTATAGTTAAAGACTTGACTGCTTTGTGGACTTTAGTTAAGGACTTTGTTTTTATACTACAAGAGCCAGATTGACAAACTTCTTTCATTGCTACATCAATGTTATAAAAACCTAATTCTAATGTAAGAGGGCAAATTATTGTCCTATTTATTTTTTTCTTTTTTGGATTTATCAAATAATTCCTAATTAATACAAATATTATAACAATATAAGTTTAAAAAAGGGCCTAGATGCATGAGTCGTTAGGGTAAGTTTGCAATTATAAACAAAGAGAATATAAATCGTAATGTTACATATAATAATCTGACCTAACTTCAGGATCACGGAGAGAAATTTCAAATCATCTAACATTGACTATTAACAAGTCAAACCGAGTAGAGAGAGTTGGGCTCTTCAAGGGATTAGAGAAATGGAAAAGCCTAACCAAATGTGGAATCAAATCATCTTAGCCTTTGTCTAGGCTAGTGGGCTACAAGCTGAATAGCCCATGATGAGAAAATGACTCGACGGCCTTTAGATAAAGCCTACTGGGTCTTAGCCCACTATTGAGATAGTGGGCAGAACATAATCAGTTACAGGGTCCATCTGTAAGCACTTGTGATCTGTCTTGTCATTTCATTAACCTTGCATTATAACGCAGACAAAGCCTAGTGGTGGTGCAGTTGCAGCTGGAGCCAGTTAGCTGCCCTCCCATCAAAATGTGGCACGCAAATTTCATCACAGTTCACACAACCATCTTTAGATACCACACTCTAGATCGTTAGCCGAGCTTGAACATCCATACATCCATCATGATCAATGAAAAGCAAAAGCCTATATAATAATTGTTACAGGAATAGATATTAATAAAGAGCGATTGAATTATGGGAAACTTCTCTAATCATTTTAAATTAAAGTGGCTACGTATTCTTCAAAATAATTTAGCAGATTTCTGAGAGACTTTTAGACGCTTCTGCAATGCATAATTTAACAATATCTAAGATAGATTCCTAACCAATATTGTCTGATTTAACTCATTTATATTCTATAACAAGTTGAGGAAACTTCAGATTTGTCCTTGAACTGTAAAAGACAATACATGAATGGAATATGCATCAACAACAACAAATAACATCAAATAGACACACAGATACTTACGCATGCAATTAGCCGACACTTTTTTAAAGCTTATGCTAAATGAAATCATAGAGAATTTACTGTTAACAAATATGCCTTTCCTTTTCTCTCACGCAAGGAAATGAATCCTTCACGTGAAAGACAGCAATCAACAACCTGTATTAATCAAGGCAACCAATTCTTTTATTTTTTTTTTCAGGAAATCAAATTCAAACCCCGTTCCCATGATTAAGAGAGTAACAAAAGCCAGCTTTATGTTCTGTTACCTAAATTAAGCTTATTATTTTGTACAGGAAACAAACACACACTAATTTCCCTATTCAATCAACACACAAAACATCTTTTGACGTTTTCATATCATTGTTCATACTGTTACTAAATCCTAGAACAATTTTTTTTAAAAAAAAGAAAAAAGAAAAAATGCTATATTCCACATTACAAAATAAAGTAACCAAAAGAAAAGAAAAGGTCAATCCAGCACCAGAGTGGTGGGGTATTTTTTTTTTTTTTTTGTCCTTTCAAAATCTCTAACCAAACATATCCAACAAAACTAAGATGGTGAGTACTTTCAAAAAAAAAAAAAAAACTAAGATGGTGGGTAGGAGGAGAATCCTATCAAAACAAGTTGACATATTAATGTTTGGTTACATTGATAACTCCGGTCTGGTTCACAATTAACCCTGATTTAGATATCAACATGATAATTATCATATGATCATCTTCACGAAGATTGTTTCACCGAGCAAGCCACCACCTGCGCCCACTGCCTCAACCTCGTCTTCACTGTCTGCGGATTGTCACCTTCACACAATAAAAAAAAAAAAAAAAACATATCAAAACCACACGTAAACTAATAAAACCATCGAAATCCATCCATACAAATACATAAAGAAATAAGTCCGATCACATGATTGTTGCAATCAAAAGGCCTTGATAACATGATTATCAATAAGAAAATGAAAAACGTACGTTTACTTAAAAAAAAATGGACAAAGTAGAAGAAAATAATAAATACCAAGACCAAGGATGGTGTGGGGGCTGCCAAGAGGAGACGGCGTTTCACAATCGGAGACGGCTGATGAAGTCGGCGCCATCGACGACTTTGAAACTACTGTATCATTGTATTGCTTGTTAACAGCGTAATAGAGTTCCAAAGCAGGCAAAGTGTCAGACAAGCGTTGGTCCACCTCAGGAGAATCAAACCCGAACCCTAATTCAATGCACGCTTTGAGCTCATCAAGGTCCTCGTCCGTCAGGCTCTTGCTCCTTTTGTTTTTGATGTTCCCTTTACGTCTAAGCCAGGCCTCATCCCTGTATATGTCCGGCGACCAAGAGTGCTGTTTGTGCAAAGGTGGTGGCCGTGGGGATGGATCCACGTGGCGGCGGAGGTGGTGGTGGTGATGGTGGTGGGACATGTGCGGCGGAGGTCCTTGAAGGACCTCGCGCGGAGGTGAAGAAGAAGCTATGGCTGTTTGTTAATGTTTTCTTCTTGGTTTTTGATTAATTTGAAAGGGTTATAGAGGAGACGGTGGGTTTATAAAGTGGTGAGGTGGTGGTGGACCTGGTGGTAGGGTATGTTTATGCTTTTGCTACGTGTTGGTCCGACTCATGATGAGCTGTCTTTTTTTTTTAAAAATAAGGTTTTTATTTGTATTTTTATTCTTGACTATTTATTTTTCTGCTTGTTTTCTACGAAAATGAACATCGAAGTATTAGTCTCCTACAAAGTCAAATTTTAGAAAACTTCTCAGTCATCTCCCCTTAAAATTGAGACAACTTTAATGTTAATATAACTGAATTAATTTATCATTATCTCATATAGATATTTTTTGATTGGTTTATGGATATATAAAATCTGTTAAGATGTAAAACTGAATTTGAATTCATTCTTGTACAAATTTTTACATATGTTCAGTGATATTTGTAATCATGATCGAGATTTATTTTGCCATTTTTATTTTTTTCTTTATTTTTAAATGTTGCTTATAGTTTCAGACTAGCAATAAAATTAGTATAGGAGAAAATCTCAATTGTGAAAACTGCTGGTGGTTGATGTGTTTTGGCAGTTAGATACTTCACAAATTAAATTTTTTTATTCTAAGATGTAATTAACAGTTAAATGAAGGATGAGAAGGAAATACTGAGAGAGAAATTCCAAGGTCCTACCGGCTGCTGCACCCAACCCAAATGCAATGAACATGATGGTTCGGTCAAGACGGTCTATGATGGTGCGGGAAATGTAGGTTCCACACGGCATCCTTTTGGAATGGGTCCATCTTTGATCACTGTTTTGCAACTCAGCGTTAAGGTTCATCGATTTTTAAAATTTAAATATATAAAAAAAAATTGAAAACATATTTAATGTGAGTGTTGTCATGCACAAAAAGTTTTACAGTAATGCAATGTTTGGTGCATGGCGAATAGAATGAAATTGAGATTTATTTTTTTTCACATCCTCCCACGTTCCATGTGGCTCACGTTTGAGGCAGGGAACGACATGGATTTTCATTCACAGGTCCACCTTTTCACTCAATTTGGGAAATAAAATCCCAAGTTCAACCATGTTTTTACCATTTTCCAAGTTTTTGGGATTTTTTTTTTTTTTTATTTCATCATCTCTCCACAAATTTTGTCTCTCTGTCATCTCCACCACGTCGACTCACCACCACCATAAACCCATGTTCGTCTCTCTTATCTCCTCCTCCATCCAAATGAACCAATAGCGGTAAGAACTACCATCTTCAATTTTTTTTTTATTTTTATCTCACCTTCTTTTTTTTTTTTTTTAAATGATTGTGAACCATGAGTTTTGGGTTCGATGATGAACCCAGAACCCGATTCTAGGTTCGAGTTCATCATTGAACCTAAAATCATTTGGTTCTGGATTCGATCAGAACCCTCTGTTCTGATTATTTTGTCATCTTTTTTTTCGTTCATGTTTTGATATTTTGAGGTTGTTGATGATGTTGTTGTTATTGGAGATGATGATATGATGAATTAGATTGATGATATTGATGAACTGTGGGTTAATGATGTTGAAGACATTGGGTTCAATTATGGTTGTTTCTTATTTTTTAGATTTTTTATAAAATTAATTTTATACAATAAAAAATTTAATTAATTTTATTTCAAGTCAATCCCAATCTACACCAAACTTAATCTAGTAAATTTTTAATCTAATCTCAAGTCCTATAAAAAATAGGACAATGATTTCCATTCTAATTTAATCCATTTCATTCCAATCCAATTCTTTTATTTCATTTCAATCTTACGTGTCAAACGGAACCTTAGTGTTTACTTAAATAGATTGAAATCTTGCAACCTGAAATCTTGTCAGTTATTCTCATAAAGTCATATTTCAAGAAAATTAGAAAATAAGGAGTCGTTTGTTTTAATATATGAAGACTGAACAGCTTTGACTAAGTTTGAAGGTCGAATAAGATTGAATATGAACTTGTGATAATTTAGTTTTTGTTTTTTATCTTTAATTTCAAAATGAAACTCATTTTTTTTAAAAAATAAAAATAAAATGTCTGAAAATAATAATTTATATTTATGTTGTTTTTACTATTAATTTTTTACTTTATTTATATAATATAAACAACGTAAAATAAATGATTTAAAATATCCATTTTTTATAAATATTATTCATACTAAAATTTATTTAAACAAGTATGTAAAAATGGTTTTTTTTTTTAGAAAAATTAATAAATTTTATGGTGTTGAGATGTTGATATCAACGCTAAACTTTCTTATAAGACTTTTTAGATACTATCTATTTTGTTTATGTTTTAATATTATTTTCTTTACTAGTTTTTTTTTTTTATATTAATTCCTTTAGCTTTTTATTTTTCTTACGTTATTTGATTTATTTTCTTTTTAGGTTTCTATTTTCTAAGGAAGATTTGTTTCTTAGAAAAGTTAGAATTGTTTTAGGTTTTTATTTCCTTAAATTATTTATTTTTTTAGGGTTATATTTCTTTGATTTATTTTCTTTTAAGGTTTCTATTTTTTAAGGAAGATTTGTTTCTTAGAAAAGTTAGAATTGTTTTAGGTTTTTATTTCCTTAATTTTTTTTTAAAGGATTATATTTCTTAGGGAAGATTTGTTTCTTAGAAAAATTATAACTAGTTAATTATAAATAAAAGATTAGTTTAAGGATATTATTATCTTTTGCCTTTTGAAAAATTAACAAAATTTTGTAACTTTGCGAGACAAGTATCTTCTTATTTCCTTCAACTTTTCTAAAAATTATTGTTTCAGATTGCTTTAGCTAGGGCTAGATCATTTTATAAAACGATTCTAGATGATCAATCTATTTATTCTGTAGGCTGATGGATTTGTTATCTAACGTAGCATGTGGCGCAAGTCAAGCGGTTAGAGTTTGTTGTTGGATAATAGATCCTCAACACTTTCAAATTATTATTTATTTTTTTTAAAAAAAGGGGTTTGGTGCTGTTAATTATATATATTAGATTCTAAATTAAATAAATTTGTACACTATATTATTATCATAAATTTAAAATATGATAAATGTAATCCGATGAATTGAAATTAAGTGGAAAGTCGAGATTTCTTATTTTTTGTGTTATTATTTTCTTAATATTTTTAAATTTTTTGAGCTCCTAAAATGAAAACAAAACAATTTAATATATCCGATTTAGATTAATTAAAAAAAAAAAAAGTTTAGTAATATTTTATAAGCTTTGTGAGATTTGCAGTTTTTTTTTTTTAAAATAAAGAAAGGGAAAAAAAATTAACAAATAACTAAATTTGATCATTTCATAAATTTAAAGGTGAATAAGATACAAATAGAATGACATTGGGAAATGCCAAATGTATGTACGAAGCATGCATTTATTAGAATAATGTTAGATATAATAAATAAGTTAAGGTTTTTTAATTCGTGTCGATTATTATTATTTATTAGACATATCATATATCATAGTTAATCTTGAAAGGCAGGCTAATAAAAGTCATCATGCGCTTTGTGCTGTTGTTTTAGACATTAAAACCTTTGTTATTACCACTAATGCACGCAATTAACCTACTTGATTAATAATTATTGAGACAAATATTTAATTATTTTCAACCAAATGATCATGGAAATTAATAAAAAAATATACATCTAGCTGTAATCATTTTTAATTTTGTGATAACATTTCAAATTAATTATGACCCAAAAATGAGAAATGAAAATACATAGGAGAATTCTACTTTCGTAATAAAAGATGGATTTTCCTGTCAAAATTAAATTTAGTCCCATAAGACAAAATAGGGAGAAAACATGTGCAGTGGTAAGTGTATAATATAGAAGTCTATTCTCATAATAAAGTCTACTCTCATAATATAGAATAGATTAATTTTATTGTCAAAATTAATCATTACATATATACAGTAAAAAATTTGCTCTCATAAGATAATACGGGAAGAAAACAATCTAGACCCATAATAGTACATGTGTGGTGATACATGTAAAATCTGATATTCTATTCTCCTAACACAATGTAGAGGTAAAACTTCAATCATATATGTTAGTAAATATTTATAAATATGAAGAAAAATCGTGCTATCTACTTAAGTTACACGTTGATGTATGCAATGAAGAGAACTTTTTTTTCATTATATTTTTTATATTATTATATTTGTAAGTTATTTATAAATTACGCATACTATGCATGCTAAGTACTTTTAAAATACAGTTTGTTAATTCTCAATAACACACTGTATTTTTGTGTAAAAAACACTGTGTGTGATTGAGAATTAATTTCGTTGGTTTACTTTGGAACATTAATCCACATTAGTGGGCTTGTTAATGTTGATTTTTTTTTTTTTTTCTGTAAGTCAGTGTTTTTGATTTAGTCTAATTTTGGAGCTTTCCTGCTAAACCAGATTATAATTCATCATCACCCTATTGAAATAAAAATATTTTCAAATTTAATATGGGTTGATCAATTGTAAAATCTTTTGTGCGATCAAATATGAACTTGAAACATTGGAATTTAATTCAGTTTCAAATCAACTATAAATCTAATATACATGTTAAATGAATCAATGAGTACATCTATATGAACTCAACATATACAGCTGTTCAATCAATGTGGGTAAATTCATATGAACAAAATAAGTGCAAGTATATTACCTATCAAATTAATTTTTTCTTATAATATGAATCAAACTGTCAAAATCATCAAAACCATCAGAATCAATTAATTTAGGATAAATGGCCATGCTTAAAATAACTTGATGGAGTTCTAATAACCTTATAATTAATCCAAATTTTTGAAGAACAAGATGACACTTATTTGGATTCCTTATAAAGATGGCCACAGCATCTCGTGTTTAACTCGATGATTAGGTCTTTAAACCCAACATCAAGGGTTAATTTGCTTTTACTTCACCTGAAAAATAAAAAATAAGAATATCATAAATATATTAATGAAAAAAGTGACGTAATTGTTCTTCCTAAATTGATTTTTTTTTTTTTTTAAGTTGGTTATCGTATACAAGAAGACACATTATGGCCCAGTATTGCTTGCAACAATTCCAAGCATATACTAAAGGAATGCTACGTAACTAAGCTAAGCTCAATTATCATCAACAAGCAAATAAAATATTAATAATATTCGTAGGCGCCACCTTCATGAGTTTGCTTATCAAAAAATCAATATAATATTAAACTTTGCTTATCAAAAAATCAATATAATATTAAACTAAGTTATAAAATGTGTTAAATTAATTAATAGATGTGACATTTTCAAAAAAATAATAAATAAATAATAGAGGTAGTGTCGACCCACCATCTTTTAGTAGAAGCGATTGAAAACTTCCTCGATATTTGGTTTGAGTTTCATTCTTGTTCTATTAATATACAATGTATGAATATGAATCTCATTTTCGTAGAAATAATCATCTCCTGATAATGAGAATAGTAATTCGGATCGTATTATTATTGTCCGATCTCAACATATTTCAGTATTATTTTGATTTATAAAAAATAGAGGTGGCGGCGGCTTTCCGTCAAGCAAATAGATCAAATGTTTTGTGACAACTAGCTATTAAATCTATAATTATTATTTATATTGTCAAACAAAAACTCTCGGTTTTTTTTATCATTATAAATTTTCTAAATTTCTTATTACATAGCCTGTTGCGTGATTGTCGGCGCAGGTCTTTGTCTATCGATTAAACGAAACGAAACAAAACAAAGTTAATGTGTTAGTTGAGAGACAACTTGTGACTTGGGACCATATAATAAAATGATAATTAATCTTTTTAAGAGAGACATAGGAGGCTGAAATGGTCCACAACATCTATCATCATTCATAGGAAAGAAAAACGAAAAAACAAAAGAATGAATGTTGAGTTGTATTTCATAATTCTTTGACGAGCAGAGGCAGTCAATATATTTTAATTAATCTTTGATGCATAACTTGTTGCGGAACTTTTGGAGTCTAAATCGATCACATTATCCTCATTATATGATATGTTAACTAGCATATTAATTAATTTTAATATTTAAAATATTATATCATATAATAGATTAGTATGTAAATAAAAGAAAAATATTGTGACCTGTGTACAATGATATATTGAAGAAAAAATATTTTTAGCTATATTCCAACCACGTTCATGTCTTCATATAATACAGGGCCCGAAACCGTGGAATAAGCTATTAGACCCTAGTAAAGATGATCCATAATGTGATTCATCAATCCATAGAAACTGACCCTCACATCAAGTCCTAAAAGAGCTAATATATTGCCCTCCTTAAACCCCCCAACTCCTTGCCCCCCAAAAAAATAAATAATAATAAATGTCCTAAAAGACCTAATAGTTAATACACAGTCGGCGGACCCTAGTAGTGGAAGAAATAGAAAATAAGTTTGCGTCCTTTTTTTTATTTTATAATGTCTTAGTAAATCATGGATCATTTCGTCTATTAAATAATTAAGTGATCCTTCACGTCATTGTAGTCCTTTTCAAATTTACCAAATATTATCATAACATTTATCCAACATGATAAAAAATATAGAATGTGGTGGGTGTTGTAATATCTGGTGTCATATATATGTAGAGGAAATGGTACGAGAATAGATTGCACTAAAATATTGATATCCTATAATCCAAATTTAAAGAATTTGGATGAAAAAGTATAAAGGATATTACGACATGCAACATGATTTTGAAAACGTTCCTTAAATGTCCAATTTTTGTTTTTTCCCATTAATCTCTCCAAAAGTTACCAATTTTTTGATCTTAAAGGCTCATTGAAATAGATTATTTACATGGGAATCTTACCATTGGGGTCCAGGTTTAACGGTACTTTAATTTTGGAAAGAGTAAGACGAAACTAAAAGAAAGACCAGGTAATTATATATAACATATACATTAACAAAAATATAAAACTATATTCTGGATATATTTTGGACTGTATAAATAGGCTGGTAAAAGCCCATTAAACTGATCCAGATGGCTAATCCAATAGACAAAACCCATGATCCAAATGACGGACTCAATAGACGAAGACCCTAGCTCTCAGCTCACTATACATCCAGCTCGCAGGATTGAGCTCTCAACTCTCAGCTTGCTATATATCCAGCTTACAGGATTGAGCTCTCAGCTCAGTTCGCTATACATTCAGCTCGCAGGAACGAACTCTCAGCTCTCAACTTGCTATTCTCAAGTCACTGATCAACTTGGATCCTCTTTTCAGCTAGCGAAATTAATGTGTCAGCTCGCTAAGCTCGTGTCAGAAAATCTCCTAATAGCTTATCTCTTGGATTAACGTTTCCCGATTTAATGCCAGTGAGATCTATGTAATTCCGGATCCTGAGAAGTAATTAATGCAAGCATGACCATGTAAGAATAATTAATACAGAAGCAATTAATGCAGTATGATTAAATCAAAGTAGTTAATGTAATGATTGTCTCTTGATATGTATTACACTCAATTGTAATATCTCACTCTATAAATATGAGCGAAATTCTTTATAAAAAGGGAGGCTTTTGAGTGATATTGTCACTCTACCAAAATATATTCAGAGTGGTCTATGGACGTAGGCGTCATTATCGAACCACGTAAAACCTTTGTTTTTATCTTATTCTTTCTCTCTTTTCTTTTGGTCTGCTTTATTGCTCTCTGATTATAAGTATTGGACATTGAATCATTCAGTCGACCAAGTCCCAATGTTGACAAAACTATATACCTAAATATGTCCAGGTAATTATGTACAACATTTACATTAACAAAAATATAAAACTATATATCTAAATATGTCTAGCAGAGTCAATGAAGCGGGTCAAGGTGGGGTTAGGAAATCCCAACCCCAACACCCAAATATATACCTCCAATTCCGTACTTGAAAATTTGTGTCTCCTCGGCTTGCACCCACCACTACTCCACTACTCCACTTCCACTATCAGATTTATTTTTTCTAAATGAATATTATAATTTTTTTTCTATATTAAATTGTTACCTTCTAAGATAATTATTAGTTTTAAAAAAGCTTGACGAATACAGTTTAAGGATTCAATAATTGACTATTAAAAAAAAAAAAACATCGTGAAAGGGTAAACAAGAACAATAAGAAAAGTAAAATTTGAAAATAATAAATATTATGATAATTTCATATTTGATAAATTTTATATTTATAACTGATTTTGATTAATTATAATATGTCTATTCATATTTAATAATTAAAATATAAATTGTATTTGAAATTTTAAAAAGTATAAATAATTAATAAACTATATATTAAATTTTATTGATAAAAATTAATATATAAAAAATAAATGGGTTCAGGGTAGGTTTGGAGAGCCACCTCCGCTCCTGCCCTATTTTTTAAATGTGTTTTAAAATCAATCATAAACCAGCCACATGTTTATATTAGTACATTTCCACCCTGTTTGGGGCAGCATGGGCTTGGTCGCCGTGGGTTTGGGTTTATTTTTATTTTTATTTTTTATCATTATTTTTACATCCTTAACCAGCGTCAATTAAACCCATATGGGATTCATTTTGTAAGATAAAACTCCAATATTATACAAATTTTGAGGGTTATAAACTTTATTTCCATTGTCAACTAATACTAAATGATGCTAATTTGCGCTAATTATAGCTTACTGAAACAGTGATAGAAGTGTAATTTTTCTAGTTTTATGACTGATTATTGTTTTTTTTTTTTTAATTGAACTTAAATCTTATTTCTTAAAATAAAGTTTCAATATTCACGTAAGTTTTGAGGGTTAAAAATCTCATTTGACCCCTTAACAAATGCTAAAGATGCTAACTTATGTTAATTCGTGTTGACTAAAATCATATAATAAATGAAAATTTACCAGCTTTATACTTGATTTATGTTATATATTTTCAAATCTAAATGAGATTGTTCTCTTAAAGATAAATCTCTAATATTTATTCTTCTTTTCAAACGTTAAAAATTTCATTTGACTTATTATTAACTCTAAAGACGGTGACTTATGTTAATTGATGCTGTTCAAAACCATGTGAAAAATATGATTTTTCTTATTTTATGGTTAATTTATATTGTTTAAAGATAAACCCAACTGATCTTCTATTTTTGAAGATAAAATTAATATATTTAAGCAAGTTTTAAATGTTTAAAACTTAAATTAACTGATCAATTAACACTATAAGACACTAACTTGTGCTAATCGATACTAATTAAAATCGTGTGTGAACTAATATTATTCCGGTTTTATGCTTGTTTATATTATTTGTTTTTAAATTCACCCGGAGATATACTTCTTTATCATAACACAAGTGAAATAATATACACAGAATTTCAGATGTCCGATTCACGAGAAAAAAAATGCAACAATTATGAAAGGATTTTACTATTAGTCAAGCATGTTCAATACAATTTAAACTATTCACACGAGATATTCACATAAGCATATAGAAAGAATTTACGAATCTCAAATGCTATCGAGAATTGAATCCTGCAAATTGCGATTTCTCTTTGGGAAATATACCATCTAGCATCCCCGTAACATGCAAGAATTTCGACTCTTACACGTATCATATGGGCCGGGCCAGCCCACCACTTTCATATGTTTTTTATCGGACTTTCTTAACGCCATATTTGATAACTAATAACCATTTTCAATTATATTTAGCAAGTCAACACCAAGGTCGCGCCTCCGCCTCATGCATTAAACGACATCGTAGGGCTAAATCCAGAATACTGACGTGGCACAATGGTATCCGATCTGCCAAGTCAGCTTATATGGGCCTTTTCATTGGTTGCTCCATATCCACAGAAGATTTCCATTTTATTTATATATTTATTTAATTTCTCTCATTCAATCTCTATCTTCCCACAATTTCAACTGCCGATCCAACCGGACATAATCACCGTTAACAGTACAAGTCTCTCCCGACAACAAGTTCCAGTTACAGACATCACGCAACACACTGAAACAAGTAACAACAACTGATATTAACTAAGTTTTTTCAATGGCTTCTTCTCCTGTTTCCAGGCCACCACCTCAGCTTCATCACATCAGCTGGTCTACTTCTACCCTCCTCCCCAAAACTACCACCCCCTACCATCGAATAATGCCACGTGCACGCGCCATTTATATTGCACACGGAGGTGGCAGTGATCAAGTCGTGTACGGTCCAGATTTGCTGAGAAAGCCGGTTGTTTCTCTGGCGCCGTCCCCGGAGAACAGGAGAAGAGACGATAATAAAGGTGGGCCCCCATGGATGTATTGGGAGGATCAGATTTTGACTGAAACTGTGCCTCTCGTTGGCTTTGTTAGGATGATTCTTCATTCTAGAAAGTAAATTTACTACTCTCATGTATTTTACTCTTTTTTTTTTTAATTGCTAATGATTCTAGCGTTATTTATTGTGTCTAGGTATAAAACTGGTGATAGATTAAGTCCTGATCATGACAAGATAATTGTGGAGAGGTTGCTTCCATTTCATCCAAAATATGAGGAGAAGATTGGTCGTGGAATCGACCACATCGTGGTATGTTCTTCAAAACTTTCCCATTGTGTAAAAATATTCGCAATCTGAATCACGTTTACGGTATATTCTACATATAACTAAAGTTGTTGTTGTCGTTATTATTATTATTTTTAATTATTTTTTTCCCTGTTTGTTGCAAAATTTATAATTTTTCAAAATTAGAATTGAATGTCATGTAATTGATGCTTTGAAGTACAAGCAGTTTTGTAACATATATTGGCCTATGTAAATGTGATGAGAACTGCTTCTATGATTGCATACACACCAGGTGCTTTAGTCAGATATAGATTGCATAAGAGAGTAATCTGGTTACCAAAAAAAGGTGGATGGATATGGTAGCAATAAAATTTTATATGGATATTAAAACCAATATAGTTGACATGTTTGTGTTGTGCAATTATGTATTTTTGGTAGATGCATTCGATGAGTCTTTCATTTGGATAATTTGTTACACGTGTACATGATAATGGAAAAATTATGTATTATTTTCTAATTTTGGGAGCATATATATATATATGTATAGGTTGGATCATCCAGATTTTGAAGAAAAATGCTTGTTAATAGTTAAAAAAGATGGAGAAATGGTTGATTTTTCATATTGGAAATGTATAAAGGGGTTGATCAAGAAGAAGTATCCACTGCATGCTGACACTTTCATTCAGAGACATTTTCGAAGGCAGTGGCGCAGGGATTGATTCTGGCACTCGCAATTCTCATAACAAATAACAATCTTTCATCTTTCCTTTACGGCTACATTATGTATTTGAAAAGTTGGTGGTTTTACCTTTGTCCTAAGACATAATTTGCATAACAAACTTTATTTAGCTGTGTTGTACATGAAATCTTATTGGTTTAAATGTAAACGTTGTTTGGTGAGAAAGGGTACGTTCACTTTCAAAAATAAGTTAATTAAATCATAAATTATATATGAATATATATATAAAAAAAAAGAAAATTACAGTGGAAGCCGTTAATTTGTTCGGAGCCATTATAGTGGCCCAACCCAACTTTGTTTGTGTTATTTATTTATTCCAAATCTAAATAAATATAAATCAGATCTCTAACTTTGATTTTGAATGAACTTGATCCAGACTTAATCGATTCTTTTTATTTTATAAAAAGTATCAAAAATGCTTGTATTTGAGTTAAGGTTATTAGGATCCTTCAATACTAATATTTATTCTCCTTTTCTAAAATACAACAATAATAAGAACGCTTACCACCTATAAGAGTTGCAATTGTCATTGACAATTTACTTACATTAGTCATATAATAAATATTTAAAAATATTTGGATAAATTAACAAGATGAGGTCTAGTAACAATATTCGGATGAATTGTTCAGAATATGAGTTGTGTTAAAAAAAAATAATAATTGAATGAACTGTTATTCTTATCAACTTTATAAAATTTGATTTATATGTTAATCAATATTTTTTTATTTCTAAAATTATTTGGAAAAAAAAAAAAAAAAGCGATTAAACTAGACGAGAAAGAATATAATCTCCACATTATTTGGCGGTAAAGAAGAATTGCCACGTGTAAGACAAGACTGGCGTTTAGTGGACCAGTCGAGATGCTGACGTGAACGGTCCAGATCTAAAACCATCGTCTTCAAGTAAACTCACTCCCTAAGCTCCACAGAAAACACAGAGATCGATTGTAATCGAAATCGCAGAGAAAGAGAGTTAGGGTTAGGGTTTGAAAACGAAAAAAATCGTTGAAAGATGTGGCACGAGGCGAGGAGATCGGAGAGGAAGGTGCACGACATGATGGACGCGGCTCGAAAGCGAGCCCAGAGGCGAGCCGTCTTCTTGGCGAAGCGGCGCGGCGATCCTCAGCAATCGATTCAGGTTATCGGCTCTCACTGCCGCGTGCATCGCGACGACGCTCTCTACCAGGCGGCTCAGAACCAGCAAGGATTGTAAGTCTCAATCTTTAATTGAATTTTTGTTGGTTATTGAAAATTGAATATAATTAGAAATGAATTACAAATGTACCTTTTTTTTTTTTGCATTTTGTTGGAATATAATCGGTTGAATATGTTTGATTTCGTTGTAGGATACCGTGGAATGGAAAACAGGATGTATTGATTGATAGGTATGGCTCTCTGTCTATGTTTTTGGTTTTTTGTATTTTACGATTTATTTGTCAAGTTGATATGATTTAGACTAGAGTTTGAATTGGCAGATTTGATGGTCGGGCGCTTCTAGATTTCATTAGGGAACCTGGTTCGCGGCGTTTTCATGCCCTGGAAAAGTCG